>LNAC01000013.1:5054526-5466053 GCA_002007465.1 Ailurus styani | reverse complement strand
AGGACCCTGAGATCATGACCTGAGCCGAAGGCAGAGGCTTTAACCCACTGAGCCACCTAGGCACCCTCTTTTTTTTTTTAATTTCCCCCAGGGGTACAGGGCTGTGAATCATCAGGCTCACACCTTTCACAGCACTCACCATAGCACAAACCCCCCTCCAATGTCCATAACCCAGCCACCCTATCCCTACCCTCCCACCCCCAGTAACCCTCAGTTTGTTTCGTGAGATTAAGAGTTTAACATAAGAGATTCTTAACCCTAAGAAACAAACTGAAGGTTCCTGGAGGGGAGGGGAATGGGGAGATGGGGTAACTGGGTCACAGGCATTAAGGATCGCACATAATGTAATGAACAGTGGGTGTTATAAACAACTGATGAATCACTGAACTCTACCTCTGCAACTAATAGTACACTATATTTTATTTTTAGAAAAGAAAATAAACCAAAGATTAAACCACAGCTCCAAACTATAAATAATTTACCACTTATTTTTCTCTCCAGCTGAATAATAGTAGACAATAGATTAACTCCATAATATCTATACCAAGTCAGTTGTCAATTGTTTCTAGTTTCCTACTCAGGTATTTGTTTATGCCCAACTGCCTGTTATAATTTCAGGATCACTCATCTTGTAAGATCCCATTAATATCAGCCCAACTTCTCCTCCCGAGTTTTTTACCAAAAATATCTACAATTTCCTCCAATATGAAAACTCTTGGTACTGGACTGATAATCAATTCCCAAATATGAAAAACAATCCATCTTTCAGAGGATTAATAAATTTTGTGTGTTCTGTTTTGCTTTGGGTTTGAATTTAACAGGTATGAGGGTACCTTATGGGAAATGACTTGATGACTGTAAAGAGTAACCATGGCAAGAGATTTCTTGTCTCCATTCCCACTTAGTTTTTGATAACCAGTTCACTGTTACCACTTGTAGAGTTAAAATGTTTTAAAATGTATTCCTTTCATTGACCTAGATTTCACTTAAAGCTTTCTAAATTTCTCCTGATAACAAGTTTAAAATGAAAAGCAGAGTCTTTATCTAATGCCTCACTTTAAACTGTTCCCAAAAATGAATGCCATAATCCTGGATCCAGAAGTCAAAGAAAACAGAAAGTATTGTATTTTTCACTCTCTCCGGAAAGGTCATTCTGTCTCTTTGTCCTGTCGTGTGAACAGGCACAGAGGAAGGTAGAACTGGAAGTTTCCCACAATGTTTCTCCTTCATGCTTCCTACAGAGGCTCTTTGATCACAAAAGGGACTGCAGGCAGTTCAGCCTCCAGCTGTCTACAGGGCATCAGAGCATCTATAAGCATTGCGTTGTAGTCAGTTTTCTGAAGTGTGATTGTAGGTAATACTCTTGCATAGGACTTTTATTGTCTCAATCATTTCAACAAAGAAATCTCTCAGTTTTATTGTTGACCGCCAGGGTGTTTACTCTGGCAAGACTTTAAGAGCTAGGTCTATAAATTTATTATTTGAATTCTCAAATAATGTTTTGATATCTGGTGAATGGACTACCTTGAAGTTCAAGAGGAAAGCCTTCTTGTAATCGACGAGGTGAGTATATAAAGGAGTCAACACTGTTGCCTCATGACCTCTCCCTGTGAGTTTGTATAGAATGATCTTTACATTAAGTGTCTCATGTCACAAGACCACCACCAGAACCTTCCCACAGAATCACAACCAGAGCAGAACTGGAGCAGCAGAATTGCCATGACCCACTTCTCAGACATCATGTCAGCAGCACTTTCACACACTACTCTGCACGGGTCACACTGTGTTTCTGCTGAATGCGGAGATAAAAGGGCAGTTTAGACATGAAACAAGTGAAAATTAACTTCAAAGGAAAAAGTTTATTCATTGCATGTAAGTTTTATGGTTATTGAGAGAATAAAACAGACAAACAAACATATCTTGGGAAAAATTATTCCAAACTTCTAGAACTTAAAATACATGAAATAGAGACACATTTATTCTCTGGATTGGCAATGAGAGAAACAACAAATAAGGATACTCTAAAATTAATATTTCATACAGAAACACACATACTAACACCCATTCTTCCCTATGTTCAAAGGTGCCAGGTGGTTTAGCCAAATATATTCTACATCTTTTTCCCAATGTGGAATAGCAACTAGTTTGCTTAAATACGTTTGGATACCTAGGAGAACATTTTGACAAGAGTCATATAAGTAGTCCAGGGTGTTCAGAATTCCAGAGGAACAGCACAATTATTCCGGTTTGGAACAATTAAGAACAACTTTAATAAGGCAGATAACACATGGGGTGAGATAAAAGCTCTGGTAGGATGTAGGCAGAGTGTGGCAAAAAGGCAGATTTCACAATAAATAGAAGGATGGGAGCAGTTCACAGATACTGGAAACTATTATGGAGCTCAGATATGGAGCTCAGACAAAGCCATGGGCAGTGGGTTATAGAATAAAGTTGGATTGAAATAGGAGATTTTATTTTAGTCTTGAATGATATAAAATGACTTTAGATTTTAATTTATAGACAAAAATTACTCAGGTTTTAAAGAAACTCACAAGATCAAATATTTCTTTTAGCAAACAGTTCTGGCAGCTAAACATAAATTGGCAAATTTGTGTTTATAAACATAATAAACATGTTATATAACAACATGTTATATAATATGCTATATAATAAATTTATAATTTATAGACATAAATTGGCAAATCTCATAAAGGTAAGAGTTTAAAAGAAAAGAAAAGATTAAAAATGTGGATTAATAACTTAAACATGGGGTCATAAGAGACTTAAACATGGACTGATAATAGTAAATATTAGAAACATAGTTGAAATTTATATTTACTGATTAGATCTGTGGCTAAAACAATGTATTAGAGCAAAGATGTATAGTTTTGTACAAATATGTGAACAAATGTGATTTCTGCCTCAATAACCAAAAGGCTGATAATATCAGTAGGTAAAGTATAATACACAAAACTCAGAGCAGATCTAGGAATCAATATGACCTATTTGAGATTTTTTCCCTACAGTGATTGATTTGATTAGACAACACTATGCAAATTCATATGACCGTTAGATATTCAGATTTAGGTAGAAGATAATGTTCCAAGATATGAAGTGGGTAAGCTTTCATCTACTCATCTATCTATACCTTTATGTTAATAATTAACTTACATTAATGTAAATCCATTCTCATTAACACACTCAATGGACAATTTCTACCCCTACTAAATGAAAGTTTTTCCAGAAGTTATCATGGGTACTCAAGCTGCACAAGCTTCTATATTGACGAATTTGGGAAGAGAGGAAGAGTATAATTTTTCCCATCTTGAATCATTGAGATGACTTTGTGAAGAATTGTGTCATTGTGTGGTATGTGTATGTGGATGTGAGCATGTGTGTGTATTTGTGAAAAATGGAGGTAGAAGGAAAAATATTATAGAATGGGAGATTATTTAGAGAGCCATGAAAAATGTTATATCTCATTTTTTTATGTCTAAGAAGAATTGATTCATTATTCCTACAGTTACAACTGTCGATGGAGGTTGGATTGCAATTATAACTTGACTGGAAGGAAAAAGATATTCAGATCCTTGAAATAAAATTTCAATTATCAGTACACATTTTGCCATTAAAAAAATCATGAGGGCGCCTGGGTGGCTCAGTGGGTTAAAGCCTCTGCTTTCGGCTCAGGTCATGATCTCAGCGTCCTGGGATCGAGGCCCGCATCGGGCTCTCTGCTCAGCAGGGAGCCTGCTTCCTCCTCTCCCTGTCTCTCTGCCTGCCTCTCTGCCTACTTGTAATCTCTCTCTCTGTGTCAAATAAATAAATAAAATCTTTAAAAAAAAAAATCATGAGCCTTCTTAGGAACATTATTTACCTTGCCACCTTCTCAAAGAGATTTTACTCATATTCTACAACCCAAGCAAAAGATGGCCCCTCTCCATGGCCTCTATTATTACCTAATAGAGTATTGTTACCCTATTTATCATTACTATCTCTCCTTTCTCAATACCATTTTCTTCCAAAATCCCTAACACCCCACATATCTCTTTTGAAGACTTGGAATGTGTTGTACAGTTTTCTTTTTTACTTAAAAAAATCTACTGTCACACTGATAACCAACCAATGTTTAGGTCTCTCATTTCTATAAAGGCTCCCTTATGCTGTTGACCCTCAACCTATTTCTTTTGCTATTTTCTGAGGTTGAGACCTTGTGTTATCCAAATGACTTCTAAAAATCTCCACCTAAGTATCACTTCATCTCTTTAAAGTGAATAAATTCAAGCAAGAGCACAGCATATTAATCTCAAAGAAGTTGTCCCTCCCAGTTGTTTTCTGTTTCTGTAGAAGCCAACTCTGTTCAAATACATTCACAAGGTAGAAATCCCATAATCCACCTTAATTCCTTTTCTTCCCTGGACATATTCCTTTCACTGAACTTTTCTCTATGAAAACTTAAAATCTAGTAGGAGCTCTTAAAAGGCATATATACTAATTTCTGTTGTTGAAAAGTGAATAAAAATATCCATGTTTATGGTAGACAAATACAGAAAAACATAATGGTCATAAACTTCTCAATATTATTCTCATATCCATGCTTGTAATTCCTTTGGATAATTATTCGTTTTTCATAAAGGAAAGTACAGTGTTTAACTTATTAACTACCATATCCCCTGTAATAACACAATGATTCTCCAAAATCCCACTGTTTTCTCCAAAAATATTTGTTGTATGAATAAATGAAATAAACACTGAATTAAGTTTCATATCTCTAGTTATTGTTCACTAGCACATATAATTTATACAAATGTAATTACACTTATATAAATGTAATTATATGTATCCAGTTATATATAAACATTTGTTTTTCACTTATCTTATGATATTATATGTCCCCACAAAATAGCCTTCAGTGCATATGGCTTTCTTACTCATTCTGCTAAGATGAACATGTCTGCATCATGGAGTTAAGAACTAGAGAAATGTATAAATCACCTAACAAAATACCTGGCAAAAGTTTATATTCAGTAAGTTCAAGCACTCATAGAATGTTCAGTATCTACTCATTTTATTTAGTTGCTATTAATTCCTATAATTATTTAATTAAATAAGTTTAGATTTTCAGGTAAACAATTATATCTGTGCAGATAAAATCGCCTCAGTGATAAGTCATGTGCATTTTAAAAGTTAGTGTGTTGTAGAAGGTTCCTTGGTTTTACATCACATATCATTGAGAATATTTAAATAATTTCATAATTATTCTTTCTCTCCTTCTTGAAGCACCATCTTCTCCTGGTTTTCTAACAATAAAATCCCCAGTTTTACTCCTAATACTTAGTCTCCCTTATTCTCCACACTTGATCTTAGCCAAAAGGCTGAGAAGCGATAGTCTCCCTTATTCTCATTTTATATCTTCTATTTCTCTGTCTCTGTTCTCAATGGTGGCCTTGGACTACTGTGATTATTCTTCATTTATCTTCTCAGATCTATTATCCTCAACTTTCTTTTCCAGTTTTGGTTCTCAGGAGGCTCATCTCTGTGGACTATATCATGTGAATTCCTCTGCAATGTGGCATCTTGTTGGATTCAGGTAGTGGTGGAAGAGAGCAGATGTATATATATATTTTGCATTTCCTTCCTGCCTGGGGACCTTGTTTTAAGCAACTGCTTTGACCTTCCATTACGACATCTCTTGCCCTTGGTTTCTTCCTCCACAGTTCCTATTTTCACCAGTTTCTGAGAACATTACTGCTTTCCTTTATATCTTAGCCTAATAGGCTAGTAGTGGCCTACACTATTGTTAGTCTGGAGGTTTCACCATCCCATTTAATTCCCTTCATACTGTCCAGATATTTGCTAAGTATTCTTTTCATTAAAATGTCCTTGTTTGCAATGAGATACCGTCTCACACCAGTCAAAAATGGCTAAAATTAATCAGTCAGGAAACAACAGATATTTGTGAGGATGCAGAGAAAAGGGACTGGTGTTGGAAATGCAAGCTGGTGCAGCCACTCTGGAAAATAGTATGAAGGTCCTCAAAAAGTTGAAAATAGAGCTACCCTATGACCCAGGATTGTACTACTGGGTATTTACCCCAAAGAGACAAATGTAGTTATCCAAAGGGGCACCTGCACCCCAATGTTTATAGCAGGAATGTCCACAATAGCCAAAAGATTGAAAGAGCCCAGATGTTCATCGATGATGGATGGATAAAGAAGATGTGGTATACTCAGCCATCAAAAAAATGAAATCTTGCCATTTGCAATGATGTGGATGGAACTAGAGGGTATTATGCTAAGTGAAACAAGTCAATCAGAGAAAAACAATTACATGATTTCAGTGATATGTGGAGTTTAAGAAACAAGGCAGAGGATCATAGGGAAAGAGAGGAAAAAAATGAAACAAGACAAAGTCAGAGTGGGAGACAAACCATAAGAGACTCTTAGTCATAGGAAACAAACTAAGGTTTGCTGGAGGGGATGGGGGTGGGGATGGGGTAACTGGATGATGGATATTGGGGAGGGTATATTTTGTAATGAGCACTGGATATTATATAAGACTGATGAATCACAGACATGTACCCCTGAAACAAATAATACATTATATGTTAATTAATTGAATTTAAATTTAAAAAAATTAAAAAAATAAAATGTCCCGTTTGAAACACCTTAGGTGACTTTTGTTATCTGTATGGAAACTGAGTGATTGAATCTGATTTAAAAATGGGCAGAAGATCTGAATAAACATTTCTCCAAAGAAGGCCAACACGTATATGAAAATATTTTCAGCATAATTAATCATTAGGGAAATGCAAATCAAAACCACAATGAGACATCACCTCACACTCATTAAAATTACCATTATTTTTAAAAAAAGGCGAAGAAGCAGCAGCATTAGCAAGGATGTAGAGACATTGGAATCCTTGTGCACTGTTGTATGTAAATGAATGTAATGTAATACATAGGAAGAAGAAAATGGTGCATTCACTATTGAAAATAACATGGAGTTTCCTCAAAAAATTAAAAATTAATTTTTAATATAATACAGCAATTCCTTTTCTGGATGTTTATCCAAAAGTATTGAAACCACTATCTNATTTTTTTTATTTTTAAAGAAAAGGGTGGAATTTAATCTTTATTTACAGGACACTGCAAGATAGGACATTCCACATAGAAATAAGAAACCCACTGAGAGGCGGAGCTTCATACAGTTTGTACAGTTTGGAACTAGTCAAGTAGAGTTTGGTTGTAAAAAGTGCTACAATAACAAAACACATTTAAAAANAACTTGGAACGTATAGCCTTCAGAGGTAGTTTCTGGCACAACATTCTGGTCTTCCTCTTCCTCTACAGAGAAATACTTCTCAATCAAGTTTAATGAAGCTTTGTACACAGACTCATTTTCATGGTTTTGTAGAGCCTCAATTTTGTCCAAACCTCCACATTCTTCAATCATTATACTAAGTTTCTCAGTTTCACCTAGTTTCTCAGCAGCCTGAAAGATGTTTGAAATGGCATCCAGAATAACCAGAATGATTTTGGTATCCTTTGCAGTTAAGAGATTCATCAACGGTTCTATTATGCCACAATGAACGAGGTATACAATCTGTTCAACTGTCCCACCACTTGTGTAGTTGGTCACAGCCCAGACAGCTTCCTTTTGTGTCTTAAAGTCTGCCTTAGAGAGAACACCAACGAGGAATGGGACTAATCCATGATTCACAACTTGTTGTATCTGGTCCTGGCGGCCCGCTGTGATGTTTGACATTGTCCACGTAGCTTCCTTCTGAATATTAGTTTTGGGATTTGTTAGCAGGCTGGGAAAGACAGCAAGTGCTCCTGCATCTATTACAACCTGAGTCTGTTCATCTGTCCCAGTGACAATATTTCCTATGGCTCTTAGCGCAGGAGTCACGATGGGCAATTCAGTAGCTCCTAGAAGCTTCACAAGCTGGGGCACAACTCCTGTTTTCACAACCATTTCAATCCGTTCATTTGGACCATCGGTAAGGTAGGAAATGGCCCAGCAGGTATCTGCCAAGACTTCTGGATCATCGTGATGCAGGAGACGAACTAAGGTAGGAAGAATCTGCTCAACAGCCTCTAACGGGGGTGCAGGATTCTTGTTGTGACAAAGGTTTGAAAGTGTCCAAGTAAGGTTACGTAAGTAGCCACATGCTAAAGATGACATATCAGGAACTGCAAGGAGAGCCAAGAGCGGGTCAACTGCACCATACTTGATAACCAAGTCTAGAAAAACTGAACCATCACCTGCAATGTTTCCTAGAGCCCATACAGCCTGTTCACTGATGTGGGCATGGGAAAATGCCAACAGAGAGATGAAGGCTGGGATAGCACCTCCATCTACCACAGCCTTGCTCTGTTCTGATGTCCCGGAAGCAATGTTAGTGAGAGCCCAAGCAGATTCAAACTGAATGGGACTACAGTCAGTTCTGCCCAAGAAGGACACAAATTTTGGAATCAAACCAGCCCGGATTATGTTGTCTATGGGGGGCTCTTTTTCCCTAGAAAGCAGTTTCCTAGCAGCTTGAGTAGCCTGGAGCTGGCTTTCCAAATTGTTGCTATTTATGCCTTTGACAATATCATCAACAGACCAATTTACAGTGCCCTGGTTGTTGCNCCTGGATGTTGCGGTTTTCCTGCAGTGGAGAGGTAGCATCATCGGGAAACGAGCTTACGTTTCTCCTTTTCAGCATCTGGTCACCCTTCTTAGCTTTCCTCAGCTCCACATTAACTTCTATTCGACGCCGCCTCATTTCTGTACTGTCTTTCCCCTTGTTCTTGAATCTGTTAAGGCGGGCAGCTGGTGAATTAGCATTCTGGTTGGTGGACATGAGACAAAGGGAGAAGGCTACATGGCCGGCTCAGGCTTCCACGGGAGGCAGTCCGGGGCGCGCAGGCTGCGGGTCAGCTGCCCTCAAAACGTCCACCACGGATCACCCCAAAGACGGTGTCTAAAATGACCATTATTTTTAAAAAAAGATGAAGAAGTAGCATTGGCAAGGATGTGCAGACATTGGAATCCTTCTGCACTGTTGTATGTAAATGAATGTAATGTCATACATAAGAAAAAGAAAATGGTGCATTCACTATTGAAAATAGCATGGAGTTTCCTCAAAAAATTAAAAATTAATTTTTTAAATATAATACAGCAATTCCTTTTCTCGATGTTTATCTGAAAGTATTGAAACCACTATCTCAAAGAGATATCTATATTCCCATGTTCATTGTAGGATTATTCACAATAACCCCAATGTGGAAGAAACCTAAATGTCTATCCATAGATGAATAGATACAGAAAATGTGGTTTATGAATATTATTCAGCATTAAAAAAGACAGAAATCCTGTCATATACTGCAACATGGAAGAAACTTAACGGCATTATGCTAAATGAAATAAGTCAGACATAGAAGGAAAAATACTGCATGATTCCGCTTATAAGGAGATGTCTAAAGTAATCAAACTCATTGAAATAGAAGGCAGAGTGGTAGATGCCAGAGGCTGGAGGGATAGGTCAATGGGATTTGCTGTTCAAGAAGTATAACTTTTTGGTTATGGAAGATGAACAAGTTCTAGAGATCTGTTGTACAACACTGTGCTTATAGTTAATAGCACTGTATTGTATACTTAAATTTTTGTTAAGAGGGTAGATCTCATGTGTCGTTTTTGATTACCACACACACACAAAAAGAAAATCCAAGGATATCTTCCATGCCTATAGCAGATAGAAAAGTTAAATAAACTTTCAACAAACTCCAAAAAAGAGAATCCTAAGGTTTTGAAACAACACTATGACCTATTTTCTTAGTATGTCTCCTCCATAGAGAAAACAGACCCTTGCTTGTTATTGAGCCCGGGCTGAGACTGACTACCTAACCACAGGCACCAAGTGACTATGTTACTTGTGTTGGTCTCTGCTGTGGTAACAACAAAAATATGACTGAACATTACCAGCAACATTCTACAATCAAATAGATATAATATATACATATTTAATTCCAATTAAATTTTCCAGNATTCCAGAATTATTCCATAAATACAGATAAATTGTCTCTGCAGGTGGCTTAGACTCCCATGTAACCTACTAATGTTTTTAAATAAATCTGTCAATCCCCACCTTCAGACTCACAAGGGGATTCCCAAATGAAAATAGGGAAAACGTTCTCATACATCCCAATTTATGTATGAGTACACATGATATTCTCACAACAGCAGGAAGTAGCCATTATTACAGCTCCACTCAAGGGTGTCTGAATGGTAGTGGTGGAGCAAAATCTTTCCAATGGGTAGAATATCAAGCAATACATCTAGGTGACTCCATTTTTATGGAGAAAAAAAGGTGGTCTGCTTTACAGATCTATAGATTCATAGGCAAAGACTAATGGATTGACTGGTTTGTCAAAGATTTGGGAATAATTAGAGGGAAGTTTAAAGGTAAGAAGGTTTGAGGTAGAAGTATGTGATAAACCTTCTGGAGGTTGCATGGATTATGAATATATTCATATTCTGTGGAAATTCCCTCCAGAATCCATGTGCTACAGACAAACTGTCTTAATAATAATGTGAATTGGGGGCACTTGGGTGGCTCAGTCAATTAAGCATCTGCCTTCCGTTTGGGTCATGGTGTCAGGGCCCTGGGACAGAGCCCTGTTTCAGGCTCCCTGCTCATTGGGGAACCTGCTTCTCCCTCTCCCTCTCTCTCTCTACCCCTTCCACAGCTTGTGCTCTCTCTCTCAAATAGATAAATACAATCTCTCTTTTTTAAAAAAATAATAAGGTGGTTTGGATAAGCAGTCCTACGAATGTTGCTGTCTTTTTCCAGACCCTCCCAAATTTGATCTTAAAGCTCATGCACAAAGGAGCAGTGGAGACTGGGGTGGAAGCTATATATGAATGCACAGCATGGACTTCACTTCACCAAGGCTCATTTGGTTACTCCAGCTGTTACATGCTTAATTTGTTAATAGCAGGGATCTCCCCCACTTCCTTCCCAATATGGTAAACTCCCAAGGGTTCTAGCTAGCCAAAAAGTAGGAAAAATGCATTGGTCACCTTCTATCCTAGAAGATACACCATTTTTTCTTCATAGAAGTAGTTATAATTTCCAAAGAACAGATTTTCCCCTCACCTTCTCTGTAGTATTTCTGCCAGATCACAAACTGTGCACATGAAACCTTAGTAAAAAGGTTGGTGTTGATATTACCATTATGCATGACCAGGAAACATATTTACAAGGAAAGAAATGCAACAGTCTAATATTTATGGAATTTGCTGATTTTTAACAAATTCCTCCTTAGCTAATGAGAGCTTTTCAGGGTTTTAACTGGGAGGCAATATCCTCTGTATTTTAGGTGTTGTCTTAAAGGATGCGGCATAGGCTTCAAGTCATTAACCTCATATATATGGCTTTGTATTTTACTTTGAATACATGGGTTCAGATCTCAAGGGGCTGAAAGTGGGAATGAGTCCCCTAACAAGGATGCCTCACTATTTTCCTTAGACAAGTTTGTTTTTCATTATAACAACTAGAGTCCAGTGCTTTGGAAGTTTCATTTCTCAAGGGAGGAATGATTCTCCCCCAGGGATATACCCATGATTTACTTAGATCACTAAATGTGAATTATTTTGAGCTTATTTTGAGTTCCTCTGCTTCAGAATTCAGTCAGAGAAGGCTTTACTGTCTTGGCTGTGGTCATGGGTTCAAAATACCAAAGATAAATTTGGCTGCTGACATATTTATTTGGAGTGCATGAAGTTTTGGATCATTCTATCAGGTAAAGAATCCTAACCAGAAGAGATGCTGCCAGAAGATAAGGGGAACAAGAAATGTTTATGAACAAAATAAATGAAAGTATTAAGTGCAGCCTCCTGAAGAGCTCCAAGTTCTGAGAATGTAAGAGCTATGTAACAGTGCTCTGGCTAATGAGACTTGGTTTCTGCTTATTAAAGATGAGAGTTTCTTCTTCTCAACAGTTTTGCAAATGACTGCTAAGGAAAGTCCATTCTCTCTGTGTATATATGTATGTGTGTATTATTTTTACTTGTTTATTTATTTCTTTGTTTGTTTATTATTCAAATATATGCCGCAGTTAGACTGACTAATGCAGCTGGTATCACCCAGGAATTTTTGCCAGCTGCCTTCTGGTGGTATTAAGGCAAAGGAAGAAAGCTGTAGATAGTCACCAGGAGGGAAGAAAGCAGGTAAGCAGGGAACTTATCTGTGCAGAAACAAATCTCTGTGTTGTGGGTAGCCAGTCTCAGAAACCAAATGGGTGCCTGAACTTGGGTGGTGCTCAACACCATGAATAGCTAGCCCACCTCTCATTGGATCTTAAGCTATTTGCTGTATTCCAATAGCAGAATATATACTAGGCATAAAGCAAAGCTGAACAGCTCTTCTCAGGACATAGTCAAATTGTAAAAGTCAAAACACATCAACATGAATCATCTTTTAAAAATGTTAACGTTTGACAAATACAATTTTAGTCTTCACAAAAAACATTTAAGAATTTATTTGCATTGGGCGCCTGGGTGGCTCAGTGGGTTAAAGCCTCTGCTTTCAGCTCAGGTCATGATCTCAGGGTCCTGGGATCGAGGCCCGCATCGGGCTCCCTGCTCAGTGGGGAGCCTGCTTCCCCCCCTCTCTCTCTGCCTGCCTCTCTGCCTCCTTGTGATCTCTCTCCCTCTGTGAAATAAATAAATAAAATCTTTTAAAAAAAAAAGAATTTATTTGCATTTTTGGTAATGTACATTTTCAAGAACAAATACATATTCCTATACTATATATCATGTAGTTATTTTTAAGTTGGAAGTAATTTTCAATATGCCATGTTAAAATGAATATGAATTTCAAAATTTTCAGTAAGCTAACGGATATTATACATGAAATACTGAAATTAAAACTTTAATTAGACTGTGTCATTAATTTTATAAGGGGTAAAGAAAATGCAGTTTTCATTTGTTAAGTTAATGCAGAGTTGATTCAAATATGTATTTTAAATGGTGTTTTCCATGATAAATGTTTACTAAGACATACTAAGATTTATACTAAGACATAAATTGACAATTAACTTTAATGTTATCAATGTACTGTTAATTAAAAATTTCATATAATTTCTTCTATATGTCTTAATTATTTCCTCTATAAATGATCTGATCACCTTTAACATATTGCTGATATTTTCTGTTCCTAAGAAAAAATAATGACTCAATTAATCTCTTTTGTTTGAGGGCAGTCCCCAAACCTTTGCTTTAAAAGGCACACAAGAGTGTTAGTTGATTGCAAGCAGGAACACAGGCCATAATTACCTATGTATTGGATGGAATTTGTAGACCTTCCCTAGTATGATGCACTATAACAGTTATTATCAATTTTGGCTCTAACCTCAATAACTTTGGGCAAGCAGAAGGGCTTATTTTTTATGAAAAAAGAAATAAATGCTCTTCTTATAGCATACTAATCTTCTCTGGTGGTTCCTTGATTTGTATATTCTAGGGGAACTTGTGAATTTTATTCTTTTGTATTCCCTTCATCTATCACATTCAACTCACATTTTGTGTGCTCCTCAGGATTCAGCATATTGTTAGTCAGTATATTTCTAAGGTTAAGCATAATGAAAAATAATGATATTTTGAATAGAAGATTCATAAAATCATTAGTGTCCTTGTGTCAGGAAAATGAGAAGAGGGTAAAGGCATCTGGGAAAAGACAAAGGAAGACTGGGACATGTTCACTAGTTAATGATCATGTTGAATTCTAGGCTTTATCTCTAGGCTAAGGTAGAGGAATGGGAATTTTGAAAACAGGATGGAGATCCTCTGTTTTCATTAAGGTCACTGTGACTAGAATGATCAGGATTGCCCATTAAGGACTTTGCCAAACTTAGAAAGATCTATTCCCTCTTTTTCTTCTTTCCTGTTTTACCGAATTTTTGACAAGAAAACAAACAACATTTTGTGACCAAGAAGATAGCAGTTGCCACACAGGCCAGCAGGAACCCAATCACATCCAAAGAATGGTACTGGAACCAGGTGAGGTTGTGAGCAGCTGGCCGCAGGTGCTTGGCTCCTTTGTGGCGCATGACAAACTCAATCCAGAAGACTGCTCTATCCAGGGGCTTTACAGGTTGATCATGGTGAATCCTTGATAACCTTGTAGCATTCTCTTTATAACTGGTAGGCAAAAATAGAGAAATTAGAGAGTTCTTGTTTTCATTGTGGGTAATATCTGATACATGTTATATGTTATGTAAACCAAAGACCATAGATACAGTGAGAAAAAATTCATTCTTGCTGATACATGAACTTTGTTGGTTGCATAGCATCTTAAGAATTGTGAAAGGAGGATGTAGAAGAAACATATTCTTAACAGAATGTGGTGAAATGCAGCCACAAAAAATGAAGTAAGTGTGTTGCAAATGTATGGCCTAATTTTTCCAAGGAAGGCTTTTGATATTGTGTATAGTTTCCAGGATCATTCCAAAATCAAGACTGTGAATAATCCAACACTGTGCAGAAATATCCATAAGAAGGTCCACAAGCATAGTCTCTAATCCCTGGCTACTTCATGATGACAGACAAGAAGCTGATAATTTGTCAACTAGTAAACCATTTCTGCAGGGTCTAATATCTTGGCACTGGGATAATTCCTCCATTGCACACACTGTGTCCTTGTGATGCAAAGGACAGTGTCTATATTGGTAATATCAAGATTGGTAAAGACACTAGGGCAACTTTGGAAATGGCAAGGATATGGACTTTGAATTTTTAAGATAAGTAGAAATATCTTACTAGAATTAGAGGCCCCAATCAATGAAGCATCAAAGTAGCAATGGTTATATGACATTAACTCTAATCTCTCAAACAGTAATGCGTATAGGTATGTATCTGAAAGGCAGGTTTTATCTTCACTTGACATTTCTTGGATGATGAGCCAGAATTAGTGTATTTCCTTTTGGTTTTGTGTTATAAATAAGAGTTCCAACTTGGAGACATGAAGATGAGGGAAAGTAAGTGATTTGTGAAGAGAAGTACTGGTGTGAGTTAGACACTTTTGGGACTGGAGAAGAAGTGTGATCGTCAGTTACCAGTGAACATGGTATGCTAGATCCAGTAGGAGGGGATAATTTACTTGTGTTCTTTCATGTGTGCAGTGAGAAAGAACAGTCATACTCTTTTAACTGGATTGAAATACGGGTAGGGTGAAAGCAGTAATTTCACCTGGTTCATCCTAAAATATTCCAGGCAAACTACAGTGTCAACAAAAGCCTGTCTTTCCAAATTATATTTTTGTTCAAGTTTTTCTCCATTTATACATAGAGATTTAAAATCTGAAACACATATATAGTAGATAGATAAACTTTTACTTGTGAATCTAAATAAAAAAAGTATGCTTTCCTATAAATGAGATGCTCATATTTAAAAAGATTACTTAACAGTTTATTGTACACTAATGTTATATGACTGTTATCTTAAAATATTATAAGTAATTAAAATTACTATGGTTTATATTTTTAAGTGTAATCTTTTGTGTTCCTTAATTCCATTAAGGAGTAATAAATGGAACACAAATGCATCCATATATACACTCTATACTAAACTCTATTTTTCCCAGATGATTTCTGAGTTAGAATTAGTTTACAGTTAATGTTAAGATATTTAAGAAAAAATAATTTTAAGTATTTTCTTAGAAAATCCTAAGAGTATTTATGGTTCTGTCTTTTGCATCAGTAGTTTTTAAATCAACAATGAAATTTAATGGCATTCTATAAAATAAGGTAGAGTTCTAAAAAATTATAAAACTTACTCTTATTTAATAAAATGAACCAAATTATCAGCAGTAACAACCCTGTAATAGTCTAGTACATTAAATATCAAGATCATCATTTATGAGAAACAGAAAATCATAGTCAGTCTTGCTGAAGCTCTTAACACTAACTCCAGCTCCTGAAATGATGGTATGTATAATATTATGAAAATTATGGCTTAAACATGCATCTTAATAAAAGTCATTTGATTGGAATATGTGTGAGAGGGAGCAATGGACCACTAGCACTGAATTTTTAGGTTGGACCCAAAGCAAAGGTCCCCTTTTGGGGAGCAATACATTGACCCCTTTGTCTAAAAAACCCTGCAACTAGGGCTTAGAATAGATGGTTTTACATAGATTAGTTCCAGCAATAAAAGCTACACAAAATTGCATATGAGTTGACCTCGTCTACCTCCTGAATTTCAGCTTTCAGTAATACAAATGGAATGTTTTAATATCCTTTGAGTTTTGCCTCTGAATAAAGTTAATTGAGTCTGAGATAACCTGGGAAGGAATTTAAATATAAGTCACTTATACATCTAGATGAAAAATATGCCTTGATAACATCTTATACAATATTGGGAGGGAACCATAAAAATGATTGGCTTAGAATGTAATTAGGCATAATACATAGTTCAAAAAAGAGGAGAGTTAAAGTAAAATAAGAATGCAAGAGTTATGAATAAAAGATTTAAATATGAGGTTATAAAACAAAAAGTGATGATAAAGGGTATAGGTAAGCTGTTGAAATAAATCAACAAAAATACCTCTTAAAGGATTAGTAATAAAATTAGAAACGTTATTTTCTAATGGCAAAAAAGTAACGTTACTAATTAATGGATTGAGGAAATCCCAGTGAATTAAGAAAAGTAGAAAATGATTTGGACACTTAGAAAATGATAGAGAACGAGAACCAAAATATTTTAACATAGAGAATGCCGAAATTTGATGTCCCTGAAATAGAAATAAAAAGTAGAATTAACAAACATTCTAATAAATAGCAAAAAAATTTTTAAATAATTTTTATTCCAGATTAACAGTATTGAAAGAACTATAACCCAGGGGAAATGTAGAAAATAACTTATCAAGATACATCATCATTAATTAGGTTTCTGAATTTCTGGAAAAAATGATTTTTGCCAGACAAAAAGAAACAAACAGAAATGATCAGATAGGCCTCAAATTCCTATAGAAGGATTTAAAGCCAGAAGACCGTGAATCATATCTACACAATCCTGAAGAAAAGAGAGAGCTAAACATCTTATATTCAGAGAGGTGACATATAATTCTTTTTTTTTAAGATTTTATTTATTTATTTGACAGAGGGAGAGCGAACACAAGAAGGGGGAGCAACAGGCAGAGGAAGAGGGAGAGGGGGAGAAGCAGGCTCACCTAGCAGGGAGCCCCACAGGAGGCTTGGTCCTGAGCTGAGGGCAGATGCTTAATGACTAATCCACCCAGGTGCCCCGAGATATCATTCTTATATCAAGGCAATCAGAAAATATTGCTAAACATAATCTCTGGAAATTTAATATTCATGAGTCTCTATTGAAAGGAAATTTCATATAATATATTCAGTTAAGAATGAATCTAAAATATTTTACAATAAAGAATCTCAGAATTAATGGCAAATATTGATTCCTTTAAGACAAAGCAAGAAGGCTAAATGTGAGGAAAATAAGTGGCATAAATATTGACAAAATAAAATCTTAAGTAATGCATATTAAAGATGAGATTATTTCTGTTTTTTTTGAAATGAGATTATTTCTATAGCAGTTCCACTGTTGCTAAAATCAAAAACACATAAAAAAGAAAACAAAATGAATTCATATATTATTAACCTTGATGAGATTTTTCAGAGGAAAAAAATAAGGTATAATGATATATACCTAAAGTTAAATATAGTTTATAGATTCATTTCAGTTAATCTTTACTAAAACAGATAAAACTCAAAATTTTGTTTGAGAATTCACACATAGTAATAACCAGTATTTATAAAGTATTACCTACTCAGTATCTCTCCTCCCTGTGTATATGCATATACTGACAAATGATACATAGTCAGTGTTAATGATGGCTATTTTTGAATGAAAATAGTGAATTATCACTTTCAATTTTGTACTTACTGAATGGTTATAATATATAAATAGGCATATATGTGTGTGTCTATATGAACAAGCAGATTGTTCGAAAAATGAGAACTTATGTGATCATTAAATGATTGGTTTGGAAAAAAGGATTGATAAAATATTGAAGTAATAGTATTTTTTCCCCAATTTCAGCAAATTACTTCAATGTTTGGGAAATGAAATAATCAAGTGGTTTTCATATTGGTCATGTTATAGTTGTTACTTGAAAATAAATCTGTTTGTTAACAAAGTCATGAGGCATTGAACATTTCCAAGTATAATGGGTAGCATAATCAATGGTAAGCTTTAAAAAACGGTAGTACTTACGAAGGTTCATTAATGACTGTTCTCAAGGCATTGAGCAGATCTTCACTGGTCATTGTGCTTATGTCTACCTCCACAGCTGCTCCTTTGGCCTTTATGTGAGCGATATTATCAGGTTGATCAGCAAACATAGGAACTCCCACCATAGGAATCCCATGATAAATAGCTTCATAGATCCCATTGGTTCCACCATGAGTGATAAAAGCTTTTGTTTTGGGATGACCTAGTTTGGGAATTGGGTGAGGATTTCATTATTATAAGGTAACAGAATTTTAGAGAGAGATAGGGCAAAAATTAAGATAGGGAAAAATTACAGAGTGACTCAATGAAGAAAGCATTTTCTTCTGAGAGCACATGGACTATTGTTATCTCAGAAAACTATGATCCCAGGAAAGGAGGAATTAGCTTCCTCTGCATTGTCTGGAAGGACTTTACTGAGGAGGAAATATCTGAACTGGGACTGAAACTTGAGGAGTAATGAGAGTAACTGAAATGCTCTTTTGTGAATCAAAGAAAACATTGAATCTATAAAATTAACTGTCAATTCTCGAATTATTTCTGCTTTAAAACTGCAAGTAAAATGTGACATTTTATTTTTTTCTAGCTTTATTTATTTTTTAAATTTTATTTTAAATTCCAGCAGAGTTAACGTACAGTGTTATATTAGTTTCAGGTGTATACTATAGTGATTCAACACTTCCTTACATCACCCAGTGCTTATCACAAGTGCACTCTTTAATCCCCATCCAAATAGGCAATGGGGATTTTATCCATCCCCCCACACACATCCCCTCTGATGACCATCAGTTTGTTCTCTGTAGTTAAGAGTCTGTTTCTTGATTTTTCTCCCTCTCTCTTTTTTCCCTTGCTCTTTTCTTTTGTTGTTGTTATTCCTTAAATTCCTCATATTAGTGAAATCATATAGTATTTATCTTTCTTTGACTTCCTTCTCTTCGCATTATACTCTCTAGCTTCATACATATCCTTGCATATAGCACAATTTCATTCTTTTTGATGGCTGAATAATATTTTATATATATATGTGTATATATATATATATATATATATATATATATATATGCCACTTTGTTACCCATTCATCAGTTAATGGACACTTGAGCTGTTTCCATATCTCGGCTATTGCAAATGATGCTGCTATAAATATAGGGGTGCCTATATACCTTTGAATTAGTGGTTTTGTATTCTTTGGGTTAATATCCAGTATTGTGATTACTGGATCTTGGGGTAGTTCTGTTTTTCACTTTTTGAGGAACCTCCATACGGTTTTCCACAGTGGCTGCACCAGTTTTCATTCCCACCAACAATGCAAGAGAGTACTTTTTCTCATATCCTCTCCAACATTTGTTGTTTTTGTGTGTGTGTGTTTTTTATTTTAACCTAAAACGTGAAATTTTTAACTATTAAATATTTATTGAATTATTTGCTGTTAAACAGTTGCTTTACTTGACTAGTATCCAAATGTACAGTTTTTCTTTCCCTCAGTCTTACCAAGAAGATCATTCTGGGGTATCCAGTCATAGAGATGAGTGTTGGCTCCTAATGTGGCTGGTTTCTTTCCTTTGTATCTCCATAATACCTGTCAAAGACAGTATTTTAATTTTGCAAGTAAAAAACACAGTGAAGTCATCTTAATGCTGTAGAATTATTTGTAAATCATGTGGCCCACCGGTCCTTTATGTGATAGAGGGAGAAGTGGACATAAGGGTTAGTTTGAAAACACGGAGATATAGTAGGTCTGTTTATATCAACCCTGTCAAAAAAGGCTTCAACTAATAGTCTAGAAAGTGTAGCTTTATCATTTTTATATTTATCACTTAAAAGTTTTGAGGTATGAGATGGTAAGTGAAAGTATATGAAGTAGAAAGACTAGTTTAATCAATCAGAGCATGGGAGGTTAAAAAGCATTAAAATAAACATGAATAGTGTGTGAATTTTCTAATGTCATAAGGCCATCCTAACTTTCATGTTTCAAAAGTAATGTTTTCCAAAAATACAATTAGCTTTAAATTTTTGTTGTCTGGTTGTTCTGTGATTGTCTTTCTTTCCTTCTTCCTTCTCTCCTTTCCTCTACCCCCCTCTTCTTCCTTCCTTCCTTCCTTCCTCTTTCTTTCTCTCTCCCTTTTTTATAGTTTTTGAGGGAGGAAATAAATTTGCTTTGTTTCGTTTTTTAATGAAATATCTTGTTAGGATGTTAACTGTTTTTACATATTTTTGCAGATGGTGGAGCTCTGTAAGACGAAGTTCAGATTAAATATTAATAGATGGAAAACTTGTTTTTTAAAGTGTTTATTTTATTCAACAATTCCATACCTCATCCACTGATCATTACAAGTGCACTCCTTAATCCCCGCCACCTGTTTAACCCATCCCCCTACCTACCTCCCCTCTAATAACCATCAGTTTGTTCTCTATAATTAAGTCTAGTAAAAAAAAAAAGTCTGTTCCTTGTTTTCTCTCTTTTTTTTCCATGCTCATTTGTTTTGTTTCTTAAATTCCACATGTGAGTAAAATCATATGATATTTGTCTTTCTTTGACTTATTTGGCTTAGTATTATACTCTCTAGCTCCACTCATGTCTTGGCAAATGGCAAGATTTCATTCTTTTTTATGGCTGAAAACATATTCTATTGTGTATGTATACCACACCCTTTTTTCAAATTTTTATTTACCTTTTAGTTAGTTAACGGTTTTAGGAGTAGAATTTAGTGGTTCATCATTTACATAATACCCTATCTTCTTTATCCATTCATCTGTCCATGGATACTTGGGCTGCTTCATAATTTGGCTATTGTAAAGCTACCATAGACATCGGGGTGCATGTTTCCCTTTGCATTAGTATTTTTGCATTTGCATTAGTATTTTTGCATTCTTTGGATAAATACCCAGTAGCACAATTATTGGATCATAGGGTAGTTCTATTTTTTACTTTTTGAGGAATCTCTACACTCTTTTCCACAGTGGCTGCACCAGCTTGCATTCCCAACATTACAAGAGAGTTCCTTTTTCTCCATATTCTCAGGTGGCAAACTTTTTTAACAAAAAAGTTTATAAATAAAAATTCAAAGGTTTAACAGACCTAATTATTATGATCATCTTAATGGAATTTTATATATTTTAATTAATATACCAATATGAAGAGTTCTCGGGTATTCCATAAATAGGAGTATACAAAGAGTAGAAATCTAGAACTATAATGGCAACAAAATTAAAGTGAATTGAATATCATAAATCAGAAATTGTTTGATAGTTGTTTTAGGATTTTTAACTGTTTTCAACTGTAGATACATCAACTTAGGAAGATTAGGCTTCTACTTCTAAACTGACTAGATCTTGATATAGTGTCAATAAAACTTAGAAATATAAAATATACCCTCGAACATAATTCCTATCTATGCATAACATCTCTCTTTTCCAGGACCTTGGAGTTAACACACTTGAGAACTTGGGGGAGTACTCAGTGCAGGTCATAAGATTTCAAATAGTAAAACGTTATCGGGATCTTAACATTTTCACCTCTATTTCATTGATAATAAATGATCGTATAAAAAGATGTATTTCCAGGGCACCTGGGTGGCTCAGTGGGTTAAAGCCTCTGCCTTCGGCTCAGGTCATGATCTCAGGGTCCTGGGATCGAGTCCCGCATCGGGCTCTCTGCTCAGCAGGGAGCCTGCTTCCTCCTCTCTCTGCCTACTTGTAATCTCTCTCTGTCAAATAAATAAATAAAATCTTTAAAAAAAAAGATGTATTTCCATCGTAATGCAAAGGCTTACTAAGCAAATGATTAAATGTGCTTCAATATACCATTTTAATGTTTTAAGACATTTTTACTTGAAGGTGGTATCAGTTATGCTCAGTGTTTCAGCTTTGATCTAGAAAAGTTACTGTTAGTCACACTTTCACTCCAATTAGCAAAGCAGCTATTCACCAGGACCCAAAGTTGTACTGACCTTCTGTGGAATTTGGGCAAGGGCTGAGGCAATGAGATTGGCTTTTTCATCTGTGAGGTTTTTGACCATTGATCCCAGAGAAAACACCACAACACCATCTTCACCTGAACTTTGGACAAATTCTTCCATTTCCTACAGTGATAAAATTCTTTTTATCACAAACATGCAGGATCACAGAGGGGAATAAAGTTCACCTATTCTAAATAGGTAGAGTCAAGAGAAGTGTCAGACATGTTAGACTGGTTCTATCTTCTGCCACAGAGAACCACCTAGTATCTTTAAGAGGAAATATGTTTCTGAAAACTGTGGCTTAAATATATAATGAGTGATTACAAATAAAGGCATAGAGACAAAACATTACACAAAGTGAATAAGCAATAAGAGACAGCTCTTCCCATGATTCATGGAACTCTTACCTCAAGGCTTAATTTTATGAACCAGCAGAGATATTTGCAAACTCAAAAATATTCCTGGTAAGGAAGCCCAAAAAAGGGTCCTAACTAGACTTTTAAAATGTGTACCATGTCAATTTACATCCAATAAATTATGAATAAATCATTCTAACTTCCTGTTAGGCATTCAGGATATTTTCTCATGTTTATTCTTTTCCTGATTTAATAGTGCTAAAAATGATTTTTTTTAGAATTGAGATATATAGTAATACGTTTTAAAAGGAAACTTCTATTTTTTTTATCATGATAACATTTATGAGACAGTGTTTCTCTACCTTCTCACAGGTGGCTGATGTGCCTTAAGTTGAACCTTAGCACAGTGTATAAACTTCTCTACAAATAAAATCCTTTGGGTCACCACTTACAGTTGTGTAAGTTGGGCACTGCAAAGTCTGGTCTGAGGTCTTTAGCATTCTAATCTTTGTGAATGTCAACTTCTAGAGATGTGTCATGCATTCCCTGTGCAATTATTTGTGGCTTCCCTGCAATATTTCTCAATATATTTACTATATTTCTCAATTATATTTATTTATAAACATATTTCTCAATTTAAGGCTAGAAAAATTACTAGGGAAAGGATGATGTCATAAATGAAAGTGGGCTGCTCTTTTAGCTTAGATAATGTTAGGGGAATATCTCTGAAGTCCCAGGAACTGGTAATTTGCCATTTTGATTCATCTCCCTAAGAGACAGTGATTGAATAAACACATACACACACACACAAATGTATATGAAGACTTACACATCTAGAAGTTGTATTTGGATTCTTGTTTTGACTGTCATTGCTTTTTTTCTGTGTGTGCAGTGATTGGCATAATTTTTTCATCAGAGGTATAAGCTGTGATTGGTGTTCATATTGCCCAAATGTTTGTATTAGTAATTGAGTTTGGAATGGAATAATTTTCTCCCTCTTGTAAAACATGTCTGAGTTGTTTTGTGAAATTGTGTAGATGAAAAGTGAAGATGGGAGGATGGAAATAATAGTGTGGCATGAAGTATTATCTACTCAACCAAAGAATATGCCCTGTCTCTTTCTATACCTTTGTTTAGATATTGGTTTGTTATTTGCTATAATAACGCTCAATAGAGCTTACCTGCAGCTATAACTTGACTGGTAAGAAAAACATAATCAGAATCCTAAAATAAAATTTAAACTTAAGTATACATCTTACTCTAAATAAAAATAAAAATATCTCCTGAGAACACTGTTTAACCTGCACTCTTCTACGGAGATCATGTTCACTTACCTACAACCCAAGCAAATCAGTGTCTGCCTCCTCAATCCCTTGATAACAGTAGTTATTGATAAAGATAGTTAAATACAAAATTTTTTTACCATGTTTATGGTAAAAACCCTAAACCATCTTTTACTTCTCAATATGGCTTCTACCAACATTTTTGGCTATCAACATTTCTTTCTTGGTCACTTTGGAATGTGGTAAACTTTTAATTCAGAAAAACCAGACATCATGACTTAAAGAATTGAGTGTTTGAGTCTCTTAGTTCTATGACTTCTTTATTTTTATGACTACTAATCTGTTTCTAATGCTCTTAGATAAAATCTAGACCTTGTATTACCCAAATAATTACTAGAAATACTCACCTGAAAATTTCTTTGGCTCCTTAAAGTGAATAAGTCCAAAACGGAATTCATCATTTTCATCTCAAAAAAAGTTTTTCCATGAATTACTTTTTATCTTGGTAAAGATCACTATTATCCAAGAAGTGCTACCTGGTTTCATGTCTTCTGTCAACACTTACTTCTTACTGACGAAACTCTGGAATCTACCTGAGAGTTCTCATGAAAGCATCTTTATCACTTAAGCAATCATAGTAACTCTCCCAATTCATAACTCCACCATGCTTGTTAGGAAGCCTATAGTAATCTCCTAAATAATTTCCAAGGCCTTAGCTTACTATTGCTTCAATCCAGTACCCAAACTGTAGACACACTGATATTTTAACATGCCACTTGAATCACTTTTTTCTTTAGCCAAAATATCAAAGTGAAGTCCAAAAAAGGTAGTATCAATCATAAGATACCCCTATGATTTGTAAAATAGAGTTGGAATAACAAATAGCATATCTCTGTTACTGAGGCAGTACACTTTAAAGAAAAATCAGTATTATATCATAAGGTACAAAAGAAATCCTCCACTTAATAGACCTACCTTAGGTAATGGTTTAGCAGGTTTACAATGCAACCCTCCTACAAACTCAAAATTAGGTAAGTATGGACGAGGAAATTCAAAATCCCAATATGTCCGGATTAGCCAAATTTCTGCTTTACCCATAATCTCACATAGTGTAGTGGGTCTTCCTGGAGAAAATGAACAAAATTGTGTGAAGGTTATTAGTATATATGTTTGTTGGGATACAATTTACACTAATTTACTGACAAGCTATTAAGGAAAAAATAAATCTATGTCTCCTAGATTATTTATCACAACTAGATGTTAAAAGGAAGGGGAAACTAAAATGATAAGGTGGGAAAGAGAAAGAGAATGAAGGAAAAAAGGATGAAAGGGAGGGAGGAAGGTAGAGGGAGGGAGGAAGGAAGGAAGAGAGAGAGGGAGAAGCAGAGGGAAGGAGGGAAGAAAAAGGAAGTAAGAGAAGAAAGATGAGAAGTGAGAAAGGGAGGTTGAAAGGATATTTGGGTAGGAAAAGTAATATGACAAGTAGTTTGACAAGAACAAATTCCATAAAATTTTAACCACAACTCCATTTACTGATGAACTTGATACTCATTGTTTCTCTCCAATTAAATGGCAGATGATAGATTAGCCCCATTGTATCAACATCAAATTCCCTCTCAATGGTTTCTAACTTCTAATTAGGAGTGTATCTCTACCTTCTGGCTTGTTATAGTCTCTGGTTCACTCATAATGTTAAAGAATCCCACCAGCATTTGTTTACTTTATCTTCCTGAATGAAGTCCTGTCACTTTCCACCACAATTGATTTGCCACTAGTTTCTTAGTTGAAATTCCCTGAATAATTCATACCAAATACAACCCCTTTGGAATGTGAAATATACATGTACATATCATCAATATCACAGTTATTTCAGTGTTACCTTTAAATGATGTTTTTTGAAAGGGAGAGTCTAAGTATTAATTTTAGAAGATTTATAGAGGGGAAGAATGAGTATTTGCAAGTGACCAAGTCAACCATATTTAGACACAGAAAACATGTTTTGCATCTAAATAAATAAAAGTTCATATGAGAATTCTCCTTTCTTAAAGATTACAACCAAAACTAGTGATCATATACAACACAGACTGGATAGCCTCTTTTTAGAGTCATTGCTTTGTAGTGTTTGAATTTTGGTCTGAGGTTTTATATTCGAATGCCTTAATTTGATAATGAAGAAGAATTTCTCAAGGACACTCAACTTGAAATTGCCAGAGACTGGATAAAAACAGCACTTCACAGCTTCTATATCAATATATTTATATACTTTAGAGGTTTGATCCATGTGTGTGATGTCCTTTCTTGATTACCAGCTCCTTAGGTGAAATTATTGTGTACAATTTATAGACCACATTTTGAGAAATATTTAAAGTATTTACTAAAATTCTATATTTGAAGCCATGATGCACAGTTACAAATATAAGGTCAATGAAAGGTAAAGAGAATAAAATTGAACAAAAGTATGCAAATGTTGGCAAATAATTTCCTAAGACATTTTAAGTGTTATATTGAGGGATTGTAAAGCAAAAATATAGAATTAAAATTTACCACCAAAATTTTTCCTATAATTAAATGATTCACACAAATCACATTATGAACACAGTGGAGAATTATATAAATAAGCAATTAAATTTGAGTTACCATGTAAATACTGTTAATATTTTAATATATTGTTATAAACATACATGATGAGTCTACTAAGGTGGCTTTTACCTTCAAAGAGTTCTTAGAGTTAGCCTGAATTTATAGCAAAATGCCTTGCAATAAGCCAAGTAGATAGGAGTGAATTTCAGTGGAGGACATTTACCAGTCTCTCAGAGATAAGTCATGTTAGCTGGGTAGATATCTAGAGAAAGCTTTTCAAGGCTAAAGTGATTAATTTCTTTCTGAAGACATGTGAGGAAACTAACATGTATAATTTCTGGATCACTGTTGAAAAATTTATACTTTACTTTTTTAGAGCAGTTTTTGGATCACAGTAAAATTGAAGGAAAGGTGGAGATATTTCATATACCCTTGTCTTCACACATGCATAGACTATTATTAAAATCCCCAAACACAGTGGTACATTTGTTATAATTAATGAACTTATATTGGCACATTGTATCATCTGAAGTCCATAGCTTACATTATAGTTAACTCCTGGTGTTGTTAATTCTATGAGTTTGGACACATGTATGATGATATCCACCCATCATTCTGATACCACATGAAGTATTTTCACTGCCCTAGAAGTCCTCTCTGTTCTGCCTATTCATCTCTCTTCCCACCCGACTCCTGAAAAACACTGATGTTTTGTTGTCTTCATAGTTTTACCTTTTCCAGAATGTCATATAGTTGGATTTATACAGGAGTAGCCTTTTCAGATGGCCTTCTTCGATTAGTAATATGCATTTAAGGTTTCTCAATGTCTTTTTATGGTGTGATAGCTCATTTATTTTTAGCATTGAATAATGTTTCATTGTCTAGATCTACCAGTTTATCACTTCACCTACCAAAAGACACCTTAGTTGCTTCCAAGTTTGGGCAAATATGAATAAAGCTGCTATAAATATCCGTGGGCTCATTTTTGTGTGGACATATGTTTTCAGCTCATTTGGGTAAATACCAGTTACTATTATAGTATGGTGAAAGTATGCTTAGTTTTGTAAGAAACCATCAAAATATCTTCCAAGGTGGCTGTACCATTTTGCATTCTCATTAGCAATAAATGAGAGTTCTTCTTCCATAACTTGCCAGCATTTAGTATTTGTCACTATTCTGCATTTGGCTATTCTAACATATGTGTAGTGCTACTCATTATTTTAATTTGCATTTCCCTCATGACACATGATATGGAACATCTTTTTATATGCTTGCTTGCCAACTATATATCTTCCTTGATGAGATGTCAGCCTTTGCCCCATTTTTAATTGTGATATATGTTTTCTTAATAATTTTTAAGACTATATACATACATATATATAGTCTTATATATGTATGTATATGTATGTATATATATATATATATATGTATATATATATATATATATATGAGGGGGGGGAGAGAGAGAGAGAGAGAGAGAGAGAATCTTAAGCAGTTTCCATGCCCAGCATGGACCCTGACACAGGACTCAATCTCACAACCCTGAGATCATGACTTGAGCTGAAATCAAGAGTTGTTTGCTTAACTGACTGAGCTACTCAGGCACCCTGAAAAATATTTCAGATCACAGTCTTTTACCAGATGCACCTTTGGCAAATATATTCTGTCAATCAGTGTCTTATCTTTCAATTCTCTCAACACTGTCTTTTATAGAGCAGAAGTTTCTAATTTTAGTGGAGTCCAGAGTATTCATTATTTCTATTTTGTGCCTTTGGTGTTGTGTATAAAAAGGCATTGCTATACCCAAGATCATCTAGGTTTTTCCCTAGGTTATCTTCTAGGACCTTTATAGTTTGCATTTTACCTTTAGATCTATGATTCATTTTCAGTTAAATTTTGTGAAGAGTATAAAATCTGTATCTACATTCCTTTTTTGCATGTGGATGCCCTGTTGTTCCAGCATCATTTCTTGAGAAGACTATCCATTGTACTACTTTTGTTTCCTCATCAATGATCAGTTGACTACTTGTTTGGGTCTATTTCTGACCTCTATATTATTTCCTTTTCTTGTCTTATTCCCTCAGTTAGAACTTTCAGTATTATGTTGACAAGGTATAAAGAGAGATGACATCTTGCCTTTATCTAATCTTGGAAGAAAAGCTTTCCATGCCCCATTATTAAAGATGATTTTAACTGTAGGTTTTTGTTTTGTTGTGTTGTGTTGTTTTTCCAGCTGTAGTTTCTTTTTTTTTTATTTTGTTTTGTTTTCCTAGCCGTGGATATTATTTACCAAGTTGAAGAAGTTCCTTTCTATGCCTAATTTTCTGAAAGTTTTAAACTCAAATGGGTTTTGGAGTTTGTCAAATATTTTGCACCTGTTGATGTGCTCATGTGCTCATGTGACTTTTTTTTAGCCTCTTGATGTGATGGATGACATTAATTGATTTTTTATAGGAACAATTATTTCATTTATTTATTGTTTAACAAACATGAATTGCAGTAGGACTTAACCCCTCACTAGACTGGACATCAACCATCTCTTTGTAAAGAGGCTATTTTTTCCAAACATTCTATCCAAAGATGAATGGTCTATTTGCAAGCAGTGCCATCCAAATGTTCAAATAAAAAATATTTATGCATTTTATACTTAACTCTTTTTTTTGTCAACTAAAAATAGTATTGCAAGTTTTGGCTTCTTTTAACATAAAAATTACAATCATGTGCTGAACACTAACAATGAAGGGGTTAACCAGAATTCAAGCAGGTTGTCCAATCTGAATGTTTTAGATTCTGCATAATTTTCCCTTTCATTTTTTTTCCAAAGGAAACAAAGAAATAAACCAAACCCCAAACCTTTGCCACGTTAGAAGCATCTTGTACCAAGCCCTAACAATCTCCTGCTGGCGGCGGGTGACACTTGGAGCTGCGAGGGTGACATAATGACAAATTCATGCATCAGCAACATTCTGAAACAGTAGTTAAAGCTCAAGACAGCTATGATCTCTCATTTATGTGTCTAGGATTTACTGATGGCAGAGGCAAACAGAGGTTTTCTTGCAGTTTTAGGTTGGGTAATGGACCACTGGCCTCCTTCCACCAGCATCAAGATATTTACATAAAACTCTCCTATCTGAGGGGAATCTAAGCAGTAAAATCAAATAAAAATCAGGATTATTTTGAATGCTGAACCAGTATTGCATACCTAGGACAAATCCTACTTGATGATGGTATATAATTTTTTATATACATTGTTGGATTCAATGTGCTAACATTTTCTTAAAGGTTTTTGGATTTATGTTTATGAGAAATATTGGTGTATAATTTTCTTTTAATGTAATGTATTTGGCTGGTTTTGATATTTGGGTAATGCTGGCCCCATAGAACGAGTTAAGAAGTATTCCCTCTGCTTCTGTCCTCTAAAAGTGATTGTAGAAAATCTGTATAATTTCATTATTTTTTGGTAGAATTCACCAACAAACATATCTAGACCCAGTGCTTTCTGTTTTGAAAGGGTAATTGTTAATTCAACTTAAGAGACATAGGCCTTTATAGATTGTCTACTTCTTCCTGTATGAGATTTGGCAAATTATGTCTTTTAAGGAATTGCATTTTTCAAGGAATTTGTGGTATTCATTTATTATCTTTTTAAAATTTATTTACTTATTTATTTTATTTTTTCAGTGATCCAAGATTCATTGTTTTTGCACCACACCAAGTGCTCCATGCAATACGTGTCCTCCTTAATACCACCACCAGCCTCACCAATCCCACCTCCCCTCTCCCCTCCATAACCCTCAGTTTGTTTCTCAGAGCCCACAGTCTCTCATGGTTTGTCTCCCCTTCCGATTTACCCCAATTCAATTTTCCTTTCTTTCTCCTAGAGTCCTCCATTTTATTCCTTATTTTTTTAAATGTCCATAGCATTTGTAGTGATAGCCCTTCTTTTATTTCTGATTGTAATTTGTATATTCACATTTTAAAATTATTTTTTATTCTTTATTTGTTTAGGTTGGCTATTGTCTGATCAATTTTATTGATCTTTTCAACAAATTACTTTTCGGTTTCGCTAATTTTCTCTATTTATTTCCTATTTTCTGTTTCATTGATTTCTGTTTTAATTCTTAATATTTCTTTTCTTCTGCTTACTTTGGATTTAATTTACTTTTCTTTTGCCAGTTTTCTAAGGTGGAAATTTAGATGACTGATTTCAGATCTTTATTGTCTTTTTAAAATTGAAGTATAATTGACATACAACATTATATTAATTCAGATGTACAACATAATGACTTGAACTTTGCATATATTGCTAAGTGGTCACCCCAATAAATCTAGTTTACACCCACCACTATACATAGTAACAGAATTTTTTTCCTTTGATGAGAAGTTTTATATTTTTATTTTTCTTTTATTTAAAGATATTATTTATTTATTTGACACAGAGAGAGAGATCACAAGTAGTCAGATTGAAAGGCAGAGAGAGAGGAGGAAGCAGTCTCCCACTGAGCGGAGAGCTGGATGTGGGACTCGATCCCAGGACCCTGAGATCATGACCTGAGCCTAAGGCAGAGGCTTTAACCCACTGAGCCACCCAGGTGCCTCTGATGAGAATTTTTAAGATGTGTTTAGTCAACCACTTTCAAACATGCAATAAAGTATTAACTATATTCGCCATGCTGTATATTACATTCTCATGACTTATTTATTTTATAGCTGTAAGTTTGTACCTTTTGACTCCCTTCACCCATTTCATCCAGCCCCCTCCCCTGTCTCTGGCAACCACCAATCTGTTCTCTGTATTTATGAGCTTGTTTGTTTGCGTTCTTCATATATCATTAACTGAAATCATATTGCATTTGTCTTTCTTTGTCTGACTTATTTCACTTAGCATAAGCCAAACTCAGGAATAGAGAGTAGAATGGTGCTTGCCAGTGCTGGAGGCTGGGACAAATAGGGAGATGTTAGCCAAAGGGTACAAAATTTCAGTTACGAGATGAATAAGTTCTGGAGATCTAATATTCAACAGGGTCACTACAGCTAACAGCATTGTGTTATATACTCAGAAGTTGCTGAGTATATCTTTTCTCTCGGAAGAGAGAAAGAAGATATTAAATAATCTCAACACACACACACACACACACAATGGCAGTGTGTTAACTAACATTACTGTAGTAATCATTTTGTGGTATATATGTGTATCAAATCATGTTGTATATTTTGCACTTAGACAATATTTTTTTCAATAATGCTGCAAAAGAGAACTAATATAGAAGAAAGCAAGTAAGATAACAAATAGAAGCAAAACAAGTTAAATAGTGAAATTTCTGAATGACAAAGTAAGCATCGCAAATAATTAGGGAAAAGAAGGAGCCTTGAGTAAATACTGATGGTAAAACTTTATCCCTATGCAAGGGTAGGGATAAAGAAGGGAGAGGAGAGAGATGGGAGGAAGGAATCAGGGAAGAATGAAGAAGGAAGAGTAAAGGAAAAAAAGCAAAAAGAAAAGAACTTGACCCCAATTTACAAAACACAGAAAAATTAAATGCTAAGTATTAAAGCCTTCAAAGGAAAAAAAATATAGCTTCTTTATGGATAGTATAAAAGGAAATCTTTATGCTTTCATAGTAAGAAAGAGTTTCCCTAAGTGCATTAAAAAAAAGGAAAATAGTTAATTAATTTGACTCCATTAATAAAACCTGAAAGTCATCACAGGAGATTTCGGAGAATGAGAAATAGGTCATAAACTCCAAGAAGATATCTATAATACATAAAACTGACAAAGACTTATCTAGGATATATAAAGAATGTATTCAATCAATAATGAAAACACAAGCAAATCCATTAGGAAAAAATGGACAAAAGACGTAAGTAGGATATTCACTGAAAGAAGGAAATGGCTCATAAAATATGAGAAGTTACTCAATCTCAGTATAATCAAGGAAATCCAAAAAAAAAGTATGATATAATTTCAGATGTATTGGATTGACCAAACCTAAAAAAGAGTTTATTTCTTTTTGAGATTAAAAGTCAGAACACCAAAGGCAAGGGAAGCAAGGGCAAAAATGAACTATTAGGATTTCATCAAGCTCAAAAGGTTTTGCACAGCAAATGAAACAGTCAACAAAACCAAAAGACAACTGACAGAATGGGAGAAAATATTTGCAAATGATATATCAGATAAAAGGCTACTATCCAAAATCTATAAAGAACTTATCAAACTCAACACCCAGAGAACAAATAACCCAGTCATACAAATGGCCAACAGACTGAACAGACATTTCTCCAAAGAAGACATACAAATGGCCAACAGACACATGAGAAACTGTTCCACATCACCCAGCATTAGGAAAATACAAATCAAAACCACAATGAGATACAACCTCACACCAGTCAGAATGGCTAAAATGAATAAGTCAGGAAATGGCAGATGTTGGCAAGGATGCAGAGAAAGGGGAACCCTCCTCCCAATGTTGGTGGGAATGCAAGTTGGTGCAACCACTCTGGAAAAGAGTATGGAGGTTCCTCAAAAAGTTGAAAATAGAGCTACCTTATGACCCAGGAATCATACTACTGGGTATTTACCCTAAAGATATAAATGCAGTGATCTGATGGGGCACGTGCACCTGAATGTTTATAACAGCAATGTTCCTCCCAATGTTGGTGGGAATGCAAGTTGGTGCAACCACTCTGGAAAACAGTATGGAGGTTCCTCAAAAAGTTGAAAATAGAGCTACCATATGACCCAGAAATCATACTACTGGGTATTTACCCTAAAGACATAAATGCAGTGATCTGATGGGGCACGTGCACCTGAATGTTTATAACAGCAATGTTCCTCCCAATGTTGGTGGGAATGCAAGTTGGTGCAACCACTCTGGAAAACAGTATGGAGGTTCCTCAAAAAGTTGAAAATAGAGCTACCATATGACCCAGAAATCATACTACTGGGTATTTACCCTAAAGACATAAATGCAGTGATCTGATGGGGCACGTGCACCTGAATGTTTATAACAGCAATGTTCACAATAGCCAAACTATGGAAAGAACCTAGACGTCCATCAACAGATGAATGGATAAAGAAGATGTGGTATATATATATACAATGGAATACTATGCAGCCATCAAACCCCCAAAATCTTGTCATTTGCAGTGACGTGGATGGCACTAGAGTGTATTATGCTAAGCAAAATAAGTCAATCAGAGAAAGACAATTATCATGTGATCTCTCTGATATAAGAAATTTGAGGGTCAGGGTGGGGGGTTGTGAGGGGTAGGGAGGAAAAAATTAAACAAGATGGGATTGGGAAGGAGACAAACCATAAAAGACTCTTAATCTCATGAAACCATCTAAGGGTTACTTGGGGTGGGAGGGTAGGGATAGAGTGGCTGGGTTATGGACATTGGGGAGGGTTTGTGCTGTGGTGAGTGCTGTGAAAGGTGTAAGCCTGATGATTCACAGACCTGTACCCCTGGGGCAAATAATACATTATATGTAATTTAAAAAAAAGTCAGAACATGGTGACAGTTGCAGAACTTTGTAACTATGATAAATATTATTGTACATTTGAAATGTGTCAATTTTATGGTGTGTCAATTATATCTCAATATAACTTAATAAAAGTCATAAAAAAAGTCATTCAATGATATGCTTACTAAGGGCGTGGAGCAATGGGAACTAAAATGCTCTGTTAACAACTGAAGTATAAATTTATATCATCTTTGTTGAAATATAAATTTTTGAGCAAAGTCTGAAATTACCTGGTAAAGGAAAATATGTAGTTTGTACCTTAATTCTATTATTGCTCTTATAAAACGGGAGACATATATAAATGTCCATAATGGCAACATTACATAAAAAACTACACAGCCAGATGTCCATCCACAGAGCACCATGGTGTAGTTACACAATAAACACTATCTATAGATAAACTTTTATCTATAGAGCTTAAAAAAAATACATGATGCTATCACCAAAAGAATATTGTGCATAAGTAGTAGTGAATCTATGTTCGTATTTGCATATTATTAAAAAAACTAAGCAATAGTTTTGAGAGAATCACATATAGATGGCATATGTAAAATTTTCACAATGTTCACCAAAGTTAGGCTTATAGTTTCCACTCAAAGAAGGATATTTCTCATAAGAGACTCTTAATCTCACAAAACAAACAGGGTTACTGGGGGGTGGGAGGGTAGGGATAGGGTGGATGGGTTATGGACATTGGGAAGGGTTTGTGCTTTGGTGAATGCTGTGAAAGGTGTAAGCCTGATGATTCACAGACCTGTACCCCTGGGGCAAATAATAAAAAAAAATTTTAAAAAAAGGAGGATATTTCTAAGGTACTGGCAACAATCTATTTCTGAGCTTGGTTGTAGAGTATACAGAAGTTTATTATTTCTTTCAACTGTACACTTACATTATTATACTTTTTTGTTGGTTTGATATTTTCTAAAATCCGAAAGTAGATGCATAATATTTTTAAATAGATCAAAATATTTTTATGTCTGTGCAAATTACTTGAAAGTTCACAAGTCAATTGACTTAAAATATATTTAAAGTATATTTGTAATATATATTATAGAAAAAAAAAGGTGGGCACATGTGTGGCTCAGTGGGTTAAAGCCTCTGCCTTCAGCTCAGGTCATGATCTCAGGGTCCTGGGATCGAGGCCCACAGCGGGCTCTCTGCTCAGCAGGGAGCCTGCTTCCTTCTCTCCCTGTCTCTCTGCCTGCCTCTCTGCCTACTTGTAATCTCTCTCTGTGTCAAATAAATAAATAAATAAATCTTTAAAAAAAAAGGAAAGCAAAAGGTTTAAATTCCCTAAAATGTTAGTTATAGGTCAGTAAGATAAACAGACCCAAAGAAAATGGAATTGCTATCCACCTCAGAAGAAGTCAGAGGATAAAGGCTAAATGATTCAGCAATTTTACAGATAGGATATATCTCTATATGGCCAGGATGTAAGTGCAATAAATTTAGGACAACATTTTTTGTAATACCAGAGTTGGAACAAACCAAGTAGCTCTAATGACTAGACTAGTTCAATGATTTGTTACATCCATTAAAATGAATACTATTATGTTAATGTAAAGAACAACATAAATTTCCAAATATTCTATAGAAAGATGTCAAATCTATATTTGGTGAAAAGAAAGATTATATATAGATTTGTTCTGTTTAAATTTTTTAGCCATTTGTATTAGCTATTTTTATTATGAGATTGAGAATGAAGTTATACTCATGATGCATTCTGAATTCCCTGATAAAGAACACAAGGTAATACAGGAATAAATATCAAGAAAAGTACATACAGCAAACAAATAAACAAACCCGTTAAAGATGATAGAGTTAAAAATTTGCCATAGCTCCTAAGGACTACATTTATCCCATAATATTTATAAACACAGAACCTTATAGCTTTCCCCTACTTATGCATACTATGACAAATAGCCTGAAAATTTATTGATTAGAGCTGGAAAAACACCTGAATTATCAGAATATATTTATCTTTCTATGTCTTGCTTTTATTTCTGAGAATAGAATTGAGGCCACAATCCTGTCTTCTTTACTTTAAATCCATACAGCCCTACACACTGCCTACACTCAGGCAGTGCTTCCTGGTTCTTAAATTATTTATGGTGAAATCAGAATAGTATAAATTTGAATCATGTATAAAGATAAGGATTTTTAAAGTGGATTCCTTTGATGGAACTAGAGGGTATTATGCTGAGCGAAATAAGTCAATCAGAGAAAGACAATTATCATATGATTTCTCTGATATGAGGAACTTGAATATTAGTTTTTGAAACAAAGTATCTATTGGAAAGTCAGTGTTATGAACTGACTTGTGTTCCTCTAACATTCATATGTTGAAATCTGATTGTATTTTGATATAGGTCCTTTAACGTCAGAATAAACTCTTAAATTCAAATGAGGTCCTAAGAGTAGGCCCTAATCCAGTATCACTGTTCTCCTTACAAGAAGATGAAGAGACACTGGGTTTATGTATGTACAGAGGAAGACCATGAGAGGGTATAGAAAAAAAGAAAAAAGAAAAGAAAAGAAAGAAAGAAAGGCCACATACAAGCTAGGAGGATGGGTCTCCAGGGAAAACATCTCTGGCAACACCTTCCTTGGTCTTGGACTTCTAGCATCCAGAACTGTGAGAAAGCAAATTTCTGTTGTTCATGACACAGTCTGTGGTATTTAGTTGTGGCAGACATAGCGAATTAATATAATCAGGGAGTTAAATTAGTCAATATTTCTAATACCTAAAATGATCTTTTGCTTGTCAGTTCATGTTTCTTCATGATTCTCAAAAACAGTTGAAGTAGAAACCAGCCTCAGTTGATGGAATCAAATGAGAGTTATATATATATATATATTTATATATATAGTTATATATATAGTTATATAGTTATATAGTTATATATAGTTATATATAATTTGCAAAGCAAAACCTTTCCTTATTAGTAAAAGGAAGCAATTATAAAATAGAATATGTGTAATTGGTGAAGTAAAAAAATGCTGTCTTTCAACAACTCAAGCTATAAACTTTTTTAGTTTTCTATTTAATTTTTCAGGTTTCTGTGTGTACCCCCTTAAGAAGTATAATGCATCTAGAAAACTTTTCAGTATGACCAGGTATGATGAAACAGTTCATATAAGACTTAGTGAAGTTTCATCCCATATTATGAAAGAGATAAGAATGGCAGGGGCTCTGGTCCAACAGAAAAATAATACACATTTTGAATAGAATAATCCATGAGTCTCAAAATTTGTGGGTCAAAATTCCAAGTAAATCATATGCCAAAGTTAATCCCATCATTAATGTAGTTCAGGTTTCAGTTTATTACTGGAATCAGGCAAGGAGATTATCTTACTCTACAACAAACATCACAATTTTTTGATCAATAAAAAGTCAAATCTCCTCTGTTTTGAAAACTCAGTATGCAAGACTGATTTGTGATATCCTGTATCTGATAAAAAATATGTCTTCCATTAGACTGACATTTATTAGTGTGTTTTATATTTTGTTTTCATAAGTCTATTAAGTATCAAGGTTTCTTACCAAGATGGTTAGATGACTGTAAAAAAGGGATAAACATGGCAATATCTTTCTTGCCTCTCCCTAGCAATTAGTTATCAATAATAATAGTTCACTGATATCACCCATAAAGTTTTATGTGGGAATGAAATTTTTAAAACTTTTCAATTTTTCCTAGACTTTTCTTTTTTTTTAAGATTTTACTTATTTATTTATTTATTTGACAGAGCAAGAGATCACAAGTAGGCTGAGAGTCAGGCAGAGAGAGAGGAGGAAGCAGGCTCCCTGCTGAGCAGAGAGCCCCATGCGGGGCTCAATCCCAGGACCCTGAGATCATGACATGAGCCGAAGGCAGAGGCTTAACCCACTGGGCCACCCAGGCACCCCTCCTAGACTTTCCTTAAACCATCTAAGTTTCTTTATATAACTACTTTACAATGAAAAGCCATCTCTTACCTAATACTTCACTGTAAAGCTGGTCCCAAACCTGAGGGTCCATTTGGTATATCCAGAAGTAAGTGAGGATGGAAAACATTACATTTTTTACCCTTTGCAGAAAGGTCATTCTGTCTGTTAGTCCAGCCATGGAAACAGGCACATAGGAAAGTGGAGCTGGAAGTTTCCCACAGTATTTCTCCAGAGTGTCACCTATAGAAGTCCTTAGTGTGTACACAAAAGGGACTGTCAGTAATTCAGCAATCAGCTCTCCACAGGGTATCACAGGATCTATGACCATCACATCATAGTTAGTTTCCTGGAGATTCTTCATGAACGACTGGTTGTAGACTACACTCTCACACAGGAGTTTTAATTTTCCAATTTCACCTGCAAGGAATTTGTGCAGTTTTAAGGTCGACTGCCATCGTGACAATCTTGGCATCACATTAACTGCCTGGTCTATAAAAGCATTGAATGATTTTTCAGCCTTCTCTTTGTTTTGCGGCATAGGCACCACCTCAAATTTCAGTGTGGAAGGCGTGCTGTAGTCAATGATGAAACTCTCTGGAGAAACCAACACAGTCACCTCATGGCCCCTTTCCACGAGTTTCTCCAGAATTATCCTCATATTGAGCCAATGGCTCATGTCACAGGGCCATACCAGGACCTTCCCACAGAATCCACAGTCAGTGTAGCAGAGCTGCAGCAGCAGAATTGCTGAAATCCATTTCTTAGACACCATGACAGCAGTTCTCTTCCACACTGCTCTACAGAAGTTAAATGTTTGCTGGGCACAGAAGGGAAAGGCTATTTAGATACAGATCAAGTTAAAAATTAATTTCTAGAGTTAGGAAATGAGTTGTAGAGAACTTTGTCAATGTTGTTGACAGGACACAGTAGTGTAGAATATTTGTTCAGGAGGAGACATGAAATATTTAAATATTTTGAAGGAATTGATCACAGCATTTTAGGAGTTACTTTTAAATATATTAAAATAAAAATGATATTTTTAATGGACTTTTTTATCTTTATTTTTTTTAATTTCAGTTTTTCAGTGATCCAAGATTCATTGTCTATGCACCACACCCAGTGTTCCGTGCAATACGTGCCCTCTTTAATACCCACCACCGGGCTCACCCATGCTCCCTCCCCCACCCCTCCATAACCCTCGGCTTATTTTCTCAGAGTCCACAGTCTCTCATGGTTCATCTTCCCTTCCAATTTATCCCAATTCACTTTTCCTTTCCTTCCCCTAGACCCCTCCATTTTATTCCTTATGTTCCACATGTAAGTGAAAGCATATGATAATTGACTTTCTCTGCTTGACTTATTTCACTCAATATAATCTCCTCCAGACCTGTCCATGTTGATACAAAAGTTGGGTATTCATCCTTCCTGACGGCTGTGTAATATACCATTGTATATATGGACCACATCTTCTTTATCCATTCGTCTGTTGAAGGGCATCTCAACTCTTTCCACAGTTTGGCAATTGTGGACATTGCTGCTATGAACATTGAGGTACATATGGCCCTTCTTTTCCCTACATCTATATCTTTGGGGTAAATACCCAGTAGAGCAATTTCAGGGTCATAGGGTAGCTCTTTTTTAAAATTTTTGAGGAATCTCCACGCTGTTTTCCAAGGTGGCTGCACCAACTTGCATTCCCACCAACCGTGAAAGAGGGTTCCTCTTTCTCCACATCCTCTCCAACACTTGTTTCCTGTCCTGTTGATTTTGGCCATTCTAACTGGTGTTAAGACTGTATCTCAGTGTGGTTTTGATTTGAGTTTCCCTGATGGCTAGTGATGATGAACATTTTTTCATGTGTCTGTTGGCCATTTGTATGTCTTCTTTGAAGAAGTGTCTGTTCATGTCTTCCGTCCATTTTTTGACATGTTTATCTGGTTTTTGGGTGTTGAGCTTGAGAAGTTCTTTATAGACCTTGGATATCAGACCTTTGTCTGTAGTGTCATTTGCGAATATCTTCTCCCATTCCGTGGTTTGCCTCTTTGTTTTGTTGACTATTTCCTTTGCTGTGCAGAAGCTTTTTATCTTAACGAAGTCCCAAAAGTTCAGTTTTGTTTTTGTTTTCTTTGCCTTTGGAGACGTGTCTTTAAAGAAGTTGCTGTGGTAGATGTCAAAGAGGTTACTGCCTATGTTCTTCTCTAGAATTTTGATAGATTCCCGTCTCACGTGGAGGTCTTTCATCCATTTCAAGTTTATCTTGGTGTATGGTGTGAGAGAATGATCGAGTTTCATTCTTCTATACATAGCTGTCCAATTTTCCCAGCACCATTTATTGAAGAGACTGTTTTTTCCACTGGATATTTTTTCCTGCATTGTCGAAGATTATTTGACCATAGAGTTGAGGATCCGTATCTGGACTCTCCACTCTGTTCCACTAGTCTATGTGTCTGTTTTTGTGCCAGTACCATGCTGTCTTGGTCATCACAGCTTTGTAGTAAAGCTTGAAATCAGGCAATGTGATGCCACCAGCTTTCTTTTTCTTTTTCAACATTTCCTTAGCGATTCAGGGTCTTTTCTGGTTCCATACAAATTTTAGGATTGTTTGTTCCAGCACTTTGAAAAATGCCAGTGTAATTTTGATCGGGATGGCACTGAAAGTATAGATTGCTCTGGGCAGTATAAACATTTTAACAATGTTTATTCTTCCCATCCACAAGCATGGAATGCTTTTCCATCTTTTTCTATCTTCTTCAATTTCTTTCATGAGTGTTCAGTTCCTCAAGTACGGATCCTTTACCTCTTTGGTTAGGTTTATTCTAAGGAATCTTATGGTTCTTGGTGCTATAGTAAATGGAATTGATTCTCTAATTTCCTTTTCTATATTTTCATTGCTATAAGAAAGCAACTGATTTCTGTGGATTGATTTTGTATCCTGCCACATTACTGAATTTCTGTATGAGTTTTAGTAGTTTGGGGGTGGAGTCTTTTGGGTTTTCCACGTAAAGTATCATGTGATCTGCGAAGAGAGAGAGTTTGACTTCTTCTTTGCCAATCTGAATACCTTTTATTTCTTTTTCTTTCCGAATGTTGTTGCCAGTACTTCTAGTACTATGTTGAACAACAGTGGTGAGAGTGGACATCCTTGTCATGTTCCTGATCTCAATGGGAAGGCTTTCAGTTTTTCCCCATTGAGAATGATGTTCGCTGTGGGTTTTTCATAGATAGATTTTATAAAGTTGTGGAATTTCCTTCTATCCCTATACTTTGAAGAGTTTTAATCAGGAACGGATGCTGCATTTTGTCAAATGCTTTTTCCACATCAATTGAGAAGACCATGTGGTTCTTCTCTCTTCTCTTATTGATTTGTTCTATCACATTGATTGATTTGCGAATATTGAACCACCCGTGCATCCCAGGGATAAATCCCACTTGGTCATGGTGGATAATCTTTTTAATGTACTGTTGGATCCTATTAGCTAGGATCTTGTTGAGAATCTTGGCATCCATATTCATCAGGGATATTGGTCTGAAACTCTCCTTTTTGATGGAGTCTTTGCCTGGTTTGGGGATCAAGGTAATGCTGGCTTCATAGAAAGAGTCTGGAAGTTTTCCCTCTGTTTCTATTTTTTGAAACAACTTCAGGAGAATAGGTATTATTTCTTTAAATGTTTGGTAGAATTCCCTAGGGAATCCTTCATGTCCTGGACTCTTGTTTTTTGGGAGATTTTTGATCACCACTTTAATCTTGTTGCTAGATATTGGTCTATTCAGGCTGTCAATTTCTTCCTGTTTCAGTCTCAGAAGATTATAGGTTTCCAGGAATGTATCCATTTTTTTCTAGGTTGCTTAACTTATTGGCATATAGCTGTTCATAATAGTTTCTGATGATTGTTTCTATTTCCTTGATGTTAGTCGTGATCTCTCCCCCTTCACTCATAATTTTATTAATTTGAGTCCTCTCTCTTTTCTTTTGATTAGTTTGTCCCATTGTTTACTGATCTTATTAATTCTTTCAAAGAACAGCTTCTAGTTTCATTGATGTTGTACTGTATCTCTAGTTTCTAACTCAATAATCTCTGCTCTAATCTTAATTATTTCCCTTCTTGTGTGTGGGGTTGGCTTAATTTATTGTTAATTTCCTATTTCCTTTAGGTGTAAAGAGAGTTGGTGTATTCAGGATCTTTTATTTTTTTTGAGTGAGGCTTGGATGGCTATGTATTTCCCCCTTAGGACCACCTTTGCGGTATCCCATAGGTTTTGGACTGGTGTGTCTTCATTCTCATTGGTTTCCATGAATTGTTTAAGTTCTTCTTTGATTTCCTGGTTGATCCAAACATTCTTGAGCAGGATGGTCTTTAGCTTCCAAGGAGAACATAGGCAGTAACCTCTTTGACATCAGCCATAGCAACTTCTTTCAAGACACATCTCCAAAGGCAAAGGAAACAAAAGCAAAAATCAACTTTGGGGACTTCATCAAGATAAAAAGTTTCTGCACAGCAAAGGAAACAGTCAATAAAACAAAGAGGCAACCCACAGAATGGGAGAAGATATTTGCAAATGACACTACAGACAAAGGTCTGATATCCAAGGTCTATAAAGAACTTCTCAAGCTCAACACCCAAAAACCAGATAAACATGTCAAAAAATGGACGGAAGACATGAACAGACACTTCTTCAAAGAAGACATACAAATGGCCAACAGACACATGAAAAAATGTTCATCATCACTAGCCATCAGGGAAACTCAAATCAAAACCACACTGAGATACAATCTTAACACCAGTTAGAATGGCCAAAATCAACAGGACAGGAAACAACAAGTGTTGGAGAGGATGTGGAGAAAGAGGAACCCTCTTTCATGGTTGGTGGGAATGCAAGTTGGTGCAGCCACCTTGGAAAACAGCATGGGGTTTTCTCAAAAATTTTAAAAAAGAGCTACCCTATGACCCTGAAATTGCTCTACTGGGTATTTACCCCAAAGATATAGATATAGGGAAAAGAAGGGCCATATGTACCTCAATGTTCATAGCAGCAATGTCCACAATTGCCAAACTGTGGAAAGAGTTGAGATGCCGTTCAACAGACGAATGGATAAAGAAGATATGGTCCATATATACAATGGAATATTACACAGCCATCAGAAAGGATGAATACCCAACTTTTGTATCAACATGGGCGGGTCGGGAGGAGATTATGCTGAATGAAATAAGTCAAGCAGAGAAAGTCAATTACCATATGATTTCACTTACATGTGGAACATAAGGAATAAAATGGAGGGGTCTAGGGGAAGGAAAGGAAAAGTGAATTGGGATAAATTGGAAGGGAAGATGAACCATGAGAGACTGTGGACTCTGAGAAACAAGCTGAGGGTTATGGAGGGGAAGAGAGAAGAGAGATTGAGCCTGGTGGTGGGTATTTAGGAGGGCATGGTTTGCATGGAGCACTGGGTATGGTGCATAGACAATGAATCTTGGTCACTGAAAAAATAAAAAAAATAAAAAATAAAATACAACAAATAAATAAAATTTTAAAAATTAAAATAAAATCTCTCAAAAAAGGTTTTCTAAAATTTATCACGCATACCACTGTACTTGTAAATAGTAAAGGACAATTAGAGTATAGGTAGTTTAACAGTCACTCACAAATTGATTTCTCTTAAAGCCATATTTTTCTTTTCTAGCATTTAAAAAAATTCTATTTGATCTCATATATTCTTTGTTGCTGCCAATTGCTTATATTGTATTTGATGGAACTACTCGATTAAATCACTTTTCCTTCCAAAGTGGAGGAAACCTGACTGAACCATCTGGCAGTTCCAGCTCCCATCCTGACATCTGGCACGTTGTGATGTTCAGTAACTAATTTTACATTCAGCTTTGCTTGCCTTTTTCAGCCACCTTTTTGACTCTTGTGTATTACTTCTAATTTCGAAGAGGCTGGAAATCATGCAAACGTTCATTTTCATTTCTCTGAACTCCACAAAACTTGTCTATGATCTACAAATTACTGTGAATGTCCATCTATTTGTCTTTTATCTTCTAAGACCTTACTCCTGTCGTTATCCTCTTTTTCTATGTATCATTGCTTGCTTGGTCTGCACTTGTTCATTCCCTCCATCTACAATGATCTTTAGTTCTCTCCTATCTTAGTACCAACCTCTCAATTTGTGCTTCCAGAAGTCACGCCCTAATTCATTCTTTAACTGACTCCCTAGCTTTTTGAAAGTCTCTATGTTCGTGACTTTTTCTGCCTAACATCCCAGCCCACTGCTTCTGCACTGGACGTCTCCCCATCTTTTGCATGGCCAGTCTGCTCTAGCTTTGTAATTGGTCTTCAAAATTTATTAGTCATTTCTTAGACATATTTTCCTCAAACACCATTTAACATAGTGCTTATATCAGGTAACTTAACTGCCTAAAAACATTTCTTTGGTTCTTTTGTCTAAGGTAATATTAAAGATATTTCACATCAGATTCAAGACAATTTGCATTTTGCACAGAAGATATCTTTGGTGCTATTTGTTAAGTGTCACTCACACTCTTTCTTGAGAACACCATGGATAGTCACATCTCTGTGACTCAACATTTTGCCTTTGACCAAGAATGCCCCACTAACATTTTCTGTGGGGGTACATGATAAATTCCTATGTGTTATTTTACATCAAGATCCAATTTGAACAGACCTGTGATAATATTCTGCAAATTTCAAAAAACACAATTCTTTATTTTGTTTACAGAAATTTGTTTTTATATTTAATAAAAATATATGTAAGAATGAATACAAAGATAGATGCTGATATGTAACTGTAGTTTATTTAACAAATAAGTATTGAGTACTTGATATATGTTGGGAACTCTTTTATGCATGTATAATAGACCATGAACAACAATAAAAATCTCAGACTTCATGGAAATTGTACTCTAACTGGAAGGAGACATAACAAACGATATAATTAATTAATAGGTGGTTGGTTGGATAGTGATACCTACAAGGAGAAAGTTTATTTGGAGAAAGGAGATAAGTTTTGGTAGGGATAGGTTTTTAATACTAGAATGTGTGGCCAGATAATGCCTTCCTGAGAAGAAAGGTGAAACCTGAAGGAAATAAAAAGTCAACTATCAAGATGCTGGGAAAAGAGCACTCCAGTCCAGGCCATGGGATGGGAGCACACCTGATACTCAAAAAATACAACAAATAAGATAGTGTGGTTGGAACTGAGGATATTTGGTGGAACTGCGGTCATAGAAGCAAAATGTCTATGTAATACAAGTTTTGGGGGTATTCTCAGGACCTTAAAAGCCTTTTACTCTGCCATTCAGCTTTTGACCAAGTTTGTATATCAGGGACTAGATTCATCCTCCAGTTTTAAATAACTGAAAAAAAGAACAAAATACATGATACAACTATTTTCAGACATTATACAAGGGGAAAGTAAAATATAATCCCCAGGAAAAAAAGGAAAAAAAAAGACAGGTAAATCATGTGATTGTCACATTTTATTACCTGGAAAGAGAATGTGGGGCTTTAAAAGAATAGGCAATTTCCTTGAGTTGAGGAGAAATACTTGAGAGTACTAGAGGCATGGGACTACAACTAATGTAGCAGAATACTGAGGAGGAGAACATTTCAAAGGCAGGAGAGAACTGCCTGGAGAAAAGACTTCTGGAGATCTACAGAGGGTTGCTCTTAATCTTCCGCTGAGTTTTGAATAGTACAAATAAATGTGAGAAAACCCCAAGAGGCTGGGGGCTGATCAAAAAAGGAGCATGTTGTGTAATCCCTGGAGCACCAATGGGGTGGAGCTAGACCAGGTTAAGTCCAACCAGAGTGGAACTAGCTTCTAAACCACTGGCACTCTTTGAATGCTTTCATAGAAATTTAAATTTAGCTCTAACTGACTCTAAATGCCCCGATTGGCTAATAAATCTTAAAAACAAGCTTATAGAATGGAAAAATTGTTTACAAGGATATTCTTTGTGTCCCAGAACATAAATCAATAACATTTAAAGGACTAAAAAAACCATTATCTAACACCCAAAAAGATGTAAAACACATTCTCCTGCATCCTATTAAAATTACCAGACATGGAAGAAAGATGAAAAACATGACTCACAATGAAAAGAAATCTCAATTGATATGAGCAGAGACAGAAGTGACACAAATGATAGAATTGGTAAATAAGCATATTAAAAATTTAATTGTAACTATATTCTATATGCTTAAACAGAGAAAAGCATGAGTATATTTCAAACATATGATGCCCAAGATGAAAAATACACCGAATATCTTTAGCAGCATGTTTAGAAGAAAAGAGTAGGGGACTTGAAAATAGAGCAGTAAAACTATAGGAATAATGTGGAAAAAGAAAGTCAACAACAACAACAACAACAACAACAAAACAACTTGAATGATCTGTGGGAACACTGTGTGTGAGTATGTATTTAATCGTAATAAAGAGGAAGAGGAAGGAATATTTGAATAAATCAATAGCTGAAGTTTTTCTAAATATTAGGAATATTACACACCACATATCAAGAAACTCAACCAAATGATAAATTCAAAAGCATGAATAAACTACACCAAACATCATAATCTAATTGTTTACAAGTAGCCATAAACAAAATGTCTCCAAGTAGCTAGAGTAGCAAAGATGCAAATGACAGCTGACTTGATTTTGAAAAAAAAAAAAGTGAGAGGAGAGTTGCAAAAGTTTTTTAAGTACTAAAAAAATCTGTCCAATAAATTTTATAAACAGTGAACATATACTTCTAAATAAAGACAAAAGAACTCTTTCAGATTCACTGCTGGTCACTGATTCCAGAAGACTTCCTTTACAAGAAATATTAAAGGAAATCATGGCAGCCAGAAGCAACAGTCCCTGGAAATCTGTCACTACTCAGAGGAAGTACAAAGAAATGGTAGAAATGGGGTAAATATGAATCACCTCAATTACTTATATCTTAAAACTCTTTAAAAGGAAAATATTTGTAAAACAAAAATAACATGTAAGACAACAGCACCACAAAGGGTGGGAGAGGGAGAGGGAAGTCTATCCTTATAAGGTTTCTATGAGGATGGTCATTATTTAAAAAAAAAAAATAGAGGCACCTGGGTGGCTCAGTTGGTTAAGCGACTGCCTTCGGCCCAGGTCATGATCCCAGAGTTCTGGGATTGAGTCCTGCATTGGGCTCCATGATCAGCAGGGAGTCTGCTTCTCCCTCTGATCCTCACCCCTCTCAAGCTCTCTCTCTCAAATAAATAAATAAATAAATAAACCTTTAAAAAAATAACAAATGCTGGTGAGGATGTGGGGAAAGGGAACCATGGTGCTCTGGGGAAATGTAAATTGGTAAAAATAGGGCCCCTGGGTGGTTCAGTTGGTTAAGCATCACATGTAATTTCAGCTCAGGTTATGATCTCAGGATTGTGAGATCGAGCTCCACATTGGGCTCCAGACTGATTGTGGAGCCTGTTTAGATTCTCTCTTTCCTTCTCCATCTGCCCCTCCCCTCTTGTGCTCTCTCTCTCCCTCTCTTCCTGAAAAAAAAATGGTATAGCTATTATGTAAAACAGTAGGAAGGCTCATCACAAAATTACAAATAGAAATGCCATGTGATACATCAATACCACTAGGATTGACCTGAAATTAATATAACACAGTATGTTAATTATAACTCAATAAAACAATTGTGGTTGATCCTTAAAAATTAGAACTATCATGTGATTCAGTAATTCCACTTTGGGAATATATCCAAGGAAATTGAAATGGGGAGCTCAAAAGACACCTTTACTTGCATGTACATTGCAATATGATTTATAGTAGCCAAGATATGAAAATAAATGTGCCTTGATGGATGAATACATAATGAAAATAGGATATATTCATATATTACAAAATTATTTAGCTTTAGGGGAAAAAAAAGGAAATCATGACATTTGGGACAACAAAGGTGGACCTGAAGGATGTTATGCTCAGTGAGATAAGTCAGACGTAAAAAGACAAACATTGTGTGATCTCACTTATTTGGAGAATCTAAAATAGTCAAGCTCAAAGAAGCAATACATGCCTCAGGGACTGGGTGATAGGGAAATGGAAGGTGATGGTTCAAAAGTAGTAAGTTTCAGTCCTGCTTGAAAAGTAAGACCTGGAGACCTACTGTGCAGCCTAGTGTGTACAGCTAACAAACTCTACTGTCTACTTAAGATCTGCTAAGGGAGTAGATCTTAAGTGTTGTTACTACACACATGCACACAAAGCTGTAATAACAATAAATAAAAAAGGAAGCAGGAGGAAACTGGGAAGTGATGTATGTATTTCCAGTGTGGATGTTGGTAATGGTTACATGCGTGTGTACTTACCCCCAAACTCATCATGTAATAATGTTAAATATGTACAGTTTTTCCATCTCAGTCTTAATCTCAATAAAATGGTTTTAATTATAAAAAATAAGTATATGCATTGATTTTATATCCTGCCACTTTACTGAATTCCTGTATGAGTTCTAGCAGTTTTGGGGTGGACTCTTTTGAGTTTTCCACATAAAGTATCATATCATCTGCAAAGAGTGAGATTTGACTTCTTCTTTGCTGATTCAGGTGTCTTTATTTCTTTTTGTTGTCTGATTGCAGAGGCTAGGACTTCTAGTACTATGTTGAATAGCACTGGTGATAGTGGACATTCCTGCTGTATTCCTGACCTTAGGGAAAAAAACTCTCAGTTTTTCCTCATTGAGAATATTCACTGTGGGTTTTCATGGATGGCTTTTATGATATTGAGGTATGTACCCTCTATCCCTACACTGTGAAGAGTTTTAATCAAGAAAGGATGCTGTGCTTTGTCAAATGCTTTTTCTGCATCTATTGAGAGTATCATATGGTTCTTGTTCTTTCTTTTATTAATGTATTGAATCACATTGACTCATTTGTGGATGTTGAACAAATCCTGCAGCCCAGGAATAAATCCCACTTGGGTGTGGTGAATAATCCTTTTAATGTACTGTTGGATCCTATTGGCTAGTATTTTGGTGAGAATTTTTGCATCCATGTTCATCAGGGATATTGGTCTGTAATTCTCCTTTTTGATGGGGTCTTTGTCTGGTTTTGGGATCAAGGTAATGCTGGCCTCATAAAGTGAGTTTGGAAGTTTTCCTTCCATTTTCATTTTTTGGAACAGTTTCAGAAGAATAGGTAATTAATCCTTCTTTAAATGTTTGATAGAATTCCCCTGAGAAGCCATCTGGCCCTGGGCTCTTGTTTTTTTGGGAGATATCAGTTCCATTTCTATACACCAACAACAAGACAGAAGAAGGAGATATTAAGGAATTGATCCCATTTACAATTGCACCCCAAAACATAAGATACCTAAGAATAAATCTAACTAAAGAGGCAAAGAATCTGTACTCAGAAAATTATAGAATACTCATGAAAGAGATTGAGGAAGACACGAAGAAATGGGAAAACGTTCCATGCTCATGGATTAGAAGAACAAATATTGTGAAAATGCCTATGCTATGTAGAGCAATCTACACATTTAATGCAATCCCTATCAAAATACCATCAGCTTTTTTCACAGAACTGGAACAAATTATCCTAAAATTTGTATGGAACATAAAAGACCCTGAATAGCCAGAGGAATGTTGAAAAAGAAAACCAAAGCTGATGGCATCACAATTCCCAACTTCGAACTCTATTATAAAGCTGTAATCATCAAGATCGTATGGTACTGGCACAAAAACAGAGACATAGATCAATGGAACAATATACAGAGTGCAGAAATGGACCCTAAACTCTATGGTCAACTAATCTTTGACAAAGGAGGAAAGAATGTCCAATGGAAAAAAGACAGTCTCTTCAACAAATGGTGCTGGGAAAATTGGACAGCCACATACAGAAGAATGAAATTGGACCATTTCCTTACACCACACACAAAAATAGGCTCAAAATGGATAAAAGACCTCAATGTGAGACAGGAATCCATTAAAAACCTTGAGGAGAACCCAGGCAGAAACCTCGTCGACCACAGCTGCAGCAACTTCTTCCTAGACACATTGCCACAAATCAGGGAAGCAAAGTAAAAAATGAACTCTTGGGACTTCATCAAGATAAAAAAGCTTTTGCATAGCAAAGGAAACAATCAATATACTCAAAACATAGTCAACAGTTTGGGAGAAGATATTTGTGAATGACATATTAAATAAAAGGCTAGTATCCAAAATCTGTAAAGAACTTACCAAACTCAACACCAAAAAACAAATAATCTGACCAAGAAATGGGCAGAAGACATGAACAGACATTCCTGCAAAGAAGACATCCAAATGGCCAACAGACACATGAAAAAGTGCTCAACATCACTCAGCATCAGGAAAATACAAATCAAAACCACAATGAGATATCACCTCACACCAATCAGAATGGCTAAAATTAACAAGTCAGGAAATGACAGATGTTGGCGAAGATGCAGAGAAAGAGGAAACCTCCTACAATGTTGGTGGAAATGCAAGCTGGTGCAGCCACTCTGGAGAATAGTATGGAGGTTCCTCAAAACTAGGACCCAGCAATTGCACTACTGGGTGTTTATCCTAAAGATACAAATATAGTGATCCTAAGGGGCACGTGCACCCGAATGTTTATAGCAGCAATGTCCACAATAGCCAAACTATGGAAAGAACCTAGATGTCCATCAACAGATGAATGAATAAAGAAGATGTGATATATATATACAATGCAATATTATGCAGCCATTAAAAAAGTGAAATCTTGCCATTTGCAATGACGTGGATGGAACTAGAGGGTATTAAGCTAAGTGAAATAAGTCAATCAGAGAAAGACAATTATCAGATGATCTCGCCAATATGTGGAAATTGGGAAACAAGGCAGAGGATCATAAGGGAAGAGAGAAAAAAATTAAATAAGATGAATCCAGAGAGGGAGACAAACCACTGGATACTCTTAATCTCAGGAAACAAACTGAGGGTTGCTGGAGGGGAGGGCTGTGGGAAGGATGGGTGACTGGGGTGATCAACATTGGGGAGGGTATGTGCTATGGTGAGTGTTATGTATGTGTAGGACTGATGAATCATTGACCTGTACCCCAGAAACAAATAATACATTATATGTTAATAATAATAAATAAACTATTTTTTTTAAAGTTTGTGTTGTTTTAAGCCCCTAGGTTCATGGTAATTTGTTGTAGCAGTAATAGGAAACTAAATCAAGCAGTGTGGGAGTATTATAAATAGCCTGTGTTTTTGGATCCAGTGGACCCCAATATTGACATTTTTTCTCTAACCATTTACTAATTGTGTGATTTGGGACATGTAACTAAAATCTCTCCAGTGTTGGATTCTTTTTTTTTTTTTCTTCCCGTATTAGATTCTTTATCGGGATATAATCAGACTGATTCAGGAGGACTGTGTATACATATAATAAAATTACTTCCAGGAAAGCATTCAATTCTCAATCTTGGAAAGTGGTAATCACTATCACTGCCATTTTTAAACATTTGCTCTATGTCAGACATTGTATTTATATATGTTACTACATGAATTCTTCCAGCAACACCATTAGGCTGTCATCACTTGAGAGAATTGTGTCACCAGAAAGGGAGAGAGCCAGAATAAAATATTTTAAAAATATACACATGTAAGGATTTCTACTTGAATGCTCTGCCACTATTCAAACTCCTAAAGGTGGGTACTTAGAAGTAGACTTTTTCAAAGAAAACCACTGTGCAGTTATTTCTCAGTGCCTGAATGTATTAACAATGCTGCATTGAGACGTAAGTATTAGCAACTGCACTGCACCTGATCCACTTTACAAATAGAACTTTCTTTGTGGTCACAAATAGTGAGTGTATATAATGTGTGTATGATTTTGTGTGTGCATGGGTGTGTGTGTGTGTGTGAAGTATATGTATTACAGGTACAGTCTACCGGATATACATCAGTTATATGTAAGGAGTGAAAGGTAGAGGAGAAAAAAATTAATGACTATTTTTAGGTTTTTTAATTTGAGCAAATCCACCATAAAATAAACTGAGACTGGAGGAGGGGCTCAACAAAGAGTTCTATTTTGTTTTGTTAAATTGTAGAAGTCTTACACACCAAAGCGGATAAGATAGAGAGCCAAAAGGCAGTTCAAGAGGAACACACAATACACACAGCTCTGCATCTCCCTTTCTTTCTTCAGCTTCTGAGCCTTAGCACCCTCCTTTTGTTTCTTGCAAATGTCTTTGGTACCACCACGGTTCTCTCTCTTTTGTGCATCTCTCTGGTGATTAGAAATTTGCCTTTAGCTTTGACTCTTTTTCTCTGGGAAAGGAACCCTGTCTCCATGAATTTTGGTGAATAAAACATTCTATCTCAAAAAAATTGTAATTCAGCATAATTTGTAAACTTAACTGTCAACATTTGCAACCATTCTAAAGCTGAGATTTTCCATACAATCACTTGCTAAAAATACATCAATTTTCCTTAGGAGTACAATTACAATTATTTTATTTTTTAAGATTTTATTTATTTATTTGACAGAGAGAGAGAGAGAGAGAGAGAGAGAGAGAGAGATTAAAAGTAGGCAGAGAGGCAGGTGGAGAGAGAGGAGGAAGAAGGCTCCCTGCTAAGCAGAGAGCCTGATGTGGGGCTCTATCCTAGGACCCTGAGATCATGACCTGAGCCAAAGGCAGAGGCTTTAACCCACTGAGCCACCCAGGCACCCTATATGATTACAATTAAAGGCAAGATTGTGATTAGTGTTCTAGTGATTTCATGGAATTTTCATGAATTGGAATGTCTTCTAGTATAAGATATTTCAAAGTTAAAATGAGATTGTTTAGATGAATTTCATGGCCCTTAAATAATCACACAGGTATGTCATAAACTATACCCTTCCATAGTCATGTCCCAGAAAATGATGAAACAGCACTGCATGTCTTGTCTTTAGAAATGTTGACATACTGAAGAATAGTGTGAGCATTGACCTATAACAGGTGCAGAAAAATTGTATTGGGAATCAAAGTTCTGCTGGGTGGAATGGGTTCAATTTTTTCTCTAGTCCTAACCCCAAGACCTAGAATGTGACTTTCTCTGGAAATATGGGCCACTGCAGATGTAATTGGTTATGATGAGTTCATACTAGAGTGGGCCCTTAATCCATTTGATTAGTATCTGCATAAGAAGAGAGACACAGAGGGAGAAGATTGCTTTGGGAGAAGAGAGGCAGAGATTGAAATAATGCATTTACAAACAAAGGAATTCCAGGATTACCAAAAAATGCTAGAAACTAGGTAGAGGCAAAGAAAGATTATAGCCTAGAGCTGTCAGAAAGAACAGGGCTCTGTCTACAGAACTATGGGAGCATAAATTTCTCTTTTTAAACCACCGGTTTTGATAATCTGTAATGGCCACCCTAGGAAACAAATACAATTGGAGAAGAAATATATGCTTGATAAATCAATTTATTATGCATGACAAGTTTTTTTTAATTTTTATAATGCTATTAACATAGAGAAAAAAGAGGAAAGTTTTAAATAGTTCAGAGACTACTATTAGTATTGTTTTAAAAATATTGATCATTAATCTTTGGTATGTGTTGTTCCTATAACATTATTTGATTGGATTTCTTTTTCATTTTGGAAAAGCTAGAAATTACTGATGGGTCTAATCATTTTTAAATAGTGATATATAACATAATGTAAATAAAAATGCACTTTTAAAAATTATTTTTCAAAACAATTTTAAAAGTACGTTGGGTGAATGTATTATATTGGAGCTAATAAATGTGACTAGATGGGTAAAGAATTCTGAATAGGAAGAATCATCGTGAGTAAGAGAGAAAATAGGACTTTCCGCCAAGCCTGTGGAGAAAGAGAAAACATTTTTTAAATTAAATTTGAGCTACACATCAAGTCATTGCTAATACCCTCATGCTTCCTTGGTTTTGAGTTGTATCTAGATACGTCCCTCTGAGACTGACTGAGTGTTCACAGGTGTCCATTTGTTACCCTTTGCTTGGTCCAGATGAAATGTTCATCAGGCTTCTCTCCTTCCTACAGGCTCTGAGCTCTGCTTGGCCCCAAGTCTGAACAAACACTAAAGATGGAGTGTGCTCTTTATCCACTGACCCAGAGAATCGGCTAACCACAGTGGGCACTTTGTGTCAGCTCCTACTGGTCCCTTCCCACTGCTTGCCCAAGTTCCCCTCAAAAGTTTCTGCTAATCTTTGCTGACTTTTTGGGCGCCTGGGTGGCTCAGTGGTTAAGCCTCTGTCTTCAGCTTGGGTCATGATTTCAGGGTCCTGGGATCAAGTCCCCCATCTAGCTCCCTGCTCAGTGGGGAGCCTGCTTCCCCTTCTCTCTCTGCCTGCTTCTCTGCCTACTTGTGATCTCTCTCTCTCTCTCTGTCAAATAAATAAATAAAAAATCTTTTAAAAAAAAACTTTGCTAACTTCTCTTTAGCCTGTAGAAGAAAAGCCTTTTCTGTTGGATTTTGAGACACTTGCATATTTCTGAGATTTAAGTATTCCCTCCATGCAATGGCTTTTGTTCTGAAGAAAGTCTCTTCTTACCTAAGTTTGGGTTTGTTTTTATTTGACATGACAAAGAATCCCTGATCAAAAACAGTGCCATGTTAAAATCATTCACAGGAAAAAAGTTGACCAGAATTGTCCTACACAACTGGCACAATCAGACTTTACAGTAGAGGAAATTGCTAGTATCTCTCTTCTTTTTTTTCCCCCATTAAGCTCTTATTTCTCATCCTAAATTATTTTGGTAGTTTCTCAGTGGTTTCTTCATGGTCTATATAGATCCCTCTCTCTCAACGGACATTTACCTGCTGGTATAATCAGCCTAAATAACCCTTCCACTCACATCACTTCTTTATGAAATGATATTCTGATGGTTGCTTGTTTTTATAACCATATAAGCTGTGGAGTACAGAACCTCTGGCTGATGGTAGTTCTATCTCCAGGGCCTGCAGCACTTAACAGAATTAAAAAAAACATTGGATGAATATTGAAAAACTGATAGAATGAATTTCTATCTTCTTCTCTCCCTGTGTCACCTCTAACTTGAGGTTTGGTAGTTTAGTTCTGCATTTTAGCTCACTTGGCTTTTTAATTTGAACGCTATTCTTTTTTTAAACTTAACATAGCCAAATTGTCTTTAACATCCCTGACTGAAACAAAGCAAAACACATGCACAAAGGAAAATTTCCTAAAGGGAAAAAACAAAACCCAAGAAACCGATGGGCAAGAACAAAACCTGTCTCTTTCTAAAGGCATAGTGCTCAGCATGTTGAATTCCTAATCCATTTCTGACAACTTGCATCCATTTCATTTTGTCACCTTCCCTGCTGTAGTCTTTCATTCAACCCAACTTTAAACCTATTGATTGCTTTTTCTTAGATTCTATTTCTCATATTTCCCCAGAGTCTTTCTACCACCAAGCTATTTCAATTCCACCACCCTCCACTGAATTATAGCCTACTCATTTATTGAATGTTAATCTCTCCCAAGCAATATTTTTAGTATATCTTTCCTTGATTAAATATTGCTCCCTATTACCTAATGCTTATGGAGTTGAGTTCAGATCCTTTGTTCTGTCATTAATGACAACAGGGAATTCAATGTGATTGAATTCTCCAGTGCATTTAAAAATAATTGAAACCCTTTGGATCTATTTCAACACTGAATTGCATCACAGTCTTATTTTTCTCCAAAAATATTGCTTTATATTATAGTGAAATGCTGAAACTTTCATAGAATATGGAACGTTTAATATTATTTTAGGTAAACTTGTCATTCAAAAGTAAATTGCTAATATTTCCTTTCCTCTTGTTGGTATTATATTAGAGCAGTGGTCCCTATTCTAAGTGCTCATCAGAATCCCCAAGACACAGTTTTAAACTGTAGTGTGTTATCAGTCATATAGGGATCTTAGTAAAATGCAGATTCTGTTCTTTTTAAATATTTATTTATTTATTTATATTTATTTATTTATGCATTTATTTAACAGAGAGAGAGAGAGAGAGAGCACAAGCAGGAAGAGCTGCAGAGGGAGAGGGAGAAGCAGGCTCCCCACCGAGCAGGGAGCCTGACATGGGGCTGGATCCCAGGACCCCAGGACCCCCGGATCATGACCTGAGCCACCCAGGTCCCCCTAAAATGCAGATTCTGATTCAATAGTGCTGGGTGTGTTTTCAGACTCTACATTTCTGACAATTTTCCAGATGGTGCTTTTGCAGCTACTCCAAAGATTATGATTTAGAAGGAAAAGTTTTAATAATATCTAGGCACAGATTTAGTGACAGGGCTGCCTGGAGTGACATTTATGTATAATTCTAATCAACATCTTTTATGTAATTTGTCTTTTAGTAGTCTCACCAATGCTATAAATTGGTTAACTGTCATTATAATGCTGGTTTACCCATGGCAAAGTGAAGTTATCAAAGATTAGGAATCATTTAAGCTCATAATATAGTAGTTGTCAGGATCAGGATACAAACACAGCTGTTCCCATCTCCAATTCCAGCTCTTTAAACATACCAGGACAGAAGTTTTCCTTTGGAAAAAGATAAATAACTACCTCTTAGAAGAGCTGCACCAGGCTCCATTTCCTAAACTTGGGCTGCTTTTAGTTTGACTCCTTGCTTTTGTTTTTTCTTGTTCAGACTGTCCCCATTAATACCTCTGGAGTATAAAATGTCACTAGACTCAGTTTACCTCTGTAATCCTGTCGTGGGTTACTGTGCAGCATTGTAAAGTTATTTATAATATCTCGGATATTGTTGATATTGTGGATAATAGTAATCTTCAGAATACCCTCTCTGCATACAAATAAAAAGAAAGGGATGATAGCAGAGAAATGAGATAATGACAGTGCAAATAATTCACAATAATTTTGATTATAAATCAGGTTGTTAAAGGTGGTAGGAACTCATATATCATATACATGGTTGTTTTCTCAAACTTTTGGTTAGGTTTTCACTTTTTTATAAGAAAAATGTTTAAAAGAATAAAAAAATGATGCAGCACATTTTTATTGTTTGTGGATCATCTTCTTGTTTTATAATACATATGTGACCACAGATTATAGCCAACCACTCACAAGAAGCTGACATATTCTTTATAATATCAACTCCAAGGTTCTGCTTTGCCTGTCCTTGAGTAACACAGGAAGGAAGCAATTTATGAGTTCCAGGTTAAATGGAACTGTTACTTCTCACTCTTGACTTCTAGTGATCTTCTTGTCTCTTAGAACTCTCATATTCTTTTATAGTCACCTCTTTCAGTCCAAATGTCATCCATCCCTGATCTTAAATCTTACATGGTGCCATTTCAAATGCATCTATTTACTATATTAGTAAGAATTTTTGAGAGCTTATCGCATTGAGATGACATGTCAAAATAATGAGATATCAAGGATATATTTCATTAAGAAAAATGTTAAAGAAATTTCTTATATTATTTAACATGCTCAAGTTAATTTAACCTAGTGAGTTTATCACCCTCTAAAAGAATCAGAAGGTGGATAATTACTACCTCTTCTGTTTTTAGTAGCCTCTTTTCTCCAGTAGGCATGTATTATATGTAATATAATTAGAATTTCAAGTATTCTTTAGGTCAAGGCAATTATTTGCCAGACAAAGATACTTAGGTTCTGAGAGAATAATTGGTTTCTTCAGGATGGCATTATGAGTTTCCATTTAAATGGTACTAGTGCACAAGACTTCTTGGTCTTTTACTAGTGCATCAAAAATAAATAAAATCAATATGTATTTTAGCCGTTCATCATATAAATGTGTTTCAGAGATATGTATTGATTCTCCTTACAGAATAAAGGACTATATAAAATATGTTTGTACTATATCACATTATCGAGAAAATACTTACATGGTGATGTTTTTTATGCCGACCAAATTTCTGTTAAAATAGAGAACAGATTAAAATTTTTCATATGCACACCAATCAAGTTTACCAGTAAATGAAAACATGTCTTACCTCTTCAGATGAATCAGCTCCCTTGCAAAAAAGCAAAGAAAAAAAAACAGTGAATATCTTCATTTTCTAATTCCAAATTGAGTGTAAAAATGCATTAGTTGACACAATTATGATTAAACATAATGGAGGAAAAGTCTTAGAAACTGATACAATAAGTGTTTTTATTTATTGACGTCTTTAAAAGGAGTGAAGTTTTTGTTATAATTAACTTGCTACATTTTAATATCAATTCACCCTAGTACAAATCTTGTGTATGTGAAAGGCACAAAGATCTATTATGTGTAAATGGAAGTGAAATTCAAAAGCTAAGCTTCAGAATTGTTCAAAACAAATATTTTTATATGAATATGTTTTAAGTTGCTCAAAAGCTACTCACATTCAAATATTTGTGTGCTTATAAAATCTGGTATTATATTTTTCTCTCTTCTTAGATTTTTATTTTCCCACGTCTATCTTTTTATTAAAAATAATGTGATAGGGGTGCCTGGGTGACTCAGTCGGTTAAGTGGCTGCCTTCAGCTTGGGTCAAGGTCCCAGGATCCTGAAAATGGAGCCCCACGCTGGGCTCCCTGCTCAGTGGGGAGCCTGCTTCTCCCTCTCCACCTGCCTGCTGCTCTGGCTACTTGTTCTCTTTCTCTCTGTCAAGTAAATAAATAAAATCTTTAAAAAAATAATAAAAATAAAAATGTGATAAACTGTGTTAAGCAAAATTTTTTTAATCATCCTCTTGATCTTGTTGGATTAGTTGAAGTATTTTATCTTGATGAATTTCTCAGTAGCTTAACAGAAGGAATTCCATAGCGAAAGAGACCATTAATGTTAACAGAGTAAGAAACAAAGAAATGTGGAGGAGGTGAAGGAGGAAGAAACAGCTTCAGAGAGGTCAAATTTTACCTGGTGACACACAGGTAAATGACTATACAGGCAGGAGCTCCTGACATTTGCTTGGGCTAGAGCTTATAATATTGAAATGCCTTTTATAATATAATATTTAAGTGCCTCTCATCTCCCACCTTTATGGAGCTCTTCTAAAAATTTTACTTTTACATTAATTACACTTGAGAGTTTGTGTATGTTTAGAGTGTTTGCGTGTGGGTACTCAGGATTTATTCTAAATCCCTAATGAACTTACCTGGTTAATTAAAGAAAACTGCACTGTCTATTAAAAACTGCATAGCTGTCTAAAAGATATTAAAATCTATAAAGCTGCATTCAGAAAAATGAAAACAAACATATGTAAAAACACAAGAAATAAGGAGAATCCTTGAATAACTACTGAGAATATATTGTTCAAAATTTCCTGATATACTTACGATCAAGGCAACCATGAGAGCCATGATAAAGGCAAAGACGAAGAACTTCATATTTGGCTGAGTCCTGTGAAAGTATATGTGAAAATCAGTAGCACATTCATTCCTATACTTACAAGTCAAGCATTTATTGATCAAACTATGCTCCAAAGCCTTGGGAAACACAGAGGAAAGACAAAGACAATGGAAATGCATTGCCTGGCATCAGGGAACTTAGGGCCTACAATGGTAGGAGACATTGCTAGGTAAAGATAAGTGTTATGATTTGGAAATAGAAAAGCGGTATAGAAATACTCAAAAGGGATATCTTGAAGAGACCAAGAGGATGGGGACATTAACATAAAGCAAAAACTAAGGTTTTTGGGGTATCTGGGTGGCTCAGTGCATTAAAGTCTCTGCCTTTGGCTCAGATCATGATCTCAGAGTCCTGGGATCGGGCCCCGCATCGGGCTCTCTGCTCCGCAGGGAGCCTGCTTCCTCCTCTCTCTCTGCCTACTTGTAATCTCTCTCTCTCTGTCAAATAAATAAATAAAATCTTAAAAAAAAAAGCTAAGGTTTTGCTGGATTATATAGGGTAAGTTAAGGAGAGGTGTCGCGAGCCAGCCGAGACACGCAAACAAGGGTGTCATGCTGGAAGTGACATCCTTTAGGATGTAAGGAGGACAGTGATGGTGACAGGCTGGCCCTTTAGATTGTTGTCAGATTTGGGGGCTCACAGAATGACTTGAGGAACGTTAAGGCCGCATGTAAAGAAATATTTAGAAGATAGAATGACAATCAACAGTGCCCGTTTGTTTGTTTGTTTGTTTATTAACAGAGTGAGTGAAAATGAGCCAGGTTTCAGGCTTGGGAATGGTGTAGATGGTGTGATCCTGATATTAGAAAATGAATGATACCTTGCAGAGAAAACTGAAATTGAAAAGAAGCTTCAGAAAAAATATCTGTAGGTATGTTGAGTAATTGAATTGGTAAAAATAATTTATTCTCCAAGTTGTCTATTCAACCAAATTAATGTGATTGGCGACTGTTCTATGTTGTTTGTAATTCTCTGTATGCAAGTGAACCCATTGTATTGCTGTTGAAAATGAAATAAGGTAGATTATTCATTTCTGAATTGAAGACATATAAATAAAATATTTTCAAACTATAAGATAAATAATAGGTAAAGCCTCTATTCTTAGCCACCAATTTTGATAGCGCATTACAGTAACAACTTATGTCTAGAGTTAGAACAGTCTGTACTTCTGCTAATTAACTCTAAATCTTTAACATATGAAACAAAATTTGGGGATGATGGCACTTTTATTCCTTATCTGCTTATTTTGTCTCATTAATTTTAATGTAGGGCTGTGGCATACAAGAAATTATGAAAATTAAATACTTCTTGGTGAAATTTTTCTATCATCTACTAGTTAGACCAAATATTAGTCATGTTATGATACAAAATAGGATATAACTTTTGTATTGTTTAAGCCTAGCATTTCATTAGCGGTAGAATATTGAGAGAAATGAACAGAAAGTGGTCCTCCATAGATAGATAGATAGTTAGATAGATAAATTTATTTAGGGCTTTGACCAAGGAACACAGATGAAAGTCTGAAATACTACAATTTTTTTTCCTGCCAAATTATAAATAAAATGAAAATGGGTTAAATAAAATGAATTATTAAAATAAAATAGTCCTTTATACATTGTTAGTTATACAGAAAACAAACTATTTCAAATGATGAAAAGGACACAGAAAAGGTTATGGAAAATGAATTAGTGCTGGGAATAAAGTAACTTTAAAAGAAGGTAACTTAAAACTTTGAAATATACACATTTGCCAAAAGAGAACTGATGATATTCAAGAGTTCATTTCTCATAAAATTTAAACTCCAACTTTTAGTTAAAGGTAAAAGTTATTCTTAACACAGTCGCTGTCATATATATAGTCAAGGGAATAAAAAGATTTTTAGAAAATCCCACCAGCAGAGATGTTCGAGCACATTTCCTCCATTTTCCCACATCATTCTCTTTGTACAATGAGTGCTTTCAATTCAGAGGCACTGAAATCCTGAACTCGCCTTCAGATCCTCAGATCAGGTCATTATGTCTTTAAATTGTTTCTTTATGAGAAATTATCAGTCAGTAATATACATTTTATAAAATATTTTCTAGTTTTTCCAACAAAAAAAGATTAAAATAAGACAACATACTTGATTGTACATGAATGTATTACCTGTTATCCAAGACGAGACTGAAGAGTCAGAAGTTGAAATTCTGAAGCCCTAAGAAATGAGGTGCTTTTCTTGAGTACTGATGTATTTAAATACAGTGAAATCCTCCATTTATTTTTCTAAATCATGTCAAATATGAGATCATATTATTGAACTGAAAATAATGCCCAAAACCTGTCCCCACAGAAACCAAGATAAACTGAACATGGTGATTTTATAATAGAAGATTATAAAACAGATGACAGGAAACAAATGGACCCACCAAATATTAATCCCAGTGTTAGTCTACGCATATGTGCATAAGACAAAGGGAAAAGTAAGTTGCAGTAAGCCAAGCATGGAAATGATTGAAACAGTAAAAATATTCTGAAGAGCACATCTCCTTATTTCAACAAATGCATGTCCAAGATGGAACAACTGTATGCCAAAAATGATAACCATTGTATTAAAATTTTATCTCTGTCTATTAAGTGGTGACAGCAGTCATAATAAAATTGGAGTCTTCATTTACTTCAAGTATGTTTCCTCCAAATTATTAAAATGTGCTTTTCTTCTATTGACTTTGGCAAACTTTAAGTCTTGAAGTATATAAAAAATTGGCCAAAATTCACATTCATTCACTGAGTATTGTATGATAAAATAATTCTTCTTTTGAAATCAAATGACCATAGATGCTTAGTCTAGATATCTCACAAGTAGCTGGAGGCTCAAATTTTGGAATTTAATTTATTTCCTTTGAGTCTTTAGGGGCTCGTGTTCTTCAGTGGAAGCCATGTACATGATTATACACTAGATAGAAGGAAAATTTCTTTTCATTTAGTTTCTAGGTAAGTTTGTATATCAGTTCACCTTTTTGCCACCAGTTAAATAATTCGATGTAGTCAGAACTGAATACAAGAAAATCATTTTTAGGGTTTATAAATGTTATGTCTTAATCCACTGTTACTCAAATGTGATATATGGAACCATCAGAATCAGAATCACTTAAAAGCTTGTGGAAATGCAAATGCATAGCCCTCTTTCCAGACTTGCTGCATCAGAAACTTGGAGATACACTAGGAATCTCATTTAACAGTATCTCCAGGCAATTATCTGTGTAGCATAAAGTTTGAGAAACCAAATGATAGACTCAATAATGTATTCTTTGTCTAGAGATTAGGTCCCATAAATAGAACTTAAGGCTTAATTTTTATCAGGTGTTTTAAGAAAATATTTACTAAGTAAATAATCTATGCTATATTTGAACCACCCATTAGTAATTATTGCTATTCTCTGGGTAGTATACAAAACATACAAATGTTTTATAAGTCAGAAAGAAGAATTACAGTCAAATTCATTTTAAATTATTTTATATACTTCATTGATTTCTAAGCCTTATAGATATATAGTCTTGTCTCAAATGCAAAGCAAAACTAATCTTTAGTATATTCTCAATGAAGAAAGATACATAGGGTTTAATAAGTATTGAACTAAGTCTGATTTTTAAAAGAAGCCCTGCTTACTCATTTGGAATTGTCACATCTTCATTCCTTTCTAAATATTTTATTAATCTCTCCCTCCATCTCTCACTTGTTTCTTTATTGACTCATGTAAGAAATGTTACTAGACACTATTTTAATACATTTATGGGACTCATAGCCTCATGAAGAAAAGTGAACTAATTTCCAAGGGAAACACCAAACAACATCAGGAACAAAACTGAAGTGTCTGGTAATAAAAATAGATAGATGCTAATATACACATTTAAAACCTACAATTAAGCTAAACTTACCCATATTTCAGGTTGGATATCAAAGTGTTGGCAATATTCCACCACTTTCTGCTATAACATGAGAGGAAGTATGGGGATTGTGGGTGAGTAAGGGAAACAAGAAGGCAGAATCTAAGCACCGGAATAACCCTCTCATTTTTGTTATGCTGCCATCCTCCAAGGACAGTAGGTCATTTTAGAATATTGATGGACCAGAACATGTCCTGATATTTTATAGTTAAGTAAAACAGATATAATTTCCTCTCTAACCATCCACCATTCTGTTTGAAAATGCCAGGGTTTATATTTATAAGAGAAACACCAATAAAGAGCTATGGCTATGTCACAAGTATGGCATTAAATTTATGGCATAAGAGTGCAAACAGTGAACAATATTTATGGAGGTATTTTTTCTGGATTTTCCTTCTCTCTTAATTCTCTTCCTTTTTCTCCTTGCCCTTCAACTGTCTCACAATGAAACAGTTCACAGTCTATGACAAAATCCATGATGTTTATTTTTCTAACTAAAACACCTTTCTCTGTATATTCTCATGTGAATTACTGAAATGAAAAGGAAATCAGCAGTAGATTAGCAGATGTAGGAGAATGTATGAGTGATCTTGAAAATAGGGTAATGGAAAGCACCCAAAGTAACTAGCAAAAATTGTAAAGAATTTAAAAAAATGAAGATAGATTAAGGAATCCCTTGGAGAACAGCAAGAAAATAAACATTTTCCTTTTAAAGATTCCAGAAGAAAATGAAGATAGAGAAAGAAGGCAGAAAACTTATTTGAAGAATTAATACCTAAAAAATTCCCTAACCTGGAGAAAGAAATGATTTAAATCCCAACAGTATACACAAAGAATTCCAAGTGAGATAAACCCATGGAGGTGCACACCAGGACACATAATAATTAAACTATCAAAGATTAAAGATAAGAGAGAATTTTAAAAGCATGAGAAGATTTTAAAGAGAAAAGAGAGAAGAAAATGTTACATACAAGGGAAACCCTATAAGGCTATCAGCTGAATTTTCAGCAGAAACTTTGTAGGCCAGAAAGGAATTGCATGATATAAGTGTTGAAAGGAGAAAATCTGCCACCAAGAATACTCAACCCTGCAAGGTTATTAGTCACAATTAAAGGAGAGATGAAGAGTTTCCCAAAGGTAAAGGAGTTTGTCAGCACTAAACTAGCCTTATGAGAAATGTTAAAGGGACTTCTTTTAGTGGAAAGGAATTGGCCATTATTAGTTATAAGAAATATGAATAAAAAGATGTAAAATATGACAGCATATACATAAAAAGTATAGTAGGGAATAAAAAAAAGTTTTCTTACAATGTGTTTGATGTTAAATGACTTTTAACTTAATATAGACATGGGGCTCAGGGGTGCCTGGGTGGCTCAGTCAGTTAGGCATCTGCCTTTGGCTCAGGTCATGATCTCGGGATACTGGGATTGAACTCCGCATTGGGCTTCCTGATCAGTGGAGAGGCTGCTTCTCCCTCTCCCACTCCCCCTGCTTGTGTTCCCTTTATTGCTGTCTCTCTCTCTGTCAAATAAATAAATAAATATAATCTCAAAAAAATATATAGACGCAGGGTTCAAACCCAGGACCCCAAGATCATGACTTGAGCCAAAGGCAGTCACTCAACCGATTGAGGCACTGAAGTAGCCCAAATGTACTAAAATTTTTTAAAAGGAAAGATAAATTAGATCTTTTGTCCTATAGCATTTGTTATAGAGTATATCTTTTTATCATAAAGAGAAAAATTCTTTTTTTAATAACTTCATTACTATTGGTAATGGCAGAAATATTGTCAGTTCATGGACTACTGTATCTTCAGTCTTAGAATAATGTCTGGCATGTGGTACATACTTGATAAATATTAGATGAATAAATAGATTTACAAGTTGTTTTATGCAGTACGTGGACAGAAAGGATTTTAGAATTTTTTTGTTTATTAATATGTATCAGAAACTACATAAAACTACATAGTAAACCTGCAGCTTGGGGTATGATTATATGAAATTTCTTTTTAAAATAAACTATTAAACAATATAAGTTAAAAGTTCTTAAACTGTCAGGATGATAGAAGAAGGAATATAGTAAGGAAAGTGGCTAAGGTCTAAACCCTACTGAACATCAATGTTAAGTCTGAAAAAAAGGAGTGGATGCAAAACACATAGAAGTAGTGGAAGGAAGGGAGTCACACAGACACTTACTGACCAGTAAGACTGAATCAACAGGACCAAATGCAGTAGTGTCTTTGGGAACAAGCTCCAATTACCTCTGTGAATTATTAATAATTGTGAGATTAATTGAGACAATGCCTGCTTTTTATAAAGATTTTATTTATTTGACAGAGAGAGATCACAAGTAGTCAGAGAGAGAGGAGGAAGCAGGCTCCCTGCTGAGAAGGGAGCCTGATGCGGGGCTCAATCCCAGGACCCTGAGTTCATGACCTGAGCTGAAGGCAGAGGCTTTAACCTACTGAGCCACCCATATTAATTGTATCACATATAATAGATCTTCAGTACATTTTACCTGTAATAATCATCATTACTACTTTCACCACAACCATTCCTATTAAATATGGATAGCTTTCATAAGGAGTAAAAAGGAGAGAAAAAGAAGTTGGCTCTGGAGTAGAAGATCAGAATACCTTTGAGACGAGAAGGGGAAAGTCAGTGTCCATTAGAGAAGGTTACACTGGGAGGTGGATGTTTATGCTGAATGGATTGGGTATTCTCTTTGCTGGAGAAAGGGAAATAAATGCCTTTCCAAGAGTAAGGGGAGGGTACATCACTGAAGCCTTGAGGAGAATAATGAAGCTACCAACAGTTTGAGGGAACAAAAAAGAAAGTACAGCTACTTCTAATTCCAACAAGGAAGTATTTGAAAGCAGTTTTGAATAACCAATAAAGTACGGAAAACATAAACAGACGAAGGGGAAGTTTGTATGATTAGGAGATTTTTACTTTTTTATCCTCTATAATCTAACTGCCAAGGTAAAAGAGCAGTAGAAGTAGATTTTTAGAGATTTTCCAGGGTTAGGGTTTTTGAGGTTGGTTGATCAAAGGCAGGGAGTCATTGTGAACTATTAAAAGAATATTTAAAATGATCAAGGGCAAAGCCAAGGTGAGTGGGAAAGGAAGGAGGCCAAGGGGAAATAAATGGAATGGAACACTACAGGGACCCTTACATGACAAGAGGATTCATTGAAGTCACACAAAATGTCCCCCAGATTTACGCATTCACCCTTCTCAAAAATGCATCACATGATGACTCTCATAACACAAACGGCAAGGCCATCATGGCCTTCACCCGCCCTGATGTGCTTTCCATGGGTGCGTCCAGCCCCCACTGTTCTCAAGCCAGGCTGGGCTCTTCGTGTTCTCCCTCCCTCTGCCAGGCACCTGCCTCAGTGAATTTGCTTTTACTGTTGCTTCTACTGCACCTGGGTTCCTCCAGCTACTCTCACATTCTTTTCATTTCGTGGGTCAAATGTCAACTTGCCAGAATGGCCTTCCCTGGCTACCAGATCTAAAATATCCTCCTACTATTCTCTTTCTTCTTCTGTAGTGCACTTATCAGCACTTGGCATAACACCTATTATTTCTTTTCTTGCTTGTTGTCTTCCTCCAATGTTAGAATGTGAACACCATGAAACCAGGAACTTTTTTGTTTGTTTGTTTTCTGCATTACAACAACATCCAGAAAAAGTGTTTGGCCACATTTGTTAGGAAAAAATGTCTAACCATCAAGGGAAGACCTTAGAATATTTAGGTTCCCAATGTGTGTACTGGATTCTTAGAGGGTGATGTTCTGGGCTCTCATTTGGGCAGGCAGGGACTGTGACCACAGACTTGAGAATTTGGGTGAAAGTTGTTTGGAATAGACACAGGGGAGCAGAAACAGTCACAGAGCTGTTACAGTGAGGACTCAATCCTGCTGAGGGAGAGCCATAGTAGGGCCCTTAAATGAAGCTTCTCAGACATTGGGTCTAGGAGGCACACTTGAGATTGAGGGCCCTGTGTGTACACAATATTACCTCAGTGCTGTCCAGATGGCTTCGGTTAGTTGTTAGAGGACTGGTTATTCCAGTAACAGTTGCCTTGTCTCTATGTATGAGGAATAGAAAAAAAAAAGGCCATACAGCTAAAAATGCATTTGAAATTTTAATGCTTTGGCGAGATGTGTGATTCTGTCTCAGCAATCATGCTACAGAGGCTTCAGTTGATCATCAATACAATTAATATGAGACCACGATCCAGACCTAGCATGTCCAATGTGATAGAAAGGAAGAGTACAAACGATACAGACAATATTTCACACAATCTTGCTTTGGCTCAGGATTGTTGCCTTTTCAACAAACAGGTTGGTATCCCAGGTGATGTGATAGATGTGGAAAATTATAGAAAAGATTCTTCCAGTCAAACCTATGAATAAAGAGAAAATATTTGATTAGCAAAAGAATTTATATCTCAGGGTAGACATATATATGTATGTATATACATATATACATGTATACATATGTGTGCATAATACATATAAACATGCAAATGTACATCCTGGCTTTGCAGAAATAAAATTATGTATATTTATTCCTAATTAATACCCTAATCCAAACATAATAGGCTGTGAGCATATATTTGTTCTGCAAATAACTAATGACTTGATAAATAATAGCCAGATTCTGCAATGGTTCTATTTAATGCCTCCATTAATTGAGAAATACTTATATATTTGAACACATTAGAAGGAATGTTTTAATTTCCAAGGCACTTATTAGGCATAAAATATATTCTTACTTCTTAAATGATAATTTCTTGATTTAATTTGGATGTACATTTGTCAAAAACCTGTATCAAGCAAAATGTCCTTTGAAAATTTAACTGTCTTTAAAAACAACTCCTTCACAATCATTCTGTTAGTTGTCTTTTTAAAAGATTTGTTTATTTTGGCGATAGAAAGCATGAGATGAGGAGCAGAGCATGAGAATCTTCAAGCAGATGCCCCACTTAGTGCAGAGCCCAATGTGAGGCTCAATCTTGCAGCCCATGAGATTAGGACCTGAGCTGAAACAAAGAGTTGGACATTTAACCTACAGAGTCACCCAGATTTCCCTAGATGTCTTTATTTTAGATTTATTCTGTAAATATTTGGTCAGTTTCATTTACTTCTGCCTTAGATGTCCTCCTGACATTTGAGTTTCCTAAAGGTCATATGAAGCAGGCCCTAATCTAGGTATCAACTGACCTTCCCATATTATACCCTCTTTGTGTTCGTAATTCTAATTTAACACTTAGTAAACTTCTTTATAAATTTGTTTCTCCTTCTAAAGATGAAATTGAGGATATGTGAGTCAGTAACTCATTTCTATCTATCAAGTCTCTCAGTGGATTCATGATAAGCAATCGCAAAATACAGAGCTAAGGAATGACAGCAAAGTGAATGTTCCTATTCAGAAAATATAGCCCAACTTTTATCCACATCAGTGATGTTATTTTTCTCACATAATGTTATTTGGAAAAGTTGTCTGATCCTTTTCCAGTATTGGGAAGACCAAACTGGAGAAGAGAATCCAGCTGTGGACTAAGGCCATGACAGGTAAAAACCACCCCTCGGTTAATCTCCAGCTGGCACATGTGTGCAGTGTGGCCTCAGTAGTGGAGTGTTTCAGAGGAAGGGCCCTAGGGCTTGACTTCTGGGTGGAATCCTACCTCTTCCACTTATTACATGCACTGTGATAACGGGCAATTAATTTTGCCTCCCTGTGCATGTTGGTACCACCTACATATTGGCCGTTAAAGTTAACAACCTCACAAGTGTATGTGAGCATGAACCTAGTTCATATTGACAGAGGGTTTAGAACTGTGGTTGACACATGTTAATACTCAGGAAATATCAGCAGTTACTCTTGGATTTGCTGCTCCATATTTTGACATGTTGGCTCTTTTTATCTATTTATTATTTTACTATAGATATATTTAGCTTTTGACCAGCAATTTAATTTTAAGATGTAAATTAAGACATTTGAGCCTAACAGTTCTCATCAGAGGAAAATTTTTTTTCTATTTTTGAATCTATAAGAGAATTTGGATGCTAACTAAATTTATTAGATATTCTACTTCTTTAACTTCCAGACTGTCTTTGTAAAATAAATTAATATGATCTATATCTTCTCCCCTCAAGGAATTGCTGTAGAAATCAAGTAAAATATATATGTTAGTGTTTAGGAAATTAAAATTCAATATAAATGCTATTCTTTATCAATATTGTTATTATATTGCTATATTTAACTACATGTTTTTATTTTAATTACTGACTTTGAGATTTTACTTACATTTGATTTAATTTCTATGTGAGAATTTCAGATTTTTTCTTTATTTGATCTTTTTTTTTTTAACAAAAGGCCAGTATACTTTATTTATTCAAAATATCAAACATACCAAAGTGGGAATAAATGGGTAGGTGATTTCCTTCAGGCAATTACAAGGGTTCGTAGCTCTCTGCTGTGGATGAACAGCCTGGAAATACTGAGGGAAGGTGAACTTCTGGTGAAACTGCTGGATTTGGACCTACAGAGAAATAAAATTATTAATCACACCTCATGTAATTTCCCCCAAGGTTCAAAAGAGAGATAGAATGATATGAATTATAATTTTACCTATTTAGATAATTTCTAAATTATTCTAAGTAGACCTGGCAAAAGGTGAGTGAAACTATATAGAAATCACTGTAAACAATATCACATTATAGAGTGAACTACAAAATTGAAGAAATCTTCTAATTAATTCATTCACTATGGGAAAAATATCTAAAAGAAAAAAAGAAAATTTATATATAATAAAGTAAAAGAAGAATTTTAAAGAAGAACCAAGGTATCTAAGTTTATCATTTCTTTTTCCATTTCTAGTCTTTAGATTCAAATAAGCTCACTACAATTGCTCATGATTTTACTCACTGGAATCTAGGATTCTGAGCCAGTTGCTTAATCTCCCTCAACATCACTTACACTGCTGGACTATCCAATTTAACATAATATAATATTTATAAATATTAACATAAAATTAACATTAATATAACATTCTGCATAGTGCCAGGCACATATTTTCTATTCATAGAATGTTCTTTCCTTCCAAATCCTTCCTTTAAGCATTTCATAAGCCTTATCTTGGATTATCGTATGGAATAAAGACAGAATTAAAATAACAATGTCCCAGAGAATAATTTACATTTTTTATGAATGTAAACCTATTTTTTTAATTGCCAGGGACCAAGTATTTAGTGGGTCCATGGCTATAATATATGATTCATATGGTGGAGAATGCTAAATTCTAAATAACAGTAAGAGCTTACTAAAATCAGATGGGTTTCCAGTGGGAGGATTATGGTTTGAAAGCATTGACGTAAATACACTTTCTGTTATAAAATCTTTAAGGACATTTTTACGTTGTATAGGATAATTATTAGAATAATACCTAATACTCCTAGTACATCTTTTGTATCCCTGGCATTGTGTTATATAGTTTGCCTATATTATTTGAAATGATCTTCACAAGAGCCCTCAGTCAACAGTTTATTTCTATGTTTATATTTCAATTGATGGTACACTAGCTGCCTGGGATTAAGTACTTAATAAATATTCCACACATAAAATGTGGTGGAGCTGGTGTTGGAAGATAAATTTGCTGATTCCAAAGCCTGTGTCTTTTCACTGAGATACACATGTCTCCAACCAGAATATTGGTTCTAAGAACTCCCGTGGTAAGAAAATAGTCTCTAAGAGATTTTGATTTTGAGACATCAGGTCCTATTATTCTTTTTTTTAATTTTTATTTTAATTCAATTAATTAGCATACAATGTACTGTTGGTTTCAGAGGTACAGGTCTGTGATTCATCAGTCTTATTTAATATCAAGTGCTCATTTCATCACACGCCCTCAATGTTCATCATCCAGTTACCCCATCCTTTTAACCCCCCTACCCTCCAGCAACCCTCAGTTTGTTTCTTATGATTAAGAGTCTCTTATGGTTTGTCTCCCTCTCTGGTCAGGTCATGTTATTCTATCAAAGAATAACATAGTTATTCTGGAAGCATAGTTCCAGCGTAGGTCATTTGAAAACAAACAAACAAAACACATTTTTGAGGTTTGCAACTGTTTCAAAATCAATCAGATAATTGCTCAAAATCAGTTTTCTTAAAAGATCAATTCATATCTATTGCAAAAACAATTACTTCATATCCATCAATAGATACAGAACTATGTAACAGAAATATGATTTATTTTTAATATGATTTAAAACAATTATTTGGAATTAAATTATACTGACAATTTGGGGGAGGAAAAAGTGACTTTTTTTTTCCAATTTAAAGTATAAGTTTATTTGAAAGTTATCAGCTGTTTCAGGTAATTTTCTTTATCACTCAGCTCGACTTCCTGTTAAGAACCAAAAGCAACTGTTATAAAAGTACAAAAGAAATCACAACTGGATACTATTACATGTATTTCATTTCAATAAAAATTACTTACCTCAGGGGTTACTTCAGTGGATTCCTCAGGGAGAGAAAACACAAATCAGTTCTACTTGGATGACACAACAGTAATTGCTCTAACTAGCTATAGTAGAAGAGCTAGGGCTAATGCTATCATTCAGAACCAACCCACTGCTTTTGAGAAATTGAGTCCTAATTACTGATGTAGGATTTAATGGGGAAACAATAAACACTAAAACTTTCATTATGAGAGCACACTCTGTGTTAACAAACTAACACATAGCTGAAAGTGTGTTTCCTTACAGTCTCCTCTATGTCCGTGCAAACAATGAAGAAGGAGCACGGAGAGTAGGCAGATGACTCTGTGAGCACACGGCCTGGTGAGGTGTGAGGTAAGGGAAGCCTGCATATCATTTCTGGAAGTGGCAGGGCTCTCATTGTGAGACTGAGAAAGAGGTGACAGGAATGATTCCTAGTATGATTCCTAGGGCTCTGATGAGAAAGACTTTGGTCTGTGCCACAGGCCACAAGACACCAGGCCACAATCCATGCTTCACCACCTCCCAGCAATCTTCCCAGTGCTCACACACCCAGCCCTTCTGTCATAAGAGGTATTGCTTGGACCACTCACCTACACAGCTTTTATGACCCACTCCGTGACTCAACTCTTAATTCATGTTGGGGGAGGAAAACCCAGTAAAAGCAATTTCCAGGCTCCTTTTCACATATGGGGCTATTTTTTTTTATTTAAATGAGGTTTCCAAAGAGTCAGAGTAAAGATGGGCATTATCCAAGAATATGCAATGGAATGGTTAATATTCACTAAGTGATGGTTAATCTATAACCCCCACTAACTTTGAGTTGAGCATATGTATTACACAGTTTTTCTTTATTTTTGTTGTGTATTTTGATGTGATTTTGTTAAATATTAGTGGCTTCTAAATTGCCATTACCTAGCATGAGAGCTGGAAACTGTGTTGTCCTAAATGGAGAAGTTGTCTTCTTGACTTTAAAGGAAAGTATCACTTATAAAGTGAGCTGTGAAAGTGTCCTTGAGAAATTAAAACAATCAATAAAACTAACCAAAATCTGAAGTTCAGGAGTGGAATCTGCTGCATTACCTTTTTTTGACTAGCAGTAGTAGGATAAAATTTGATATTATCAACATGATCATTAATATGGCAGACTACAATAAGGAATAATGTAAGGAAAAATATTTGTTTTTCAAAAAATTGTAAAATCAGTCTCATTTTTAAAAGCAATGTACAATATAGAAAACATAGATAGAATTAAAAATGTCTTGATTGAGAGAACTAAGAATAACTGTAGGAAATACAATCAAGGGTCAAATAAAAATTACATTTTTATGCAATTAAAATGATGTTTTGTCTTTTCTTAATGGACAGAATTTTCAAGTATGCCTCTTCTCATTAATATTTTAAAACAGATATAGCGGTATGTAAATAAAAATACCTTACCATATCAACAATCTTCTCTGAGGTTTCCTTAAAGAAAGAAAAGAAGAGTTAAACACATTCTCATTCTATTAGTTTTATAGAATTTCCCTTGGGATACAGCAAGAAAACCCATGTTTCATAAAGAGAAGAAGAAGAATGCATTCATTTCATTGTTTGAATTGTATCTGAGTTTCCCACCATGGAAACACACAATCAGTGGTTTACTACAATGTGAGCTCCAGATGGGGTATTGTATTCTTTTATTTATTTATTTATTTATTTTTATTTTCTTCTGTTATTTATTGTTGTACCTCCAAAATCTAGAATCATGTGAGAAACATAGTACTTAATCAATACATATTTCTTAACTAAGTATACACAGAAGTTTAATTTATTTACAATATGAAGAAACATTTTAAATGGTACTGTGTTTACTGCAAAATACTTTAAGTGGGTGAAGTGGGTGTTTGTATTTAGAAGTATTTAGTCCAATCTCTGGGTAGTTTTTATGTAAAATTTCTATGAAAGTAAATTTCAGGAAAAATATTTGGTCAGTATTTGCTTCGTAAGCAAATATAATCACAATAAATGAAAAAGTCTAGGATTTTGTAAAAATCAAAACCACTAAATGGTTAGATCTCCTTTCCTCACTGGAAACAAGGAATTTAGTTAATCATCTGAGTCCTGCATTTATTAAAGCAATGTAAATAACATATTTTATAACCTTTATGAAATGTAAAAGTAACTTTAAAATTTGTTTAATTTTAGTAATTTTGACTTACTTCCTGGGAGATGCTGGTAGATTCCTTAGAAGAAGAAAGAAGTAATGCATTTCATTCGCTTATCCATTTAAATGTTATTTTTCACCCAGCAGTTTCCCATTTTATTATAAACGAAACACAGAGGAACAAGAGAAGGCAAATCCTTAGGTAGATGAGAGTGTTTTTAGGCATTTACCTCATGCACCATTGATAGGAAGATATTTGGAAATTGGAACTTAACGTATGAACTTGAGTCCTTATCCAGCTGGGATTTCTCTCACCCATTTTATGAAATTGAGAATGGGCATCATGACCCCTGGAGTCATAGTATTATGCAGTGACCTCTAGCAAAACAATGGCATTGGACATTTCTGGACGCAAATCAAATCTTGCTAATTTTGAATATGCAGGGTTAGTCTGCTGCCCTAAATGTTTCTGATCATTGCCACACTTTCTATTTTCATTTTCTATAATTCTCTAACTTGATGCATGCAAAAAAAAATTAGAATCAAGACAGTCTTGTATAGACCTTAATATCAGCTTCTGGATGCCATGTTATCTTCACAGGAGAGCCCCTCACCCCACTGGCAGAGGAGCGGTACTTTGTTTCCTATATAAAAACAGAAAATAAGTTTCAATTTTATGGTCTAATGAAATGATCAGCATGTGAGCTATCTTCCCTCTTTAGGAGGAATTTAGTTGTATTGGGCTTTCTTTGCCAGATTCTTGTGGTTTCCTATCATAGTAATACACAAATAACTGTACTTGAAAGAAATTATTGTTTTAACTTAATGTGTTTATTATATTTAGGTGCTGCTTTAAGTGTTCTATTGTAGATATTAAAGTTGCCACATTTTGTGATGTATAATACCATATGTGGATATACTACATATTTTAACATAATTATGTGTTTCTCAGGAAAAGAAATACATACGTAGTTTTATGATAAATGCTGAAAATATAATATTGTTCAAGTGTTCTCTATCAAAGAGAAACTTTGAACATTAAAGCATCATTGTGACATAAATGACTGACATAAAATTCCAACTGTGACAGAAGCACTAGTTTATGAGTCACCTGCTGGAGACTGTAGTTTTTTTAGCTGACCAAAAGTGTTGTTTAAAAGGCATGCCTGAAGCCACGTACAGAATAAAATGATAAGAAAGAAGGTGGTTAAGACTAGTAAAGTCTAGGGGGAAGGAGTTGTCCCGTGTGTAAAATTGATCACTAAAGTATTCTTCTTCTCTTTTCCTACATTGAATATGCAGCATATGCACTTCTCTATCTTAGCTTGACTGCTGAATAGGCTTCAATGTTAAGGAGACATCAAAGTCTGCCAGGACATGTATTTAAGATATGCAACAAATGAAGTAGTAAAGATTCTTAGGTAAATGGTGATCTTCTGAGATGTAGATTTTAGAGTCAGCAGAGGAGTTGGTATAGTTTCTTACTCTTTACAGCCTAAAGGGTTAATCATATTTTCTCTGTAAAATCATAAGTATAATAGTATTGATATATTATATATAGCTATTTTTCTTTGCAATAAAATCACTAAACTTCTTCCCATATGTAAACAGGTAAATTGCTCATGAGACTGACATATGACTTTACACAGTCTCCTTGTGTTACCCAGAAAAAAGGTCATTGAAATTAGCTGAATTTCCCATCCTGTTTTTGACAGGATCACTACTTTATTTGTTGGTTAATAGCTCAGATTTACATTATCTATAGTCTTTGCTTCCCAAATTTGCCATCTTCTAGACATAATAGATAGTTTCAAAACATTTCTGTTTGAGATGAATAAAACATTTTGACATATACAATGTTCTGGCAGCATGCAGCATTCAAACCAAAAGTATGAAAGCTTGTTTCCCCTGATGGTGGCTGGTGGCCATGGCTTTAATTTCCATGGGCCACCTAAGAAATCATTCAGATTCTAGGAAGCACAGAAAGGGAGATTATATACCTAAGGTTGCACAGCTTGTCTATGGCAGGTCTGAGACTCAATTCCAGGACTTCTGACTCCAAATCTCATATTGTTTATAAAGCGTCTGCTCCTATGTTCAGTTTCCTGCTCTGCCACTTATTCCTCCTGTGTTTGAAAAGTCCTCTAAGCCAAAGATGTTATACAAATCAAAGTGGAGATGTTAGCTGGACTGTTGACCAAAGATTTCCTTCCTTTAATTTCAGGTCCCCTTGTAAAATGGAGATAAAAATGTCCCTCTGTCTCCCTCAAAGAGAGCTGTCAGATTCAAGTAGAATGACACTGAAATGAATACTTAGGACAGTTCAACTTATCCTGACACATAATCATTGTTAACAGTGCTATATCTATAGTGTTTTGAGTACATATTTTGTGGACTCATTTCTGACCTAAAAAATGATATTTAATTTTCTTTTGCTTTGTACACTTGAAGGGATTGAAACATTTTTCCTTTCATTATTTTTTTTTCCTTTCACAAGAAAGTAAGAAACAAACAAAATGTAGAACTCACCAGAAAGGGAAACAGACGATAGTCATTTCTCTTAATTTGACTCCATGGGTTCCTAACTATGGAATATGGATTATAAGCCTGAAGATACTGGGGAAGGTTCAACTCCTGGTAAAACTGGTTGATTTTGCTCTGAAATGAAAGAAATATATCAATATGTAGCATCAGAATGAAATCTTCTATGGGCCAGAGGATAACTGCACAAAGCCAAATGAATTAAAACCTTAATTAGAACTCTAAATGATGCCAAATTGGCCCAGCAACAGACACTTTTAATATAAAATTCACTATCACAGTGTCTACATTCATAGAGTGAACTTCAGAATGAAAGACGTAGTCTAACTAATTAAGGCTTCCAGAGGAAAGAACTGAATGTAAAAAATGAAAAGAATATATAAGAAGAGGAGTGGAAAAGTATTTTAAAAAACCCCAAGTTTGCCACTTCTTCTTCTACATCTTGATTAAGGCTGCTACAGACTGGAATCAGAGACATTTCAGCTTCTATTTCCGTAGTCTCAGCTGGTCCCTTGACTCTAAGAATATCACTTAGACTTTAGAGTTGAAGTGACCCTTTGATGAACTGATATATGTAGAATGGTTTGTATACTACATGCCCCATAAATTTAGCTGAATAAATTCTACTTTGATTCGGCTATGTATGACTACAGAAATCAAAGATGAAATCACTTAACACAGCATCTTAACTCTTGGAAGTGTTTAGTTCATACTGATGATTAGCAAATCAATTTGTTGAAGTCAATGTAAAATAACTTTAGTATTGCATGTGGGTGAGTGTTGGGTGGACACATGAATATGAATTATGATAAGGATGTTACAAAGAGAGAATGTTATTAGAAATATCTAGAAAGACTATTAGAGCATTTAGAATGTTCTAAAAAATAGTTTCATTTTAGAGATCTTGTTTTTAAATGCTCAATAAGAAGCAGGTCCTCTTAAAATGGATTTAGAGCCTATTTTTCCTATGTGTATAAATGCAGTAGTATTTGGTACCTTTGGTTCCTATTTTTGTTTTTCAGGGATTCAATTAAATACCTTACATATCATCTAACTCCAGAGATGGGTTACCAGATTTCGTACAGATGGGATGGTATAGTAGTTAAGGGCTTTTTGCCTTAACGTGTCAGTTTTTTGCTACTTCAAAGAGGAGTTCAGTGAGCAATTAGGTGCTTTGGACTATACTGGTATCTCAGAGCACTTAAACTTAAGAACACTTTCCTTGAGGCTTGCAAATCTTCCAAATTCAATTGGCTACTTGTTCATTTTTCTTAAAAGATCTATTGGTTAAGATAATATCTACATACCACACTAACAACAATAGAAAAGGTAATTTTTAACATAAATCGGGTATGAACTATTTCATTGAGAAGATTCAATCAGTGATCATCTGGGAGAAAAAGAGTTGTAAAACATACTCTTTCACTTGAAGTAATAAATTGTATGAGAAATTACCAGCTGTTTGAGGTAGATCTGTTCTTCCTTAGTCAGCTCAATTTTCTATAAGAAAATAAAGCACATATTAGACAAAGACAAGAAAAACCCCTTTACTTAATGTTATTAATTTTTTACAGTAATACTGACTTACATCAGTGGGAGTTTCAGCAGTTTCCTAAAGTGACAAGTAAAGAAAAAACTTTACTTAAATGGCATTAGCACTAGTTTCTCTAAATCATTTGATAGAGATTTAAGGGCAATAATTGACTAGTCAGAGTCCAAGCCACTAGCTTGAGAAATCAAGTATATATTAGGAATTAAGTAAGTTAAAATATTTATCTTCAGAACTCTCTCATTTTATGTTAACATAGTAATATGACTTAAATTAATGTGTCTTCTATCAAAGACATTATCAATCCTAAATCAACAGTTTTTCATGTTGACAGAGACTAGACAGATGACCAAAAACAGCAAAATAGAGCAGGTGGGGAAGCTAGCCCTGGTGACTATTTGTGGAAATGATAGCCATGGCCCAAGACCCTCAGTCTGCATCTGGAACTTAGGAGTAGAGAAAAGAAAAAGCAAGTCTCTCAAGGCATGGTCTTAGATTCTAGGCGCTGCCCAAGGTACAGGGCTATGGACCATGACCCATGGAGATGCTTCCTGCTTTTTCAGAACAGTCTCACACTGTGGCTTTTCCCACCATAGGAGGTGTTCCTTGTACTGGTGACCTACACATAGTTCCTAACCCAAACCCTCACCTCAGCCTCCTTGAAAGTGGCTCCTGAAATTGAACATGATCAATATGACCTACAGGCCTCACTGAAATGCAGATTGCTTACCTTCAACTCAAACTTTCTGATTCAGTAGGTATGAGGCAAGGCCTATGAATTTATATTTCTCATATTTTTCCAGGTGCCACTGATACAAGTAATCTGGTGACAACCCTGTGTGAACTGCTCCTCTAAATGATCTGAAAGGGTTTCCCAAGGTAAAGCTATGGTGAAGTCAGTTGTTGAGCTCTTGATTTGTCAAAAGCTTGATTTGAAATGCAATTTCTTATGGATTCATATCCAGATTTTCAGAAAGGACAGGATAGAGTAAATAAGGCTTCATATAAGATTGCCAATTTCAGCTACTCAAAAATTTTCAGAATGTGTATGGTTTTCCTATTACATTATTTGAATATTTAGATGTGGATTTGCTAAGAATTATCTAAGTACTCTGTAGCACTTATGGAAAACAGCTGTTTCTTGAAGTAGTTCATTGACTTTAAAATAAGCAATATAGGGTTACTTTGGTGGCTAAGTCAATTGAGCGTCCAGCTCCTGGTTTTGTCTCAGGTCATGATCTCATGGGTCTTGTGGTTGGGCTACCTGCTCAGCAGGGAGTCTACTTGAAGATTCTCTCCCTCTGCCCCTTCCCCTACTTGTGCTCTCTCTCTCTCTAAATAAATAAATAAATCCTTAAAAAAGTGAAAATAAACAGTATCTTACCTCAGTAGATGAAATGCTAGAAGATTCCTGAGTTATTAAAAATAATGTAATTATAAATATCGGGTACAAAAAGAAATGGAATCTTCACTATTGCTTTTGGAATATCAATAGTTACTTTACATATGCTCCATAGTAATTACCTACTTAATCATTAATATGAAACATAAAAATGTACTGAATTAAACATTTGAATCAATCTTTGTAAATAATTATTGGTAATCACCATGGTAACCATGGGGAAGGAAAAATATTATCCACTATTTATGAGACAGGTGCTTTAGCCAACTAAACCAAAGAGCCAGCTGTATCCACTATTTAAAAAATAGTATCTTCTTCAAAAGTATAAGAAAAAATTTACAGGGCTAAAATTAATACAGACAAGGTAGTGATAATTTAAGCATTATAAAAATTATTTTCTGGTTTACTAAGAGAGGAACAATAATGTATAGGCTACTGTTAATATTAAATATTAGGAATAAATAATGTCAATTACTTTTATTTTATTTTATTTATTTATTTTTTTAAAGATTTTATTTATTTATTTGACAAAGAGAGAGATCACAAGTAGGCAGAGAGAGGCAGGCAGAGGGAGAGGGGGAAGCAGGCTCTCCCTGCTGAGCAGAGAGCCCGATGAGGGGCTTGATCCCAGGACCCTGAGATCATGACCAGAGCTGAAGGCAGAGGCTTTAACCCACTGAGCCACCCAGGCGCCTGTCAATTACTTTTAGTTCATATGAAAAACAGTATCTGACCATTTAGTATATCTTCTTATCTTTTCTAAATGAAAAGGAAGTAGGCATATTGTCCCCACAAATTATTTATGATATCTTTTCCACTGACTATAAAGAGAAAATCCTTCTTCCATGGAGAGCAACATAAGAATGAATTCATCTTTTTTTTTTTACAGTTTTCTATGAAGTAGGTCAAAGTTTCCCAATTGGTAACAAATTTGTCAACTGTGGTAAATTGAAGTATCAGCACCATGAAAGATAGACTTCATCTGCTGTATTCACTGCTGCATTCCAGAGCCAAGGATAATGTGTGGGGCACATTTCTTTATCATAAATGTTTGCTAAATGAATGAATGAATGAATGGAAAAAATTCAAAGAGGTAGTGCATGGATAATTTTTAAAAACTATAATAATGGATCTCAGTAGTTACTTTAGATATGCTCCTCATGTGTTTATTTTACTACACGCTTATTTTAACATAAATTAAAAATTATATAATGGGTGCCTGGGTGGCTCAGTGGGTTAAAGTCCCTGCCTTCTTCTCAGGTCATGATCCCAGGGTCCTGGGATCGAGGCCCGCATCGGGCTCCTTGCTCAGCGGGGAGCCTGCTTCCTCCCCTCTCTGCCTACTTGTGATCTCTATCTCTCTGTCAAGTAAATTAAAAAAAATTATATAATTAAGCCATCAAATCAGTGAGTTGGGTAGAGACTATAGAAAGTTTCAATTAAAAGCAAATTTATTTAATCATGAAAGAGTAAATTTTGAGGAACTATAAAATATTAAACTCACTCGTGAAAATCACAAAAGGACCAGGTCTCTAGGTCTCTATTCCCATGGGAACTAACTGGAGAAGTATTTACTGGGTATGTTGTTTCATATATAAATAAATATTCTTTAGTTGAATTAGGCATCAAATTCAGACAAGTGCATGTTTTTGTCTTCCTTTTCATGTTTTCTGGATACTGAATACATTTGTTATCTATAGTAAATTTTAATTTTGTTCAAAGTGGTATTACAGTATACATTATAGTCAGATTTGAAATCAAGATATTATAGTTAATAGGATTTAGGGAAAGAATCCACCTGAAAGCAAACAAAATCAGACTAATCTAAATCCTGATTCAAGGGAGACTCACTTTTCCATAATATCTGGGTAAGCAGAAAGTGATGCTTATATAATAAAATGGTGGTCAAAAAACTCCAGAGTTAGGAAGTAGAAGGGAAGGTGATGGAGCATATATAAGAACTCCTGTAGAGAAATGGAAACATTGAAAACTTGGCTCACAAATGCAACACAATATATTTTCCTGGAATCCTTTTCACATGATTTCACAGCATTTAGACAAAGAAAACATCACCTATCTCACACTCAGAGATGAAAAAACACCAATCATATGAACAAAAGGGAAAAATGACATAATTGATAGAAAAGATACCATATTCATCAAGCAATAAGACATTAATGAATAACATTTACCTGACCGGTTTGGAAGATCACATCATTGTATTGCTTATATTCCTGCAAAAAGGCATAGTTATTCTAGTGTCATACAAAAATGAAAACTTACTTTAAAATATATTTAATGAAAGGAATATAGCTTACCTCTTCAGAGATGTTGACTGATTCCTTAGAAAAAGAAATTGATAGTGCATTTTTATTCCCGAATTATGAAATTTTTACTCATCCTTCTGAAGGAAGTGGCAAATCGCACTTATTCTACAGTGTTTCAAGGTAAAATACTATCCTTTGACTGAATTAAAGATTGAATTTCAACAAAATTGCATTTTCCCTAGATAAATAGTTCCTTATATTTTAGTTACGTAACTTAATCTGCACTCTTCTATTACCTATATGATAATCCAATTACAACTTTTTTTCAAATAGCAACAGCAGAGAAGAAAGGAAAAAAAATTTTAAAGATTTTATTTATTTGACAGAGAGAGAGAGATTACAAGTAGGCAGAGAGGCAGGCAGAGAGAGAGGGGTAAGCAGGCTCCCTGCCAAGCAGAGAGCCCGATGCGGGCCTCGATCCCAGGACCCTGAGATCATGACCTGAGCCAAAAGCAGAGGCTTTAACCCACTGAGCCACCCAGGCGCCCAAGAAAGGAACAATTTATTAGTCTCTGCATTGTTTACTTTTCTTTCTTTGTCTCTTTAGTTATTCAATGAAATACATTTCAGGAGAACAGGACAATTCTTTGAGTGACTTTAAAGAAGCTTTGTGCCCCTATTATATATCCCTGAGCAAGAAGACAATTAGAAGTTTGCACTTAATGTGGACTCAAGTGTACAGTGAGTCTCGTACTTCAGGAGTAGATAAAATAGATTTCTGTCATTGCGTTCACCACATACAGAGTGTTCGCCATTAGTACTGTGATATTATCACAATTACTGGCTTGCTATTTGAGAAGTCAATGAAAAAGAGTATAAATATAATCTTAGTATATGTGGAAGCATAGAGTTAGATTTATTCTCTTCAAAATTTTTACTCTCCTCAAATTTTTAGCAAAGATTACACTTTAAATTTTTCACGATTCTACAGCTCTAGTGTTACTGATGACAAAAATGAGAATGATTAACCCAGTACATATTACGTACAGTTAGGTGCCAAGAATTGTCTTCATAATAATGTGCCTTACCTCGCTGGAGGAGAGGTCCTCTACTTCCTATATAAATAACAAAAACAAATGCAAATTTAACTTTTATGGCTTATTTAAAATGTCAAGTTGAATCTCTACCTCTGTTGTTTAAGAGCAAAGACATTAATTTTTTTTTTTTACTTAAGGAAATAGTGGAATAGGGCCTCCTTCAAAAATTGGCTCCAAATACAATCAGTAAACAATGATAACGATACTTTTAATTCCCAGGAAAACTGTGCCCCAGTCCTTTTGAATATGTTGATCCAGTACTTGCTAGTGACACTTCCCTATATTTAATGGAGTAACCTTGTCATTAAAAGGTATGATTAAAGCCAATTACTCAGGAAACAGAGGTCATGTCTAGTGGACTTTAAGAGAGAAGCCAATGATTTCTGCAATATTGATAATTGAAGGCTTTTTATTGTTTTTTAAAGTAACTTATTTATATCAGAAATGGGGTATGACCTTAAGGTTTATTCTTAAATAGGCTACAAATAGAAGAAGGTACAATTGCCTTTCTGTATGTATCTCATAGATATGTGGGTGTGTGTTATAGCATAGGCTCCGAGCACCACAAGGAGACCTGCCCTAAGGGGAGAATGAGATGTTGGGTGGCAGGGATGTGGGTATGTGAGTTCCCCTGGGAACAGTGTGCTAAGAATGCTGATAAACTGACACACATACTATTATATACAAGTGTATATGTATCTGTGTTTGTGAAGCTATTTTCCATGTGTTATCTATTTATCTACTCACTAGTTTGTGACATGGAAGTTATTATAGCCTCACTGCATTATTTGGGGAATCTTGTACAAAGTTACCCCTCAAATCCAGACCTACTAACTCAGTCCTCTGTCACATGTCTTTGTTTTGCATTTTACCGTCATGGTTCCTGGACTATTTTTATCATGAATGGTGAAATTCTTTCACGTCATGGACAGCTGACTTTGGAATTCCAAATTACAGTGGTGGGACCTGCTAATAATTCCAGAGACATGCCAGGAGGTGGAGAAGTCTCCTCTAGAAAATTCCAACAATAATCCATCATATAATGGAGGCGAATCAATGCCTGTCTTCTTAAAACTGTACATTCTTTGACACTACCATGAAGACACATCATAGAAGATTTGTTCTTCACATTTGGTGTAAGACAAGTCTATACTATCTGTGATCATGAACAAAAGGTTACATCCTTAATCTCAATTCATTGCTGCCCATGCCCCATATTCTCTGTGTAGTTAAAGGTTCACTCTGATGTATCTAAGTAAGAATGGATACCATTATGTGTCCTCTTATGCTTACATTCTTTGCCAGAGCAACAGCCAAAAGGCAGGTAAAGATGAAGAACTTCATGGTTCCTTGGGGCTGTGAAAACATATGTAGAAAATCAAGAACAGATTTTATCTCCTACAAATGACACGTTTTGACATTTCTCTATTATTATCTTTACATCAGATCATGGAGAAAGGGCAATGAAGAGGAATAAAAGCAGATGCTTTAAAGAAAGCTCATGAATGTGAATATCACAGTTTATTTTGAAAGGGCCATTATGTTGTTCTCATTCAACAGGACATAATTTAAAGCCATACTTGCTGTAATGTGGAAGGTCCATTCGGATATAGTCAGTGTCTNGTCCATTCGTATATAGTCAGTGTCTGGGATTATTCTCACTGACAGGCACTTTGTGAAAAACAACTATCAGATACACAAAACACAATAGCCACCCTTTTGTATAAGATGTCAGGTGAGGCAAAATGCAGCCTGGCTCCCTCCTAAGAAGTAGCAGGTGGAAGTAACTGGGTTGGACGTCAGGTGTGCTACTAGTTCCTGCCTGACCCCGGACTGGCTGCTGAAGCTTTTGCAAGCCTCTGAACATCACTGGGCCTCACTGACCATATCTAACAAATGGGACTGCACAACTGGTAAGGTCAGTTCCAGCTGGCTCACTCTCTAATTCAATGGCTACAAACAAATCCACCAGGTTTTTTGACCAAGTATAAATTCAACATTTTCCCCCTATGGTTACGTGAATAAGTATAGATTAAAATAAAGTTTTTCTAATGTATTTTCCATATATTTACTCATTATACTAGGTGTATTTGAAATCTACTTTAGGGAATAATTTTAATTTTTACCCATGCAACATCAAAATATGTTTGTGATACATACCTATGTGAATGAAGAAGGCATATATGTACAGGTATTAAGTTATCTCTTAATACTGACATTGAATAATTTTAAACTAATTTCCAATCCCATAGTATAAACTTCCTCATCTTTACACTGAGTAATAATGGCACATAGTTGATATATTCATTTGCTCTTCTAAGATAAAAAAATGTTTCACACATGTAGTATGCACCAGGCATATCTCACACTACAAAGGCATTACTGAAAATTGATAAAGTATATTTTATTGCCTCTTATTAAACATCTGAAATAAATGCATTTTATATATCTGTTTTTCAATAATTTTTTCTTAGAGATGGTATTTTACATAGGTAAAAGAAACTGGAACGTGTAATACTGTTTGCTCTGAAATAGTCATACACTTAACATAATAGAAATGGAAATTTAAAACAGTTGTAGTTATTCAGTAACTGATAGATGGCAAATACTGCACTGGAATTTTTGGAATATTATCTGCAATCATCAGAATAACTATATATTTATAGTATTCTTATCTCTGATTCCTAGGTGAAAAATGTGGTCCAGGGACCACACACAAAGGAAGAGGTTGCTGGATTTTTAGAAGCCTGGTTACCTTGGTCCTGCCATCAGAATCAAACACTGCAATTAATGTAAAAGAGTCAAGGTAAATTTTGCAGTGTCTAAGTATTAATCGTACTTTCTTCAAAAACAAAAAAGATAAATGATGAACTTATATTCATTAAAAGAAAATTTCTCAAAGTTATATATTTTTATAATTTTTTAATTAACATGTTTGAAACATTTTCACAAAACCCTAATGTGAGACAAAGAATATATGAAAACATTACCTTGTTTCCCAAGAGGAAGACCAGTGGACCAGGCAGTGATTGATCTACCATGGGTTATCTCAGTACTATTTAAATGTTGTTCCTCCATGATATGGTAATTCTGTGGTTCAAAATACTTGGAAAGCCATTTGAGTTCTAAGAAGTCACTATGATTAGAATGTGTTTATCTTCCAGATTTTTTCCTTACAGATTCCAAGGAGTGTTTTAACACAGTTTGATTTAGAACATGATAGAAGGAAATGAGGATGTTATAATGTATAAAGATTATCTGTATTTTGTATGTAGTCTTCCTCTACTCTGAACTAGTTTTTCGATTCAAGAAAAGTTTCTTTGTATTTTTCTATTTTGTTTTGTTATCTCCTGGCACTTCCTTTCCTATACAAGAATATGACGTTTTAGACAAAAATAGTTCTCTAATGCTTTTCTAGGTGTCAAATACCCTGAATAAATACCTGGAATGCATTTTTTCTTTTCTTTTCTTTCTGGTGTTTATTTCTATAAAAATTCTATCATAATAATAAAATAATGTTATCTAATGTAATGTAAAGAATGTTACAAAGTTAAAAATGATGTGTATAAAGTAGATACATATTTCTGTGGAATTCTCTAAAACAGAAATTACAAATGCAAAAGACTACACTGACTTTGTAGGTGAGGTGAAAGTATAAAGTAGAGCCAGGTATAAAAATGTAAGATATGGCCAGGCCTTGGCTTCCTAAGAGTGCAAGCTTCTTGTAAAAGGAAGAGTTAACTCAGCTCTAGTCTACTTTGATTTATTAAAAAAAAATTAATGTCCCAGTCTTGGCACACATTCTGACATTTCAGGGTAGGACAAAAGCAGGATGTTTACCTGAATCTACTTTTTATATAATGTCAACTGATTTAAAATGTTTGAAATATTGGGAGGCCAACATAATGGTGTTTATTGGAGTCCTGGTCATGTTTAGAAAGCCAGTTTGCTGTTAGTTGGCAAAGGTTGAAGTTTCATTATGTTAACATAAAATTTTGTGTAAGAGCTTTTCTTTTTTTGTTGTTTAAAGATTTTACTTATTTATTTGAGAGAGTGAGCAAGAGTGGGGGAGGGAGGCAGGAGAGGCAGACAGAGAGGAAGAAGCAGACTCCCCTCTAAGCAGGCAGCCCAATGTGGGGCTAGATCCCAGGACCCTGAGATTATGACTGAATCAAAGGCAGACCCTTAACCAACTGACCCACCCAGGCCCTGTGTAAGAGTTTTTCTAAAATTTATCACACATATCACTATACTTATAAACAATAAAGGACAATTAGACTATAGAGAATTTAGCAGTCATTGACAAATTGATTTCTCTTAAAGCCATATTTTCTAGCATTAAAAGAAATTCTATTTGATTTCATGTTTTCTTTGTTGCTGCCAGTTAATCATATTGCATTTTAGGCACTTCATTAAATTGCGTTTCCTTCCGAAGTGGAAGAAACCTGACTGCAGCATCTAATAGTTCCAGCTCCCATCCTGACATCTCACATGTTGTGGTGTTCAGTAACTTCTTCAATTTTACATTCAGCCTTGCTTGCCTTTTTCAGCCACCTTCTTGACTCTTATGTATTACTTCTAATTTCAAAGAGACTGGAGGTCATACAACGATGCTTTTTCATTTCACTGTACTCCAAAAAACTTGTCTATGACTTACAATTTACTTTGAGTGTCCATCTACTTGTCTTTTTTCCTCTAAGACCTTACTCTGGTGGTTATCCTCTTTCTCTGTGTGTCATTACTTGCTTTGTCTGCACTTGTCCACTTCCTCCATTACAATGATCTTTAGTTCTCTCTTCTGTTAGTACCATCCCATCAATTTGTGTTCCCAGGAGCCATACCACTAAATCACTCTTTCAATAACACTTCTTCTCCCCCCTACTTGTTGAAAGACTCTGTGTTCATGGCTTCTTCTCCCTAACCTCCCAGTCCACTGCCTCTGCACTGGATGTCTCCCCATCTCTTGAGTGGACAATCTCCTCTAGCTTCATAATTGGTTTCCAGCTTTTTTTCAATCATTTCCAAAACCTGTTTTCCACAGCATCCTCAGAGAATTTTTTAACAGAATAGCTATATTAGGTAACTTAAGTGCCTGAAAATATTTCTCTGGTAACATTGAAGATATTTCACATCATATTTAGGGCCATTCGAATTTTGCACAGCAGATATCTGTGGCTCCAATTCTTGCTACTTGTTACTTGTCATTCACACTCTTTCTTGAGAACACTGTGGATGTTCACATCTCTGGGACACTGCATTTTGCCTCTGACCAAGAATGCCTCACTAACATTTTCTGTGGGGGTACATGATAAATTCCTATGTGTTCTTTTAGGTCAGTTAAAATTTGAACAGAGCACTGAAAATATTCTGCAAATATCACAGAAACACAGTTCTTGATATTGCTTATGCAAAATTTCTTTTTATATTTAATAAAAATAATATATAATAATGAATATGAAGATAAATGCTGATATGTAGTTGTACTTTATTTAACAAATAAATATTGAGTACCTAATATATGCTGGGAACTCTTTTACACACAAAGAATAGACCATGAACAACAACAGCAAAAATCTCAGATTTCATAGAAATTGTACTCTAGCTGGAAAGAGACATAACAAACACAACAATTAAGTAATAGGTGGTTGGTTGGATAGTGATACACACTAAGAGAAAGTTAATTTGGAGAAAGGAGATAAGTTTTGGTAGGGAGCGGGTTTCAATATTAGAAAATGTGGCCAGGTAATGCCTTCCTGAACAGAAGAGTGAAACTTGAAGGAAATAAAAAGTCAACTATCAAGATGCTGGGAAAAGAGCACTCCAGTCCAGGCCATGGGATGGGAGCACACCCGATACTCAAAAAATACAACAAATAGGACAGTGTGGTTGGAACTGAGGATATTTGGTGGAACTGAGGTCATAGAAGCAAAATGGCCAAGTAATGCAGAATTTGGGAGCATTCTAAGGACTTCAAAAGACTTTTACTCCATCATTCAGCTTCTTTTCAAGTTTGTATATCAGGGACTAGATTCATCCTCTAGTTTTAAATAACTGAGAAAAGAACAAAATACATGATACAACAATTTTAAGATATTATACAACAGAAAAGTAAAATATAATCCTCAGAAAAAGGGGAAAAAAAGCCAGATAATCATGTGATTATCACACCTTATCACCTGGAAAGAGAATGTGGGGCTTTTAAAATATAGGAGATTCCCAGGCACCTGGGTGGCTCAGTGGGTTAAAACCTCTGCTTTCAGCTCAGGTCATGATCTCAGGGTCCTGGGATCGAGGCCCGCTTCGGGCTCCCTGCTCAGTGGGGAGCCTGCTTCCCCCCACTCTCTCTGCCTGCCTCTCTGCCTCCTTGTGATCTCTCTCCCTCTGTGAAATAAATAAATAAAATCTTTTTAAAAAAAATAGGAGATTCCCTAAAGTTGTGGAGAAATAGTTGAGAATACCGGAGGCATGGGACCGCAACTAAGGGAGCCAAATACTGAGGAGGAGAACATTTCAAAGGCAGGAGAAAACTGCCCAGAGAAAAGACTTCTGGAGATCTGCAGAGGGTTGCTCTTAATCCTCTGCTGAGTTTTGAATAGTACAAATAAATATGAGGAAGCCCCATGAGGCTGGGAGCTGAACATCAAAAAAGGAGCATGTTGTGTAATCTCTGGAGCTCCAATGGGACAAAGCTAGACCAGGTAAAGTCCAATCGGAGTGGAACTAGCTTCTAAACCACTTGGAACTCTTAGAATGCTTTAATAGGAGTTTAAATTTAGCTCCAAATGACTCTAAATGCCCTTATAAATGCCTAATAAAGCTTAAAAGCAAGCCTCTACAGGGGTGCCTGGGTGGTTCAGTAGGTTAAGCATCCAACTCTTGATTCAGCTCAGGTCATAATATCGGGGTCCTGAGGTTGAGCCCGGCAGCCAGCTCTTCAGCCAATGGGGAGTCTGCTTGAATATTTTCTCTCTCCACAACTATCCTCACTTTCTCTCTCTAAAATAAATAAATAACTCTCAAAAAAAGTAAGCCTCAGAGTGATAAATTGTTTACGAGTAAATTTTTTGTAACCCAGAATATAAATCAGTAACATTTAAGGGATGAAAAAATTATCCAGCACCCAGAAAAGGCAAAAGCCAATGTCTTGCATTCAATCAAAACTCTCAGGCATGGAGCAAAGATGAAAAACATGACTCACAATGAAGAGAAATCTCAGTGATATGAGCAGAGTCAGAAGTGACACAAATGATAGAATTAGTAAATAAGCATATTAAAAATCTAATAGTAACTATATTCTATATGTTTAAGTAGAGGAAAGCATGAGCATATTTCAAACATTTGATGCCTGAGGTGAAAAATACACTGAGTATTTTCAACAGCATGTTTAGAAGAAAAGAGTAGGGAACTTGAAAATACAGCAGTAAAACTATATGGAATAACTTGGAAAAAGAGAGTGAAAAACAACAACAACAAAAAAAAACCTGGGCACCTGGGTGGCTCAGTGGGTTAAAGCCTCTGCTTTTGGCTCAGGTCATGATCTCAGGGTCCTGGGATCGAGGCCCGCATCGGGCTCTCTGCTTGGCAGGGAGCCTGCTTCCTCCTCTCTCTCTGTCTGCCTCTCTGCCTACTTGTGATCTCGCTCTCTCTGTGTCAAATAAATAAATAAAAATCTTTAAAACAAACAAACAAACAAAAAGCCCTGCTTGAATGATCTGTGAGAAAACCATGTATAAATATATACATAACTAGTAAAGAGGAAGAGGAAGGAATAATATTTGGATAAATCAATGGCTGAAATTTTTCTAAATATTAGGAATATTATACACCACATATCAGGAAGGTCAACCAAATGACAAGTGTAAGAGCCTGAAAAAACTACATCAAACATCATAATGAAATTGCTTACAAGCAGCCATAAAGAAAACGCCTAGAAGTAGCCAGAGTAACAAAGATGCAAATGACAGCTGACTTGATTTTGCAAAAAAAAAATTTCAAGTGAGAGGTGAGTGACAGAAGTTTTTTGAGTACTAAATAAATATCGGTCAGATAAATTCTATAACCAGTAAACATCTGTTTCTAAATGAAGACAAAAGAACTCTTTCACATTCAATGCTGATCACTGATTCCAGCAGACTTGCTTTACAAGAAATATTAAAGGAAATCCTGAGACAGAAGCAATAGCACCTGGAAATCTATCACTACTCAAAGGAAGCACATTAGAAATGGTAGAAATAGCTGGGATGCCTGGGTGGCTCAGTTGGTTAAGTGTCTGCTTTTGGCTCAGGTCATGATTCCAAAGTCCTGGGATCAAGTCCCACATCAGGCTCCTTGTTCGGCTCGAAGCCTGCTTCTCTCTCTGCCTGACACTCCCCCACTTGTGCTCTATGACAAATAAATAAAATCTTAAAAAAAAAGAAAATATAGAAATGGGGTAAATATGTACCATCTTAATTATTTATATCTTAAAACTCTTTAAAAGGAATATATTTTTAAAACAAAAATCACATGTAAGAACAGCACCACAAAGGGTGAGAGGCAAAGGGAAGTCTACCTTTGTAAGGTTTCTTTCAGGATGTCTATTATTAAAAAAACCCCAAAAGATAACAATTGTTGGTGAGGGTGTGGGGAAAAGGAAACCCTGGTTCACTGGGGAATGTAAATTGGCACAGCTAGGAGCCCTGAGTGGCTCAGTCAGTTAAGCGTCCACATGTAATTTTGGCTCAGATTATGATCTCAAGGTTGTGAGACTGAGCCCCACATCGGGCTCTGCCCTAGGCATGGAGCCTTCTTAGATTCTTTCCTTTTCCTCTACCTCTCCCCTCTTGTGCTCTCTCTCTGAAAAAAAAAAATTGGTTCAGCTATTTTGGAAAACAGTAGGGAGGTTCATCACAAAGTTAAAAATAGAAATGCCATGTGATCCAACATCACTAGGATTGACCTGAAATTAATATAATGCAGTATGTAAATTATACAATTAATTGTTCAGTATATTAAAAATTAAAAATAGACCTGTCATGTGATTCAGTAATCTACATTGGGAATAGATCCAAAGAAATTGAAATTAGGAGCTCAAAAGACACCTGCACTCCTGTGTACATTACGGGATGATTCACAGTAACCAACATGTAGAAATTAACATGTTTTGATGGATGAATACATAGTGAAAATGGAGTATATAAACACATTGCAAAATTATTCAGTTTTATAAAAGAAAAAAGGAAATCATGCCATATGGGACAAAATAGGTGGGCCTGAAGGGTGTTACGCTCATTGAGATAAGCCAGACGTAAGAAAAGAAACATCTCACTTATTTTGGAGAATCTAAAATAGTTAAGCTCAAAGAAGCATAGAAGAGAATGCTTGCTGTGGGGCCTGGGTGATAGGGAAATGGGAAGATGATGATCCAAAACTATTAAGTTTCAGTCCTGCATGATAAATAATTCCTGGAGACCTACTATGCAGCCTAGTGTCTACAGCTAACAAACTGTACTGTCTCTTAAGATCTGCTAAGGGAGTAGATCTTACATTAAGTGCTGTTACTACACACATGCACACAAAATTGTAATAGCAAGGAATAAAGTAGGGGGCAGTAGGAAACTGGGAGGTGATGCATGTATCTCCCGTCTGGATGGTGGAGATCGTTTCATGGATGTGTACTTATCCCCGAACTCATCGAGTTATACATGATAAATATGCACAGCTTTTCTTTTTTTCCCCTTGGGAAGATTTTATTTATTTATTCATGAGAGATACAGGGAGGAGAGGCAGAGGCAGAGGGAGGAGCAGGCTTTCCACTGAGCAGGCAGTTCGATGTGGGACTTGATCCCAGGACGCTGGGATCATGAGCTGAGCCAAAGGCAGATGCTTAATCGACTAAGCCACCCAGGCGCCCTGTACAGCTTTTCCATCTTAATATTAATTTCAGTCAAATGGTTTTAATTATAAAAAACTAAGTTTGTTGTTTTAAGCCTCGATATTCATGGTCATTTGTTGCAGCAGCAACAGGAAACTAAATCAGGAAGTGTGGTAATCTTACAGCCTGGGCTTCAGGATCCAGTGGAACAGAATATTGATTTTTTTTTCTCTAACCATTTACTAATTGTGTGATTTGGGAGATGTTACTTAATTCTCTCCACTGTTGGATTCTTTATTGGGATGTAATCAGACTGGTTCAGGAGGCTTGTGTACAGATTTAATAAAATTACTTCTGGAAAGCATTCAGTTCTCAAGCATGGAAGGTCTTAATCACTTTCACTGCCATTTTTAAACATTTGCTCTATGTCAGACATTGTATTTATATATGTTACTACATGAATTCTCCCAGCAACATCATTAGGCTGTCATCACACGAGAGAATTGTGTCACCAGAAAGGGAGAGAGCCAGAATAAAACATTAAAAAAGTATGTACATGTAAAGATGTCTACTTGAATGCTCGGCCACTGATCAGACTCTTAAAGGCTGGTTCTTGGAAGTAGCCTTTTTCAAAGAAAACCTCCATGCAGAGTTATTTCTCAGTGCCTAAATGTATTAACAATACTGTATTGAGACATATGTATTTGCAACTGCACTGCACCTGATCCACTTTATGACTAAAACTTTCTTTGTGGTCACAAATAATGAATGTATATAATGTGTGTGTGTGTGTATATTTATATATGTGGAGTATATACATGTAGTATATGTATTACAGGTACACTCTACATCTGTACTACATCTGTGCTCTACATCTGTACTACATCTGTACCCTACAGGAAAAGATACACATTAGTTATATATAAAGAGTGAAAGGCGGAGGAGAAAAAAATTAATGACTACTCTTGGGTTTTTTTTAATCTGAGCAAGTCCACCACAAAGTAAACTGAGACTGGAGAAGGGGCTCTATAAAGAGTTCTATTTCGTTTTGTTAAAAATAAATCTTTTACGTACAAAAGCATGTAATGTAGAGGGCCAAAAGGCAGTTCTAGAAGAATACACAACACACACAGCTCAGCATTCTACCACCTTCTTTATCTCCAGTTCTTTCCTAAGCCTCTGAGCCTTAGCACCCTCTGTTCGTTCCTCACAAATGTCTTTGGTCCCACCATGGTTCTTTCTGTTGTGTGCAACCATCTGAGGATTAGGGATTTGCCTTTAGTTTTGGCTGTTTTTCTCTGGAAGAGAAGCCCTGTATCCGTGAATTTTGGTGAATCAAATGAGAACTCATAAAAATTGTAATTCAGGATAATTTGTAAACTTTTAGCTGTCAATATTTACAAACATTGTACAGCTGACATTTTCCTTACATTCACTTCCTAAAAATGCATCTGTTTTCTTTATGAGTATGATGAAAATTAAAGACAAGATTTTGATTAGTATTCTAGTGATTCATGCAAATTGCATGAATTGGAACGTCTTCTAGTATAGAATATTTCAAAGTTAAAATGAGATTGCTTAGATGATTTTCATGCCCCTTAAATAATCACTCAAGTATATCATAAACTACACCTTCCATATTCATTGTCCTAGAAGATTATAAAATAGCACTGCATGTTTTTTCTTTAGAAATGTTGACATAGTGTAGAATATTATTAGTATTGGCATATAATAGTTTATAATAGTTGCAGAAAAATGTTATTGAGAATCAAATAAAGTTGGGTGGCATGGATTCAATTGTGTCCCTCCTCCAAAAGATATACTGAAGTCCTAACCCCAAGATCTCAGAATGTGACCTTCTCTGGAAATATGGGCCACCACAGCTGATATAATTGGTTATGATGAATTCATACTGGAATGAAGTGGGCCCTTAATCCATTTAACTGGTGTCTTCATATGAAGAGAGACACACAGAGAGGCAGAAGACTCTTCTGAGACAAGAGAATCAGAGTTTGAAATAATGCATTTACAAGCCAAGGAATTCCAGGATTGTTGTAAATGCCAGAAACTAGGAAGAAGCAAAGATTATACCTTAGAGCTGTCAGAAAGATCAAGGCTCTTCCACCAGAACTAAGAGATCATATACTTTCCTTTTCACCAATTTTGTTAATCTGTTATGGGCATCCGAGGAAACAAAAACAATGGAGGAACAAATAAATGCTTGATGAATCTATTTATTATGTGTGACCATTTTTTAAAAAATTTTTATAATGCTATGAATATATAGAACAAAGTAGGGGAAAAATCAAGTAGTTCAGAGACTAACATTACTACTATTTTAAAAACATTGATCATTAATTTCTGATGTGTGTTGTTCCTATAACATTATTTGATTGGATTTCTTTTTCGTTTTGGAAAAGCTAGAAATTATTGATAGGTCTAATCATTTTTAAATTCCAATATAATATATAACATGATACAAATAAAATTGTATTTTTTTGAATTATTTTTTCAAAACATGATTTTATAAGTACTTTGCTGTATGTATTATGTTGGGGCTAATAAATGTGACTAGATGGGTAAAGAATTTCTGAATAGGAAGAATCATCGTGAGTAAGAGAGAGAAAATAGGACTTTCCGCCAAGCCTGTGGAGAAAGAGAAAACATTTTTTTTGTTAAATTTGAACTACACATCAAGTCATTGCTAATACCCTTATGCTTCCTTGGTTTTGAGTTGTATCTAGATACGTTCCTCTGAGACTGACCGAGTGTTCACAGGTATCCATTTGTTACACTTTGCTTGGTCCAGATGAAATGTTCATCAGGCTTCTCTCCTTCCTACAGGCTCTGAGCTCTGCTTGGCCCCAAGTCTGAACAAACACTAAAGATGGAGTGTGCTCTTTATCCACTGACCCAGAGAATCGGCTAACCACAGTGGGCACTTTGTGTCAGCTCCTACTGGTCCCTTCCCACTGCTTGCCCAAGTTCCCCTCAAAAGTTTCTGCTAATCTTTGCTGATTTCTCTTTAGCCTGTAGAAAAGCCTTTTCTATTGGATTTTGAGACACTTGCAGATTTCTGAGATTTAAGTGTTCTCCCCATGCAATGGATTTTGTTCTGAAGAAAGTTTCTCCTTATCTAAGTTTGGGTTTCTTTTGTTTGACATGACAAAGGATCCCTAACCCAAAACAGTGCTATGGTTAAAATCATTCACAGGAAAAAGCTTGACCAGAATTGTTCTACAGAACTGGCATAATCAGACTTTACATTAGAGGAAATTACTACTATCTGTATTATTTCTTTTTTTCCTCAAGCTCTTATTTTTCATCCCCAATTGTTTTGGTGGATTATCAATGGCCTTCATCATGGTCTAGATCCCTGTCACTTCAACTGCCATAAACCTGCTGGTATAATCAGCCTAAATAACCCATCCACTCACATCACTTCTTTATGAAATGATGTTCTGACAGATGGTTGCTTGTTTTTATATCCATCTTTAAAACTAGATAATAAGCTTTGGAGTGCATGGCTGATGGTAGTTTTATCTCCAGGGGCTGCAGCACTTCACAGAGTTAAAAAAAAGTTGAATAAATATTGAAAGCTTGATTAAGTGAGTTCCTGTCATCTTTTTTTCTCCTTTTGTTACTTCTCACTTGAGGTTCAGTGGTTTAGTTCTCCACTTTAACCCATTGGCTTTTCAATGTTAATGCTATACTTTTTTAAACTTAACATAGCCAAATTGTCTTTAACATCCCTACTGAAACCAAGCAAAAACACACACACACAGACCAAAATTCCCTGAAGAAAAACACCAAAAACTAAGAAAAACATGAGCAATAGCAGAGCACTGTCTCTTTCTGAAAAGCATAGTGCTCAGCACTTTTACTTCCTAATCCAATTCTGACAACGTGAATCCATTTCTTTTTTGTCTCCTTCCCTGGTATAGTCTTTCACCTAACCCATCATCAAACCTATTGATTGTTTTTTCTTAGAGTCTCTTTCTCACATTTCTCCAGAATCTTTCTTTCACCAACTTATTTCAGGTCCATCACCCTCTGCTTAATTATAGCCTACTCATTTATTCCATATTACCCTTCCAAACAATATTTTTAGTACATCCTTTCTTGATCAAATATTATTCCCTATTACCTAAGGCTTAGGGAGTGAAGTTCAGATTCTTTGTTTTGTCATTAATGGCAACAGGAAATTCAATGTGATTGAATTCTCCATGTGCTTTTAAAAATAATTAAAATTCCTTGAAACTATTTCAACTCTGAATTGTAGGATGGTCTTATTTTTCTCCAAAAATATTACTTTGTTTTATAGTGAAATATTGAATCTTTTATAGAATTTGGCACATTTAATATTATTTTAGACAAAATTGTCATTCAAAAGTAAATTGCTGATTATTTCCTTTCCTCTTGTTGGTATTATATTAGAGCAGTGGTCTCTATTCTGAGTGCTTATCAGAATCCCAAAGGCAAAGTTTCAAACTTTATTTTGTTATGAGTCATATAAAGATTTAGTAAAATGCATATCCTAATTCAATAGGGCCAGGTGTGATTTCTGACTCTACATTTCTAACAATTTTCCAGATGGTGTTTTGCAGCTTCTCCAAAGATTATGATTTCAAAGGAAAAGTTTTAAATAATATCTAGGCACAGATTTCATGACAGGTCTGCCTGGAGTGACATTTGTGTACAATTCTAATCAACATATTTTATGTAATTTGTTTTTTAATAGTCTCACCAATTCTATAAATTGGTTCTGTGTCCTTATAATGCTTTGTCCATGGGAAAATGAAGTTTAGGAAAGATTAGGAATGATTTAAGGTCGTAACATAGTAGTTGTCAGGACCAGGATACAAACACAATTGTTGCCATCCCCAATTCCAGCCCTTTAACCATACCGGGACAGAAGTTTTCTTTTCAAAACAGAGAAACACCTACCCCTCAGGAGAGCTGCACCAGGCTCCATTTCCTAAACTGGGGTTGTTTTTGGTTTGAGGCCTTGCTTTCGTTTTTCTTGTTCAGACTGTCCCCATTAATACTTCTAGAGTATAAAATGTCACTAGACCCAGCTTACCTTTGTAATCCTGTCCTGGGTTACTGTGCAGCATTGTAAGATTACTTATCATCATAATATCTCTGATGTTTTGAATGTCGATGACGGTAATTTTGGGAATGCCCTCTCTGCATACAAACAAAAGGAAAGGGACAATGGGAGAGAAATGAGACAATGACAGTGCAAGTATTTCACAATAATTTTGATTAAAAGTCAAGTTGTTAAAGTAGGAACTCATATATCATATACATGACTGTTTTCTCAAACTTTTGGTTAGGTTTTCACTTTTTTTTAATAAGAAAAATGTTTAAAAGAGATAGAAATGATTCAGCATTTGTGTTTTTATTGTTTGTTGATAATTTTGTTGTTTTATAATAAATGTAGGTCCACTGATTATAGCCAGCGACTCACAAGAGGCTGACATATGCTTTATAATATTACCTCTAAGCTCCTACTTTTCCCATCCATAGTCACCTCTTTCAGTCCAAATATCATCCATCCTTGCTCTTGAAACTTACATGGTGCCATTTTGAGTGCATCTATTTACTGTATTAGTAAGAATTTTTGAGAGTTTATCACATTGAGATGATATGTCAAAATGATATGAGATATCAAGTATATGTTTCATTAAGAAAAAGGTTAAATAAATGAAATTTCTTACTTCATTTAACATGGTCAAGTTAACTTAATAAGTTCATCACCCTCCAAAAGAATCAGAAAGTGGAAACTTACCACCTTCTATGTGTTTTTAGCAGCTTCTTTTCTCCAATAGGCATATATTACATTTAATAGAATTAGAATTTTAAGTATTCTTTAGGCCAAGGCCCTTGTTTGTCAAACAAAGATACTTAAGTTCTGGTTTCTTCAGGATGGCGTTATGAGTTTCCATATAAATAGTACTAGTGCACTTTTTGGTCTTCTACCAGTACACCATAAAATAAATAAAATCACTATGTATTTTGCCATTCATTCTAGAGATATGTTTCAGAGATATGTTCTCCAAATCTCCCCAAAGAGATTAATTCTCCTTCTAGAATAAATACTCATAGATGAAAATATAAAATATGTTTGTACTATACCACTTGATAAGGAACATACTTACATGTTTTCCATGTCTCTGTTAAAATAGAGAACAGATTAAAATTTTGATATATGCTTTCTTTTCTTTTTATTATGTTCATTTAGCCAACATATAGTATATCATTAGTTTTTGATTAGTGTTCAACGATTCATTAGTTGCATATAATACCCAGTGCCCTCCCCAATACCCATCACCCTCTTATTCCATCCCCTCACCTTCGTCCCTTCTGTCACCCTCAGTTTGGTTCCTAGAGTCCAGAGTCTCTCATTGTTTATCTCTCTCTCTGTTTTCCTCCCATGCAGTTTTCCCTCCCTTCCCCTATGGTCCTCCATGCTATTCCTTATGTTCCACATATGAGTGAAACCATATGATAATTATCTTTCTCTGTTTCACTTATTTCACTTAGCATGAACCCCTCCAGTTCCATCCATTGTGATGCAAATGGTGGGTTTCATCCTTTCTGATGGCTGAGTAATATTTCATTAGTATATGCTCTCTGATCAAGTTTTCCAGTGAATGGAAATATGTCTTACCTCACCAGATGAATCAGCTCCCTTGGGGGGAAAAAAAGGAAAAAATAGTGAACGTCATCATTTTATAACTGCAAATTGAGTGTAAAAATGCATTAGTTGCCACATGTACGATTAAACAAAATGGAGGCAAAGTCTTAGTAACTGATACTCTAGTATTTTTTTGTTTAATGATGTCGTTAAAAGAAGTGAACAATACATTTTTCCTATAATTAAACTTTCTATGTCTTTTAATTAATTTTTATTATTATGTTCAATTAGTCAACATATAGTACAACATTAGGTTTTTGGTGTAGTGTTCAATGATTCATTAGTTGCATATAATACTCAGTGCTCATCACCACATGTGCCTTCCTTAACACCCATCACCCAGTTACATCATCCCCCACTCTCCTCCCTTCTGTAACCCTTAGTTTGGTTCTCAGAGTCCAGAGTCTCTCATGGTTTGTCTCCCTCTGATTTCTTCCCATTCAGTTTTCCCTTGAAGGGAGGGTAAACATTCTACATTTTAATAGCAATTCACCCTGGCACAAATTATTTTGTGTGTGCGAATGGGAAGGAATGTTTCATGTGTGAATTGGAGTGAAGTTGAAAAGCTAAGCTTTGGAATTCTTCAAAACAGATATTTTTTATATGGATATTTAGTAAGGTGTTCAAAAGCTATTCACATTCAAATATTTATGTGCTAATAGCATCTGGTATTATGTTTTTCTCTCTTCTTAGATTTTTATTGTTTTCTTTTCTATCTTTTATTAAAAATAATGTGATAAACTGTTTTAAGCAATATTTTTTGAAACATTCCCTAGAACTTGAAGGATTAACTGAAGTATTATTATGTATCTTGATGAATTTCTCAGTAACTGAACAGTAAGAATACCAAAGTGAAAGAGACCATTGATGTTAACAGAGTAAGAAACAAATCATGGGCAGGAAGTGAAAGAGGAAGAAACAACTTCGGAAAGGTCAAATTTTACCTGGTGACACAGAGGTAAATGATTATACAGGCAGGAGCTCCTGACATTTGCTTGGGCTAGAGCTTATAATATTGAAATGCCTCTCAATCTCACATGTATATGGAGCTCTTCTAAAAATTTTATTTTTACATTAGAATAATTACAATTGAGTGTTTGTGTGTGTTTACTATGTGTGTGTACCCAGGATTTATTCTAAACCTCCAATGAACTTATTTGGTTAATTCAAGGAAAATGCCCATATGAAAACATTAAAATCTATAAAGCCATGTTCATGAAAATGCAAAAATAGGCCAGAAAACAAGAAACAAGGATAATCTTTGGATAAATACTTTGAATATATTGTTCAAAATTTCCTGATATACTTACGATCAAGGCAACCATGAGAGCCATGATAAAGGCAAAGGCAAAGATCTTCATATTTGGCTGAGTCCTGTGAAAGCATATGTGAAAATCAGTAGCTCATTCATTCCTGCATTTACAAGTCAAGCATTTATTGATCAAACTATGCTCCAAAGCCTTGGGAAACACAGAGGAAAGACAAAGACAATGGAAATGCATCGACTGGCATCAAGGAACTTAGGGACCTACAATGGTAGGGGACATTGCTAAGCAATTATATAAGTGCTGTGATATGGAAATAGAAAAATGCTATAGAAAAACCCAAAAGGGACATCTTGAAGAGACCAAGAGGATGGGGGCATTAATGCAAAGCAAAAGCTAAAGTTGTGCTAGATTATATAGGATAAGTAAGCCAAGCCAGCCAAGAAACACAAAGGAGGAGGTGGATAGCACGCTGGAAGTCACATCCTTCAGCGTGTAAGGGCAGTGATGGAGTCAGGCTGGCCCCTTAGATTGTAAGATTATGGGGCTCACAGAATGACATGAGGAGAGTTAAGGCAAAGTGTAAAGAAATGTTTAGAAGATAGAATGACAAGCAACAGAGATTGGTATTATAACAGTGTGTGAAATGAGCCAGACTTCTGGTTTGAGAATGGTGTAGATAGTATGACCCTGGTATTAGAAAATGAATGATACTTTGCAGAGAAAAACAAATTGAAAAGAAGTTTCAGGAACAGTATCTGTAGATATGTTGATAAATTGAATCAATAAAAGTGATTTAGTCTTCCAAATTATCTTCAACCAAATTAACATAATCTGGGCTCTTTAACACGTATTTATAATTCTTTCTATGCAAGCGAACCCAATTTTATTACTGTTGAAAAAGAAATAAAGCAGATTATTCATTTCTGAATTGAAGACATATAAATAAAAACATTTTCAAACTATAAGGTAAATATTAGGTAAAATCATTTTTTTCTTAGCCACCAGCTTTGATAGAGCTTTACAGTAACAACTTATGTGTAGAGAACAAAGAGACTGGTCTTCTGCTAAATAAATCTTTAACATACGCAGCAGAACTCGGGGCTGATAACATTTTCTTTTTCTTTTCTGCTTATTTTGCCTCATCGGCTTAAACTAAGGACTGTGGCATTTGACAAACTATGAAAATTAAGTATTTCTTGGGACACCTGGGTAGCTCAATTGGTTGGTGTCTGCCTTTGTCTTGGGTCATGATCTGGAGTTCTGGGATGGAGCCCTGCATAGGTCTCCCTGCTCAGTGGAGAGTCTGCTTCTCGCCTTTCCCCTCACCCCACTCATGCTCTCTCTCTCTCTCAAATAAATAAATAAAAACTTTAAAAAATTAAATATTTCTTAGTTAACTTTTTCTATCGTCTATTAGTTAAAGTAAATATTTAGTCATGTTATGATACAAAATAGGATGTAGCTTTTAGTGTTGTTTATACCTGGCATTTTCTTGAAAGTAGAGGATTGAAAGAAATTCACAGTAAGTGGTCTTCTATAGATAGATGGATAGATAGATTGATTGACTGATTTAGGCCTTTGAAAAATATTTCCAAAAGAATACAATAATAAGATTTTGGAATATTAAAAACTTTTTTCTTAGCCAAATTACAAATAAAATGGTAACATATCATAATAATGAATTATTAAAACAAAAAGTGTATATAGTGATTTAGCAATTCTGCACATTTTAGATACTTATCATGATAAATGTATTCTTAATTCCCTTCATCTATTTCATCATCTACCCTCTGGGAAACATCAGTTAGTTCTCTATAATTAAGAGCCTGTTTTTAAATTTTTGAAATAATATACACATTTGCAAACAGAGAGCTTACACTACTCAAAGAGGTCATTTTCTTATAAAATTTAAACTCCGACTTTAAGTTAAAGGTAAAAGTCATTCTTCACAAAGTCAATGTGACATATCTAGTGAAGGGAATAGAAAAGCTTTTAGAAAATCCCACCAGCAGAGATGATGGAGTGCATCTTCTTTTTTGTACATCATTCCTTTTGTAACATGATCCTTGTCAATTCAGAGGCACTGAAATGCTGAACTCACCTTCAAATCTTGACCACCAGGTCGGTACTTTAAATTGTTTCTTTATATTTTCAATAAGTAATATACATTTTATAAATGGTTTTTGACTATCTAGGAAATAAAAGATTAAAATCAGATCATATTTGATTGTACATTAATATATTACCTTTTATCCAAGATGAGACTCAAAAGTCAGAGAACTCAAATTCTGAAGCCTTAGGAGATGATGTGCTTTTCCTGAGGACACATATTTAAATACACCAAAATCCTCTATTTGTTTTTCCAAATCATGTCAAATGTGAGATCATATTATAGAACTGAAAGTAATGTCCAAAATCTGTCCTCATAGAAACCAAGATAAACTGAACATGGTGATTTTGCAATAGAAGATTGTAAAGAATATGACCAGGAAACAAATGGACCCATCAGATTTTAATCCCAGTATTAGTCTAGGCATATGTGAATAAGACAAAGGGAAATGTATGGTAGAGTAAACCAAGCGTAGAAATGACTTGAAATGGTAAATGTTTCTGTAGAACACCATCTACCCTATTTCAACAAATACATGTCCAAAATGGAACAACTCTATGCCAAAAACGATACCATCTTATTAAAAGTTTATCTGTGTTTAATAAGTGGTAATAACTAGCATAACAAAATAGGAGTTATCATTTATTTCAAGTATGTTTCCTACAAATTATTAAAATGTGTTTTTATTTTATCGACTATGGGATATTTTAAGTCTTAATGCATATTGGCCAAAATTCTGTAAACTTTTGAAGTATTGTATGATAAAATAATTCTTATTTCCATTATCAAATGACTTTAGAAGCTCAGCACTATACATAGTAGTTGGAGGCATATGTTCTGGAATTTAATTTACTTCCTTTGATTCTTTAGAGGCTCATGTTTCTCAGTGGAAGCTATGTGTTCATATGATTACCTTAGAAGGAAAAACTGTTCTCACCATGCCCTAGTCAAAATTTATAAAAATTCACCTCTTTGCCCTAGTTGGTTGATTTAATGTACTCAGAACCGAGTATCAGAAAATCATTAGAGTTTTGCTAAATTGTAGGTGCTAGCCCATTGTTATTCAAAATGTGATATGTGGGACTGTAAGAATCAGCATCACCTAAGAGCTTGTTGGAAATACAAATTTATAGGCCCTCTTTCCGGACTCATTACATCAGAATCTCAGATGTGCACTAGGGATCTCATCTTAACAGTGTCTCCAGATGATTATTTATGTACCATAAATTTTGAAAACCCACATGATAGACTCATAAATGTATTATTCTTCTATCAATTTGGTCCCATAAATGAAACTTAAGGCTTAATTTTTAACATGTGTTTTAAGAAAATGTTTATTTATATTTAAGGTGGACCTTCTATGCTGTATTTGTATAACTCTATTAGTAATTATTGATATTTTCTGGATAATATACAAAGTATTATGAGTTTTATTAAGGCAAAAAAGAATTAAAGTGAAATTCAATTAAATTATTGTTATATTTTTCATTGATTTTTAAGCCTCACAAAGTCTCTTCTCAATTGTAAAAATATCCAATCTCTCGTATATTCTCAATGGAAAAAAGATATAAAGGGTTCAGTAAATATAGAAAGTCTGATTTTTAAAAATAAGCTCTGCTTACTAATTTTGGAATTTTCATATGACTTCCTTCCTTGTGTCTTCTTTTTTTTTTTTTTGAAGATTTTATTTATTTATTTGACACAGAGAGAGAGATTACAAGTAGGCAGAGAGGTAGGCAGAGAAACAGGGAGAGGAGGAAGCAGGCTCCCTGCTGAGCAGAGAGCCCGATGAGGGGCTTGATCCCAGGACGCTGAGATCATGAGCTGAGCCGAAAGCAGAGGCTTTAACCCACTGAGCCACCCAGGCGCCCCTTGTGTCTTCTTTTTTCCCCTCTCCTTCCATTTCTCATTTACTTTCTTTCCTCACTTATGTATTTATGGATTCATTTAAGCAGTGTTTACTAGGCACTATTCTAACAGACCTGTGAAATTCATAGCTTCATGAACAGAAAGTGAGCAAATGCTCCAAAGGTGCTACCAAACAACATAAGCAACAAAAAAAAACTACCAGGTAATGAAAATAAATAGATGTTAATATACACATTTAAAATACATATTTAGGGGAGCGTGGGTGGCTCAGTTAGTTAGGCATCCAACTTTTGGTTTTTGCTCAGGTCACGATCTCAGGGTGGTGGGATCAGGCCCTGGGTCGGGCTCCATGCTCAGTGTGGAGTCTGTTTGTCCCTTCCCCCCTTCTCCTCCCGCTGCTCATGCTCTCTCTGAAATAAATAAATAAAATCTTTAAAACAAACAAACAAACAAACAAACTCATTTAAAATCTACAATTGGGGGGGGTGCCTGGGCAGCTAAGTCTGTCGAGTCTCTGACTTTTGATTTTAGCTCAGGTCTTGATTTCAGGGTCATGGATTCAATCCCCATGTTGGGCTCCACACTGGGCATGGAGCCTACTTAAAAAAATAAAAAATAAAAAAAGTAAATAAAGCTTACAATTAAAACATACCTTAGGTTTAGATACCAAAATGTAGGCATTATTCCACCCACCACTTTCTGCTTCAACGTGATAGGAAGCATGGGGATTATGTGTGACAGTGAGAATCAAGAAGGAGGACTGTAAGCACAGGAATAGCCTTCTTGTGTTAGTTATGCTGCCATCCTCCAGGGACAGTAGGTCATTTTAGAATATTGATGGACCAGAACATGTCCTGATATTTTATAGTTAAGTAAAACAGATATAATTTCCTCTATAACCAACCGTACTGTTTGAAAATGCCAAGGTTTACATTTACAAGGGAAATATCAATAAAGAGCTATTGCTATATCACAAGTGTGGCATTAAATTGGTGGCATAAGGATGCAACTTGTGAATTGGTATTTATGGTGGTATTTTTGCTGGATCTTCCTCCTCCTTCTCTTCCTTTTCCTGTTCTTGTTTCTCCTCCTTCTCCTTCATTTCTCTTGCAATACAAACATGGTTTACAGTCTATGACATAATCCATGATTTTTTTAACTACAAAAACATTTTTGTTGTATTCCTATGTGAGTTTTTAAAATAGAAAATTCTTCAATGGACAAATATAAAACAATATATGACTGCTTACTAGATAACATGAAACCCCTGGGTCACTGGGAAAACAAACGGATAGTCTCCCATTCCTGCCCTTAGGGGTTCACCTTATGTTATGAATGTGCTTCCCCCCAAATTCATATGTTGAGGTCCTTCTCCTGAATATGTTATATTAGCAAGTAGGGACCTTGGGAAGTAATGAGGTTTAAATGCATTCATGAGGGTAAAGCCCCCATGATGGGATTAGTAGTCTTGTAAGAAGAAAAAGAGACCCTAGAGCTTTTTCTGTCCACCACGTGAAGATACAGGAAGAAGGCAGCTACCTGCCAGACAGAGAGAGGGCCTGCATCAAGAACACAACCATGTTGGCACCCTGTTGTGAAACTTCCCAAGCGCCACCCAGTTTATGGTATTTTGTTATAGCAGTTTTAGCTGAGTGAGACATCTTGTCATTTGTGAAACAGACAAGGTAAAAGATGGCTGCTGATGGAAAAGTCCAGGGGAGGAAATTTGGGAGGAAAATGTCCAGAGTGGAGCTGAAGATTTAGGAATATTCTGATGATTGGTTACAAAGAAAACTATGAAAATTGAAGAGGTCATACAGGAAAAAGTGAGTGATAGGTCACTGGTCATTTGGAAACAAATGTAAAATCTTTTAACCGAAATTACGGAGTATAAATGAAATTTACCAGCTGGTTTAGGTAGTGCTTTTCTCAGCTCAATCTTCTGTTAAGAGTAAAAAAGCACATGCTACAAAAACACACAAGAAAGTATTATATAATATTGAATTAATTTTAATGAATGAAAAATAGTGATCTTAGTGGCTATTTCTTCAGATGCCTTAGGAAAAGAAGATAAGGAATAACTTTACTTCATTGATATACCAGTATTTGCAACAAATACTCTTTAAAATACCGTTTCAATGACCAGAAACCATTCCCACTTAGAAATATAGGCCTAACTTACCCAATAGAGGCATTTACTAAGAATTAAATATATTAAAAATTCTCATTATGTGAGCCCTTGCTATGGATTGAGGAAATGACCCTGAACTTTGTTTTGAAGTCAGAATAAATTCTGCATTGTTCAGACAATGTTTAATAGTCACAAGGAGCAAGTAGGTGAAATAAATGAGCAAAGCAGGTACAGGGCAGCTGAAATGAATGTCTTTTTCAAGGTGACAAGTGCTAGCCATATATGGCCAAAAGACTCCCAGATTAAGGCCTCCAAATTGAGGAAAGGTAAAGTGTGTTCACTAATTTCTATAGGGGAAGTCCTTAGACCACAGACTTTGGGCCTCTCCTGAAACACCCTTTCCAATGGTGTTCAACCACCTGGCTATCTCTCCTCCAGGGATTTGTGTAAGTGGCCTACCTACTAACCCACTCATTTATTCAATAGTAAGATAGTGTCCCAGTGAAGGTAATTTGGGCACAAGCTCAAAGTCAGAGTTGCCAAAGAGCAGAGAATGAAACAAACATGGAATATGCAATACCAAGAATACAGCTCCAACAGCCAATTTCAACCCTCTAGTCAACTCTGATTTTTTGTACATGACTTAAATAGCTTCTATATTACTTTCCCCTGACTGCAAGGTTGGTTTAGCTGAAAATCAGCAACATGGCAACACACACACACACACACACACACACACACACACACACACACACAGGAAATAAGTACTCTCCATTTATTGGTTCCTTGACTTTGAAGAAGTCTTACCTCAGTAGACAAGTTGCTAGAAGTTTCCTTAAGGAATTTTTTAAAAAATTAAGACCAGGCACCAGGGGATATTGAAATCTTAGCATTATTTGTTAAATATCATGAGGACTTGAAATTTCTCTCATGTTATGAACATAATCATTTGTGTAAAAGGTAAAAGGAAAGATTGAATTAATATTTTTAGCTCATAAAATCAACACAACCTGTTTATTCAATTTTTGATTATTGCTTTTGGAAAGGAAGGGAGAAAAAATAATAAACACCTTACTTTTATTGAAAGATGTGTACCTGAAGGAATTCAGGACAACTGAGAAGGGATGTATTTGGCAGGAAGGGGCAGGGAGTAATTCCATTTCTAAGACAATTTAAAAACCTTTATCTTGCTTATTAACAATGCTATAAATATTAAAAATAGATTTTAAGAATATAAATTTTGTGTAGCCTCCTAAAATATTTTCACAAACAGAAATGTCTTACCATATCATCTATCTTATTTGGGGTTCACTTCAAAAAAAAAGAAAGAAAAACTAGCCCTAGCATTCCTTTTTTTTTTTTTAATTTTATTTATTTATCTGACAGAAAAAGAACACAAGTAGAGGGAGTGGGAGAGGGTGGAGCAGGCTCCCTGCTGTGGGACTCAGTGCCAGGACTCTGGGATGATGACCTGAGCCAAAGGCAGACACTTAACCGACTGAGCCACCCAGGCGTCCCTAGACCTAGAATTCCTATAGCATTTTTATAAAGTGCATCTTTTTTATCATAAAGAGAAACATTAGTTTCTTTTTAAAAATAACTGAATTACTATTTGTAATGGCAGAGATTTTGTTAGTTTGTGCACTGTTGTACCTTCAGAGGCTTAGACTGACATCTGGCATGTAGTATATGCTCTATAAATATTTGTTATGTGAACAATTAAATTTATAAGATGATATTAGGCAGCACGTAAAAAAAGAATTTTTTAAAGAATTTATGTTAATGTATATTAGAAAAATATTCATATAACTACATAGTAAACCTGTGAATCATGTGATGATTATATAAAGTTACTATTAAAAATAAACCATTTAAAGAACGTTAAGTTAAAAATATTCGTTAAATAGAGCCTAGATAAGAACTGCATATGGCAAACAACTGAAATGCCTAGTTGGGGTAACAGAAGCTTACAATAATGCAGCCCACTCAATGACAAGATCTCCATTGCCTTAGAGAATTTGCGAAGTTAGATGATTAGTGGAGCTATGTAAGGATAAACCTCTGTTAATTGAATTTTTCAAAGAATTAAATCAAAAGGAGGTGGTTTCGGGTAACTGTTTTAAGTTTATCCCTATTGTTTAGCTGCCAGACTATATACTATAAAAGAAAAAAACTTAATTTTCAATTGGTATGTATATATTCAAAAAGATCATGTGCACATCTACATACAATAATTTGTGTAAACACATACATTGGTACTTTTGCCAAAAATGAGTATACCATCTTAGTTCTTCCCAACTGTAGGAATAGTTTTAGATCACAGGCACTTGACTTATATATGTTCACAGACTTCTATGCACTTCTGATGAACACACTGTTTGGCTTTGTAGGACATAGAGTGTCTATCACGTACCCAGTTCTGCCATCATAGCCACAAAATCCAAGCCATTATAGACAACATATAAAAGAAGAGGCACGGCTACATGCCCATAAAACTTTGTTTATAGACACTGAAATCTGAATTTCATATTCTTTTCATATCTCACATAGACTTATTCTTCTTTTGACATTTTTCAACAATTTAAATGTTTAAAAAAATTATTAGTTCTGACCTTCAGAACTAGTAATAGGCTATAGCTACCAATTCCTGCCTTATGTTTTATGGCAATGTGTGAGAAGTAAACACAAAATCTAAATCTATGGAGCAGGTGGAAAGAAAAAAGGAGAAAGAAGAATGAAGGCCAAGTATTTATTTGCTCTATAGATATAGCTTTTCTGACCCTGTTAACCAAATGATTAATAAAGATTCGTTTCCTAGAAGAATTCAGATTGTTATCCCAGCCTACAGATAATCTCTCTAATATGCATAATATCCTGGACTGAAAAATATTGTTGCTCAACCTTTCTGACAATAAATTAAAGACAACAATACCTAAAGTAAAGTAAAAAGGATAAATTAATGTGACAAAAACTCCTGGCTTTTTAATTTTCTATGTCTTTTACACATTTTACCCTTTAACTTAAAACCAGCTAAAAATGAGAGTAATATTTTTAATTCATGTTATGATGATATGAGTCAAGGTGTTGTACCTCATGGAATGTGGCGTGAATATCCTTTTGAAAAGAAAGAAAAATCAATATATTTGTTTAGCTGGATTTATCTAGATGTAAGAGAAACTATCATATACAGAAATGCCAGGATAGTATTCTTCGGTATAAAATAAAACCGGAGGTAGGAAGACACAAAACTGTAACCAAACGTGTACAGAATTAAGAAAAACAAGTGAAGCTGGTGGACCTTTAACAACCTTTTAGAGAGGTTTTGCCGCCTCAGAGTGGTTCTCAGATGGCCGAGCGCACGCTGTCCTACCTGGGATTCCTCCACACAAGCCTGTGGTTTATAAGGCAGTGAAACAATCACACTCTCACACTCAAGTGCAAAAATCAACACTCTGGGTGACTGAGAAAATAATTTCTGTTTACAAGAATAAGATATATCTCATCAAATCAAAAATTAAGAGTAATGAAAACAAAATTTACCTGACTGGGAAGAAATATCCACATTCTTGACCCACTTATATTTCTGCAAAATAAATTACATTTAGTACAATCCTGAAACTACCAAAAAAAAAAAACAAACCCTACTTTAAATTCTTATGTAATATAAATATGTATGACTTACTTCCTGGGAGATGCTGGCAGATTCCTTAGGGAAAAAACTTTTTATGACTTACTTTCTCGTTATTTTCCATATATCCAAATGAAACACAGAAACACGATCGTTATCTGGAAACTCCAGGTAAAACATTTTGTCTATGTCATGTAAATTTGACCATACTATAAATTCAATGTTTTTAATAGCATAAAGTCAAATTTTTTTCTAGGTAACAAACTTGTTATATTCTGCGGAGCTGACTCATTCTTTTCTCAGGCCGAGCTACAGTGGGAATAATTACAGCTCTTTTTGCAAAAATCAGCAGAAACTATAGGAGGAAATTTTTTATTTTTCCTCAAATTGTTTTCCTCTATTTTAGAGAAAATGCATTTAAGCACAAAAATGAGATAAGTCCTTCAGTGATATTGGGATTAACTCTTTAATGAAACCAGAGAGACAGGAGTCTTGTTTTATACTTTGTCTCTGTTTACAAAGTGTATTTAACATGATGGCTTGAGTCAAAGCATCACTATTATTAAATGACCTCCAAAAACCTAGAGGGGGAAATTTTGAGGATTCTGACAATGCACAAACTGATCTGATACATTTAGAAGCATGTGTTTTCGGCATACTCTCCCCAAATTTGCTATACTCTGTGACAATTGAGTATTGACTATCACAGAATGTAGTGTCTGTTACTCTGTGCCAGAGAATTGTGTTGCTAATGAACTTTTTATCTCAGCAGAGGAGACGACCTCTATGTTCTTCTAGATAGAAATAAAAAAAGAAAAAATTTAATTTTTCAGTTTATTCATAAAGCCAGACTGAATCTCTTTGGGTTTTATTTTATTTTAATTTAATGGGAAAGACCTTCACAATATTTTACCGGGGAAATATTAATTGATGTATGTTCATTTACAAAGTTGTCTACTATATAAATATGCAAAAATTCTATATTTGGAGTAAATCCTATTCTCTTTAATACATTTCTTACTTTTTGCAATTGTTTGGGCCTTTGGAACTTCAATGAAGTCAATTAACTTGTCACATATTTTATTTTTTTTTATTTTTTTATTTTTTTAAAGATTTTATTTATTTATTTCACAGAGGGAGAGAGATCACAAGGAGGCAGAGAGGCAGGCAGAGAGAGAAGGGGGGAAGCAGGCTCCCCGCTGAGCAGGGAGCCCGATGCGGGCCTCGATCCCAGGACCCTGAGATCATGACCTGAGCCGAAAGCAGAGGCATTAACCCACTGAGCCACCCAGGCGCCCAACTTGTCACATATTTTAAATAGAGATTGGTATGTGTGTAAACGTGCCATAAGACACTGAACTACTTTAGATATAATAGTAACGTCTTCAGGGGAAAAACACTTTTCATTTAGTTTTATCATTTACGTTCCAGGTAATAATATTTAGCAACTATCTCCTCTCATACAAAAGTCAAAGTTGAAAGCTGAAATAATTTTGTTTTCTTTCTTTCTTTAATATTTTATTTATATATTTGACAGAAAGATAGCACAAGTAGGCAGAGCGGCAGGCAGAGGGAGAGGGAAAAGCAGGCTCTTCGCTGAGCAGGGAGCCCGATGCAGGGCTTCCAGAGCCGAAGGCAGCCACTTAACCAACTGAGCCACCCAGGGGCCCCTGAAATAATTTTCTTGATGTGAATACTTGATATACAAATCCAACATTAAGGTCTTAGAAAATGATAGTAAAAGTAGTTCTTACTCCCCATTATCTTATATCTGCTAGTGGCTTCATTTTATTCTAAGCTGAGTAAAACATGTCATGAATAGAAATGATGGAGGCCAATACTGGAATGAAGAGACAGAATAGAATGGTTAAAGCACAACAGAGGGGAGAAAAGAGTAACAACAGACTGATGTGAAAGATCAATTACTAACACTTTTTTTTTTTAAAAGTAATCTCTACACCTATGGTGGGGCTCAAACTCATGACTGTAAAGTTGGGAGTTGGATGCTCTACTGACTGAGCCAGCCAGGCATCCCTAATACTTTTTTCTTTTTATCCAAATGGTTTATGTATGGAATGCAAATCCTGCGTGTTAATTTTGAATTGGCTGTAAATTCAAGGAAGTGACAAATCCCTTCAAAACATATGCATGGGATACAGAAAGTATGATGTAGCAAAGGCTCTGAGCAACATGAGACCTTGTCAGGATAATGAATGAGCGGCTGAGGTGGGAGAAGGGGAGCATGTTCCTTGCTGGTTAAGGGACTGAGCTGCTCCTATAATCTTTAGACGATATTGAATAGAGTGGTTTATTACATGGACAGAGTTTTTATGTATAAAGCAATTTCATATCTCTTAGTTAAATATACAATGATTTACATGAATTTTTCACATCTGAGAAAGATGAAGCTCCGATAAATTGAAGTATTTTCGTTAGGCCATATGACTAGCGAATTGCAAAGTTCCAACTCACATTCAGATATTTTGAATGCAAGTTCAGATTTTAGCACATATTGCTGTCTTGTGTCTAACTATCCATTTAAACATGACCTAAATTCTATTTAATTTAAAAAATAAAACAAAATTTAAACTCTTGATTTCTAAGATAAAGATTCTTTGAGCTAATGTCTTTTAATTAGGTAATTGGTCATGGATGGAATTATTTCACTTGCTATTTATTTATTTATACATATTTATTGATTTGTTATTTCAAAAGATATATCCTGAATACCTACAACTACCTGACTGTATTCTAGACATAATTGGTGAGTAATGAATGGTTAGCAAAACAGACTTACTAAATAAGCCAAATTTTAAACAATTCTTTAAATTCTTCTTTAAAGCATAAGAAACTCTTAATTACAGAGAACAAACTAAGGGTTGATGGAGGGAGATGGGTAGGGAATGGGCTAGATGGGAGATGGGGATTAAGGGGGGCACTGGTTGTGATGGGCACTGGGTATTGTATGTAAGTGATGAATCCCTGAATTCTGCACTTGAAACCAATTTTAGCACATATGTTAACTAACTAGAATTTAAATAAAAACTTGAAATCAGAAAATAAATGAATGAATGAATAAATAAATAAACTAGTTCTTTAAACTCTTTGATAAAATAAGGAGTCAAAATACAACAGGAATTCATTTTTAAATCAGATTTCAGGTGTCAAAATGGGCAGTCTGGCTTTACCACAGGAGAAATAGCAGGTGGAAATAATACTGGGTAGGGTATCAGGAGTCCTCTATCTAGCTCTACCTGACACTGGCTACCAAAGCTTTAGCAAGTCCACTGTGCCTCAACTGAGCAAATGAGACATTTGACTCTATCTCTAAAATCTCTTCTAGCTCAAAGAATAACTATTACTAATGTACGTGAGACAGTGACGCTAGAAGGGAAGTAGTATTTTTTCTCCCTTGTTCCACTCAATTTTAACAACTTATTGGAAAAAAAGAGTGACGTATAAAACCAAGTCATCTTAACCTCTTTGTCATGCAGTGATATTTCATTACTTATAATCAATATTTTAAAAAATCATTACTTTGAAAGAACAAGATTTTTCCCATTAAAAGAATTAAAATGGGGCGCCTGGGTGGCTCAGTGGGTTAAAGCCTCTGCTTTCGGCTCAGGTCATGATCTCAGGGTCCTGGGATCGAGGCCCGCATCAGGCTCTCTGCTCAGCAGGGAGCCTGCTTCCCCCTCTCTCTCTCTGCCTGCCTCTCTGCCTCCTTGTGATCTCTCTCCTGCTGTGAAATAAATAAATAAATCTTTAAAAAAAAAAAAGAATTAAAATGTTTGTTACCCATACTTAAGACAAACTAGAGGCAGTGAAAGTACAGGCACTCAATTGTCTAAATTAAGATTTGCACTGCAAAATAATTTCTAAGCAGTAAGCTGCATAATTTTTCTTTCCTAAATAGTGCATTAGTTAGATAGTTTCGATATGATTATATATATGCACATTTTTTTCAAAGATTTATTTATTTATTTTAGAGAGAGAGTGAGAGAGCAGGGGGAGGTGCAGAGGGAGAGGAGAGAGTTCTAAAGCAGACTCCCTACTGAGTGTGAAGTCGATGTGGGGCTCGATCCCACAACCATGAGATCGTGCTCTGAGCCAAAATCAAGAGTCAGATGCTTAAACGACTGAGCCACTCAGGTGCCCCTATATATGTAAATTTAGGTACACAAATGGAAATGATATTTTCCCTAACAATATGCATCCAGGTTATATTTCACATAACAAAGAACGCTTGCATAGGAACATCTTTAATATTATCTGACATTTAATGATGGGCAACAAGTTTATTCACTGTAGCTATTCCCAAAATCTTCTACAGGCATACCTCATTTTATTGAACTTTACTGCACTTCACAGATTTTTTTTTTTTTTTTACAAATTGGAAGTTTATGGCAACCCTGCATCAAGTGTCAGTTGGTGCCATTTTTTCAACAGCATTCACTCACTTCATGTCTCTGTGTCACATTTTGGCAATTCTTGAAACATTTTAAGTTTTTCCATTATATATTATTTGTTATGGTGACTTGTGATCAGTGATCTTTGATGCTATTACTGTTATTGTTTGGGGGCACCATGAACCATATCTATATAAGATGTGAACTTAATAAATGTTGTGTGCATTCTGATTGCTCCACCAACCAGCTCCAACATATCTCTCCCTCTCTGTGGGTCTCATTGGCATTGTACCTGGTCACCCAAGCGTTCTGATGGAGATGTGAAATAAGATTAATATTGTTTCCATGCCTGCTAACACAACATCCATTCTGTAGTTCATGGATCAAGGAGTAATTTTGACTTTCAAGTCTAATAACTTAAGAAATATATTTTGTAAGTCTATCACTGCCATAGATAGTAATTTGTCTGATGGATCTGGGCAAAGTAAATTGAAAAACTTCTGGAAAGGATTCATCATTTTATTTTATTTTTTTAAAGATTTTATTTATTTCTTTCACAGAGAGAGAGAGATCACAAGGAAGCATAGATGTAGGCAGAGAGAGGGGGAAGCAGGCTCCCCGCCGAGCAGGGAGCCCGATGCGGGCCTTGATCCCAGGACCCTGAGATCATGACCTGAGCCGAAAGCAGAGGCTTTAACCCACTGAACCACCCAGGTGCCTGGATTCATCATTTTAAATGTCACTAAGAACATTTGTGATTCATGGGAAGTGGCTAAAAATATCAACATGAACAGGAATTTGGAAGAAGTTGATTTCAACCTTCATGGATGACTTTGAGGGTCCAAGATTTCAGTGGAGGAAGTAACTACAGATGTACTTGAAATAACAAGAGGACTAGAATTCGAACTGGAGCCTAAAGATGTGACTGAATTATTGCAATCTCGTGATAAAACTTCAAAGAATGAGGAGATGCTTCTTAAGAATGAGCAAAGAAAGTGGTTTCTTGTTTCTTGAGATGGAATCTACTCCTGGTGAAGATGCTGTGAAGATTGTGGAGATGACAACAGAGAACTTAGAATATTATATAAACTTAATTGATATAGTAGCAGCAGGTTTTAAGAGGTTTGACTCCAATTTTGAAAGAACTTCTACTGTGGGTAAAATGGTATCAAACAGCCTCACATGTTACAGAGAAATCATTCATGAAAGGAAAAGTCAGTCAATGTGGCAAACTTCATTGCTAACTTCTTTTAAGAAATGCCACATCAACCACAGCCTTCCGCAGCCATCACCCAGATCAGTCAGCAGCCCTCAACATCAAGGCAGAACCTCCACCAGCAAAAACATGACAACTCACTGAAAGCTCAGATGACGATTTTCAATCTGTAGAAATAATGTATTTTTTAATAAAGGTACACACCTTGGTTTTTAGACATAATGCTATTGTACACTTAATAGTCTACAACATAGTGTAACCATAAATTTATGTGCACTGGGAAACCAAATGAGTTCTCTTTGACTCTTTTTTGACTTATTATTTCAATATTCGCCCTATTGTGTTGATCTGGAATTGAACCTGCATTATCTCGAAGGTATGCCTGTGGTTAGGGATTTCCTTTATATTAATGAAATAGGTTGTGTTATAAAAATTTAAGTGACATTGTCATGATGAGCACTGGCTATTGTATGTATGTATTGAATCACTAAATTGTATACCTGAAATCGATATTACATTATTTTTTAAATTCTTTTAAAGATTTTATCCATTTTTTTGACAGAGAGAGAAAGAGAGACACAGCGAGAGAGGGAACACAAGGAGGGGGAGTGGGAGAAGGAGAAGCAGGCTTCCCGCTGAGCAGGGAGCCCAATGTGGGGCTCAATCTCAGCACCCCACGATCATGACCCGAGCTGAAGGCAGATGCTTAACTACTGACCCGCCCAGGCACCCTGATATTACATTATTTATTAGCTAACTGGGATTTAAATAAAAATTTTAAATAAATAAACAAACAAATAAATAATAAAAACTGGGATTTAAATAAAAATTTTAAATACATAAACAAATAAATAAATAATAAAAAGAAAAAGTGATGAAGAAATATTCTTAAAATGTTGGCTTAAAAAATAAAGCAAAAAAATCTACTAATCCCTGACCATCTGCCATTCTTCTAGACACTGTTCTAGACATATTATGTGTATTATCTGCACAAGACTATTGTAAGGTGGATTTTTTTAAACTGCTTTAAGATGAAGAATTGGCTGAATTTCTAAAATCTTCAATTTGAATGTTCTGCCATTAAAGAAGCAAGATTTTGAAATATAATAATAAAAATAAAACCACCACAGTATACTGCTTCTAGTTTTTGTCAATTCTGTTAAAAAAAACATTTTATGATAAAAATGATAAGAGTATTAAACTAATTAGAAAAAGAATTCTTAAAAATATCTTATTTTAGTATCTTTAAAAATATTGTTTGTATTTTTCTGCTAAGTAATATTATTTGGCTGTATAGACATTTTTCATAGGTAAAATGTATGAGAGAAAAGAAGTATGAAAATACAGCTTGCTTTCTAAAAGGAAGACAAAAACCCCAGGCAGTGGATAATCTCAACACTATTTAAACTTTGTTTCTCCATAATATGGTTGTTGTGTGGTTTAAAATATCAGTTACCCATTTGGATTCTAAGAAATTACTATGATCACCTATTATTTTCAGCCCAATTTTTGTACCCACATATTCTAAGGAGTGTCTTATACACTCCTTATGATTGATCCTTAGGATGATTCAGAACATAACAAGAAACAAAAATGTTAGTATGTGTATTGACTACTAATGTTATATTTTGATGTAGACTCACCTCTGCCATGATCTAGTTCAGTGTTTCAAGGAAGTTTATATTCTCTCTTGGCCTCACTTTCTTATGCATAAATTTAGTTGGCTATAGGCAAAAAGAATTTCCCAGATGTATTTTCTAATTTTCTCTGAACATGTATCTGAAAAACATTTGGATATGTAATAAAATTGCATCCCTATAAAAATAAATGTGCTTCAGTATTTGCATGAATGGAGAACTGAAGCCTGGTAACCATCTACCAATTATAAACACTTATCTGCCTGAATGACAATCCACATAATATAATAGGAATCATATCCACTACTTATTAGCACTGTTGACTAAAAAAATAATGTTGGTCTTCAATTTTTATGTCTGTAAGATGACAACAATATATACATAATGTGTGCACATGTAATTGCAAATTTAGCAATGATGTTTATAATAGAAAATATTATTATATTATATTATTATGTAGATGAAAGATTCCAAGTCAGAAAATACATATTCAAGGAACTGTAGAGGCCAAATGAGTGATTTAAATTAATCAAATAGAATTAGATATTCAAAATCTACAAAGAACTCATCAAACTCAACATCCAAAAAACAAATAATCCAGTTAAGAAAGTGTCAGAAGACATGAATAGACACTTTTCCAAAGAAAACATCCAGGTGGCTAACAGACACATGAAAAGATGTATTACTATAATATTACTATAACAGACACATGAAAAGATGTATTACTATAATATTACTCATCATCAGGGAATACAAATCAAGGCCACAATGAGCTACCATCACACACCTGTCAGAATGGCTAAAATTAACAACACAGGGAACAACAGATGTTGGCAAGGAGGCGGAGAAAGGAGAACCCTCTCGCACTGTTGGTGAGAATGCAAACTGCTGTAGCCACTACGGAAAACATCATGGAGTTTCCTCAAAATGTTAAAAATAGAACTACCTTACAACCCAGCAATTGCACTACTAATTATTTATCCAAAAGATTAAAAAAAAATACTGATTTGAAGGGATACATGCACCCAGATGTTTATAACAGCATTATCAACAATAACCAAACTATAGAGAGAGCTCAATGTCTATGGACTGATGAATGGATAAAGATGTGAGATACACACACACACACACACACACACACACACACACACACACACAGTGGAATATTGCTCAGCCCCCAAAAATGAAATCTTGCCATTTGCAATGATGTGGATGGAGCTAGAGTATTATGCTAAATGAAAAAAGTCAGTCAGAGAAAGACAATCACCATATGATTTCACTCATGTGTGGAATTTAAGAAACAAAACAGATGAACATAGGGGAAGGGGGAAAAAGAAAAGAAAAAATAAAGAGGGAAACAAACCATAAGAGACTCTTAAGGGGTTAAGAATTCTAGATTGAGAAAACAGCTAGCAGAAAGGTCTCAGGTGGCAGCTCACTTAGAAAGCCCAAGGAATAGCAAAGAAGCCAACAAGACAAGAGCAGGAAGTATATGGAGAATATAGAACATGAGGTCAGAGAAGCATCAGGGGGCCTGATGAAGTAAGTTATTTTAGGTAATTTTAGTGATTTTGGATTTTCATCTAGGAGTGACAGGAAATCAATGGAAAAATATATGGTAATAGAGTGAAATACTATGAATTGCACTTAAGAGCATCACCCTGACTTGTCCTTTAAAAGTAAACTGAAAGGAAGAATAAAATTATGTTTATGACAAATAGTCCTAGAACATCTTATATTTTGGTTTTGTTTTCTTTTGTGTTGTGTTTAAGCAGGCTCCATGCCCAACATGGGACTTGAACTCACAACCCTGAGATAAAGAATTGCAGAGTCTATGGACTAAGTCAGCCAGGTGCCCCACACCTGGCTTTGACTGTATCTTGCTCTTTGGTCAGGGTTGTCACATAAAGTCTCAGTGGGTGAAATTCTCATTTTACTTTATGTAATTGGCAACTGTTAAGTTATGCATTGGGAAAGCTTGGGTTGTCCACAGGATACTTTGTTCCTTACTTGTCATTGCGTCCTGATACTCACCAGCTGGTGGCACCAGGTATTATCTTAAATCTCTGGCTTTTCCATTTTTCCTTGGACAAGCCTCTTTCTCTAGTGTATTTTTTAGTGATTTCCTTGATCATTTGCCTATTTTTCTGGCCCAACTAAGACCATAACTATACTGACTACTTTAATCCAAAATTGGTGAGGGAGAGTTACAAGGAAATGCTGTATTTATTGCACAATATGTCCAGTATATTGCTAAGAAAATAAAAAGGAAATGTTGGGTGAGTATGGAATGCTTGCTTTTTTATTCCTTTTCTTAGAAATTACACTTTTTTGCCAGTGGCCTTGGCAACTGAGGGCTAATACATAAGAGCTCTCTGGGCAGCCAAGGTCTTTGTACTCGGACCTATGACACTGGGGTCATTTCATCATTTCTTTTTACAGCTTCCTCCTGGTTCAAGGTGAACATAGAATGGATATTAGCTAGAAAATTCAAATATATAGTAGATATTGACTTAATTTTTTAAAGCAATATAAAACATATACAACAATTAGGAGTGTTCCCATCCCTCATACATGTAGCATGATATGAATACAAGTTACATTATCATTAGGTTAATACTCTCCTGTTTACTTGTAAAGGGCATCTACCTGTGCTTAAGTCCTGAATATATCTACTATCTATTAATGATAGAAAAGAATATTGTAAAAATAAGTAGTGTTATACGCAATTAGACAATTACATTATGGATAGCAACCACTAAAGAGGCAAAGAAATTTGAAGACTGCTTTTGTAAATAGGTACATATTAAGTAATTTTGAGGCCTGCCTCAGACTCTATTGTACTACTTTGAGCGATCCTGCTCCTCTCTGTGCTTCAGTTTCCTTTCTTCCTTCCATCTTCTGTTCTTCCACAAGCATTAGCTGGCAAACATTGACTTACTGCAAAAGATAAGGGCCCACACCTGAACAGTCCCATTTTCATAAATGCATACTGTTAGCATTCATTCTCTAGAAGTAGTTACTCTCTAAATGTTGCCCTCCATCCTAAAACCCTTCAACAAATCCCCATTGCCTACATGATAGAGTTTGTTTTCCTTCGGAGCCCAGGATGCTTTGCCCTTCCTTATCTGACCTCTTCCTTTTTCTCTGTTCTCATCTCCATCTATTGCCTTCCTTGCACGTCATTTCCCAGATTCACTACTCGATTAAATTGTAGTTACTCATTTCTCACATCCAAGGCCCCATTCTTCCTTTCCTTTTAGCCTAAAGCTTTCCTCTGCCCTCAGGTTAAATTTCTCTTCGTCTGGCTTCGTGATTCCGCTCAGGACTTCACAGCTCCATCCTCTTTCCTTTGCCCATCCATCAGCTAAATGAACTAGGTATTTCCTTTGTGTCTATTATACCTTATGATAGCTTTATAAAAATATTTATTACATTTCATAACAAGTGGGTTTCCATATTTGTTTTCCTGTGAAGGCTCTGATCTACTTCAGGACAAGAATTACACCTTTTTATTTACTGTTGCATTCTTGGAAACTAGCAAAATGCCTGGCAAAACATAGACATTTAATATGGAATATGTTTTGTTCTTTTCTTTCAGCAAACACATGCCCATCTATCTTCAGCATTCTGCATGCTTGACTATCCTCTGGACATACTCGTCACTCAGAAAGTCTCCTCTAGAAATGCTGACATTCCCATCTGGTCAAATCTCTTGCCTGTACTTCTAGAGATTACTTATTCTCATTAGGCCTGGATTTTGCCTTTTTTCCTACTTCTAGTTATTTGAACCCTTTTTAGCGTTCTGATTTACTACTCCACTACTGGCCTCTCTGCCTCCCTACCTTAACCAATACTTCACGGTTAGTCATTTCAGCCCAAACACAGTCAAGCCTCTCCCCACTTTGACAATTCTCTAGATCTATTGATATTATATTGCAACCATCTTGCCATGCATACAACAATTTGGTATCTAATCTCACTTGGGTATTACTGCTATGGATTTTTTTTTTCATTTTTAATTTTCACATTAACCAGATTTTTCTTCTTTTTTAAAATCCTAAACCCATAACTGTTTACCTCACTGTCAGTTGAGAACTCCATCCTCCACCTCACTGGAAAATTAGGACCATTTCATTTCAAGTTCTCTGCCCTGTATATCAAAGTATGCATTTTATCAACTCATCCTCTCCTCCTCTTCTCCTGTCTCAGGAAAACTGGTCCATTTTGTATAGGTCTAATTCTTTTGGCCATGACCCCAATCCTACTGGAATTTGCTTCATCACATTTAGTCCCACACCTTTGGTTTTCAGCTTTCTCACCATTGGCCTCTTTATTTTGAGCCACAAATCTCTATCCTAAAATTACCTTCCAGTGATTCTGGTTGTCCCTATTTTTAGAGATACCCTTCCATGAGTGTCCTTACTTCTGCTTCTAAAATCTCAGAAGATAGTGTAGCTTTTAATTCTCCCCAAAGAACTTGCTTCTTAATCACTTGCAGTGCATCCCAATTGTTTCAGTGATAATGACTCTCTGTGTCCAAAAACCTCCTTCTTGTTTCCACCATGGTCCCCATCTGTTTTGCATTTTTACTCTTAACTCCACTTGTTTCTTCTAGCTATTTCCTCCCATGAATTCCATGACCTTTTATTCTCTTCTCCTTGATACTTTGTATTTTTCCTATTTCCTTTTGCTCTACTAGCCCCTGAATAACAGGAAACACTTGAGTTCATTTATCCCTTTGTCTGGAAAAACAATCTCTACAGTTGTACTTATGACTTCTCCGAGCATCACATTTAACTGACGATACCTTCCAGACACCTTCAAACTTACCATGGTCAAGGTTTAACCCTTTCTAATTTCAGCCTGGTTTCTTATCTTGGTTTACAATATGACCAACTTTTCAATCACATAGGCGTATGTCATGCATTCATTTCCCTGATTTCTCACATTTCTCATAGTTTAATGACACATTTGTCTTCTCATTGCCTAAGATGCCTGGTACCATCTTTCTAGTTGCTATCATTATGATGTCTGTCTTTGACTATTGTAATAACATGTTAATAACATGTTACTATAGAAACCGCCTTTACTAGGTTATCCTGAGGTATTGTCATAAGGTCATAAAATTCAAGAAATTTCACAATCCTTCCTTCTTTCAAATCTCTAATATCTTCCCTTATTTCCAGTGAATTCTGTCACCCTGCATAATTGAAATTCAAAGACATTATGATCTGACTCCATCAAACCCCAGCAATAGTAACTTATACTCTATACCTTCTGTGTATCTTGAAGTACAGAACCCATCAAACCTGATATTTTTCTCTTCAAGCTCCTGTCTTTCCTTCATCCAAAATATTTTATTCATATTTAACCATCTCTTAAAATTCTACTTATTCTTTTGAGGTCTAACCAAAAACGCAGCTCTTTAATGACCAGTTCCACTGCCCACACTTAGCACCAATGTCCCATTCCTCCAATTCAGGCATAATTAATTTCTACACATTTAAGCACAAATGTTACATTGAAAGCTAAATTTTATAACAGAATTTATAAAGGGAGTTAAAACATGGCCACTGCATATGATCAAACAGAAATACATGTAGTCAGACAGATCTAGTTTTAAATGGTATCTTTGCCGTTAACAAACAATTTGATTTTGAACAAGTTATTCAATCTCTTGTTATTTCAATTTCTTCAACCAAAATATGGAGAAGATAGCTACCTCATGGTGATTTTGTACAGCTTATACAAGATGTGTATAAAATGCATTGTGCCTGGAACAGGGGTGATATTAAGCATAAAAAATAAGGGTTATTATTATGCTTGAAATAGAAAAAAGTAATCAATATTTATCAGGTAAGTAAGTCTCCATGACATTTTGCAAATTTTTTATAACAGATTTAGCAAGGATTTTAACTATACCAGCTATCCAGAAAGATTATTTTTCTGAGATGTTTCATTACAGAGGATGGTTTATTCCTCTTGTGTACGGAATATTGGTTAGACGTGAATGATTTATATTTGCAAAATCAAGTGGTCCTGGGAGCTAAGCAGTTTGCCTTACATGACTAAGCTACCATCATGGACTTGCTATCTTGTCAGTTTCTCCACTGCAACATAAAACACTAACAACTGCTCAGGTTAGCACGAAATTGTGGCCTTTGTGAAGCCTTTGTGTATCTCTGATGTTCATATAGAATTCCCCCATAATTAAGATCTTGAGGGCCCACCAATTGCTAAGAGACTTAATTGCATCCACAATAAGTTGGGGATTGGGCCAGAGTCTCAATGTCTTCCAGTCATTGTTTTAATTATTAGACAATTATATTTCCTGGACAGATTTCCTTTATTGGCTTGTGAATTGCTCCCTTGTTAAAATAATCCCCAGAATTTCTGGGGGCAGATAATAGGCAGAAATCATATTCTAATCATGTGGACTTCTTGGAATTGACACTCACTATTGATTTTATCTCAAACCGCAAAATTAGCATACCACCAAATACAGTATATAAACCACCACAAAAGCAGACAGATCATCACCCACTTAGCTTCCCCTTCACCTCCTATCCTCCACCTCAGAAAACAGGTAAGAACTTTAGATTGAAATTTGATGCATTCTCACTTCACCCTTATTTCAAACTAGGCTGAGATATATGAAGAAATAATCAATTAAAATACAGACTTTGAAATCATTTGAAGTAGTACTGACACTATTTTCAGCACTTAGGTTAAAAAAAATAGAAATGTCTGTAGATATTTGGTTAAAGTTATGACTGCATGAGCTTTGTGAGTCTAAAAAATGTAGTAATAATGATTACTATTCTTTTAGTACAAGGTCAGTTAGGCTATGTTAAAAAATCTATTTCTTGGGTGCCTGGGTGGCTCAGTGGGTTAAAGCCTCTGCTTTCGGCTCAGGTCATGATCTCAGGGTCCTGGGATCGAGGCCTGCATCGGGCTCCCTGCTCAGCGGGGAGCCTGCTTCCCCCCCTCTCTCTCTGCCTGACTCTCTGCCTCCTTGTGATCTCTCTCCCTCTGTGAAATAAATAAATAAAATCTTAAAAAAAAATCTATTTCTTGAATTAATAAGTCTTCCAATTTGATTAAATATAAAGCAACAATAAAAGAGGATATATTTAAATTATCTTGTGGGTATATGAATAATTAATGGGAAACCTTTATCCCACAGTAGTTTTAGAGGGAGCATATTGAGTCAAGAAACAGTAGGACGTGTTGGGGATGTGCATTACTTGAAATGTTTATAAATATTTTTTCTGAAATATATATTCATCAAACTTATTTATTGTCCCCAATGTCCCACTTTATTATTTGGTTTGTACTAATTCAAAATATTATTAAAATGGACATATGAAATACAGAATAAAGTTAAGGAGAAAATGTTTTACTTTGTAAGAAAAATTCTAGATGAGACAGAGATGACTTGGAAACAAAAGCAAAGGAAAGAGAAGATTTGAAAGAAAGAGTACGTTAGAACCTATTGGTCAAAAATAAAGTTCTGGGGCGCCTGGGTGGCTCAGTAGGTTAAAGCCTCTGCTTTCGGCTCAGGTCATGATCTCAGCGTCCTGGGATTGAGGCCGGCATGGGGCTCCCTGCTCAGTGGGGAGCCTGCTTCCTCCTCTCTCTCTCTCTGCCTGCCTCTCTGCCTACTTGTAATCTCTCTCTCTCGTTCTGTGTCAAATAAATAAATAAAAATCTTAAAAAAAAAATAAATAAGGTTCTGGCTAAAAAAATTGGTATATAAAATGCTAATTATAAAATATAGAAAATGCAATGAGATCCTTCTCATTGCACATAATAACCTCTATTGATGACCTCTATCTAATAAGATACTATATATTTTTTTTGAGTCCTGACAGTAAGAAATTATTTAAAAATGTGTGGAGTTCTTAGGCAAAACAAAGTTAAGATTTATATAGTACCCATGAGAAAGATCTAGGAAAAAAATCTTTTCATAAAGGAAGAGCATAATCTTTAGGCTTCAAATATTGGAAAGGATATTTTGCAGATATTCGAATTAGGGACTTTTTTCATGAAATGTTTTCAGTTCAGAAACTTAGTATAAGTATCTGAGATTGAATATTGCCAAGTGATATTAGTGGCACACACATTATTTTGTGTAAGAAATTATAGAAATGCAACAAAATCATGTATTTAGTACATTTTGGTTAAAAAGGTTACCATGTATATGATGTTATACTACAATAGAAGTAGCCTGGGAGTGGGGATTGGTCAAGAGGACCTGATTTGGTAAATCATCAAGAAGTCAGAGAAAAAAATACAATGTATGATCTCTAAAGTTATGTGGCACAAAGGAGAGGAGGCATTATTAGATATGAAGTCCTGTGTATAAATGGAGAGGAGACAAACCAATCACTGACCATCTGAAGGAAATAAAGGAAATGCTCCAGTGAAAATCTCAGTCTTATTGGAAATAAGGAGAATAATTAAAAAACCAACATTCATGGGAACCATTTGGTTTAGTAAAATAAAAAAAAGATAAAAAAGAAAATATGAACTTCTTTATATACATTTTCTTTGATCAGTCTCCTCCAGATAGAACTGAGGCTCTATCAGGGCTAAGACCTTAGTATTTTGTTCACTGCTATCATCCCAGCACCTAGACAGTTTCTGGCAATAAAAGGTGTTAAATAAATATTTTCGAACAAATGAATCAATTAATAAATGTTTCTATACATAGTTATAACTTTTTTCTTTCAAAAAAAAAAAGGAACCATAGTTCTGTGAATAAGATGAAAAAGAGTGAGCGAGGGTAGAGGTGATGGCTGAAAAATTCTGAATGGTTGGTCATGAAGTATGAAAATGATATGTAAGAGTAAGGAGCCTAGTGAGTCCACTAGAGTTTGACCCTGCGTATTTGATAAAGTGTTTATTAGTATTTTTTCTAAAACCCAGGTATTTTTATTATGTATTACCTTTAGTTTCTTTAAAGGGAAAGTAATCCTAGCTAAATAAGAAAACAGATTGACCAATATATTACCATTCCTTCATTTTCCCATTGACAGGACTTGATAGCCATGAAGGTCCTCATCCTTGCCTGCCTGGTGGCTCTTGCTCTTGCAAGAGAGGTAAGCAAATGTCTAAATAATTAAGATATAATGGAATATCTGCCTATGTTAGAGAAGAACATCAGCAACATTGTTAAAGTACAAATAAAGCAGAATTTTAACAGATTCATTTGCACTTCTTAGAAAATCATTTACATTCATACACTATTTCAACAGTGTGCACTAGGGACATGAATCTGGGTCAAGTGCTTTCTGTACTACTGCGCCACCAGCTCCTAAAGGAAAAGCAAATGGACAGATAAGCAAACAGACAAAACGAAAAGAGACAGATATAAAAATGACAATAATAATATTGCACAGATATGATTGCATGTATGTGTAACCTTGATAAATATACCTATTTCCAGTGATAAAATATATGTATCTCTTACTTTATGGCACTTGGCCCAATTCTACCTGTGTCTACCCAAAGACATTGAGAGGATGGGGTATCAGACAATAATTATGATCATAAATATATTTGTAATCATAATAAATTATTTAAAACAAAGTAAAATAACTGTTACCCATCAAAAAATGTTTATTCACATAAGATAAAAATACATCAATATAGTTACTAAGTATAAAAGATATGAAAACAACTACCTTTTGAGACTCCCAATAAGCATTTTTATTTCTCGACTTTGCGAAATAGATATCTCTACATAAAGAAGGTAAAAATTAAATAGGAAAAATGTTTAATAATGAGTTACCTATGGAAACAAAAATGCTGTTTTTTATATTTTTCTATTACAGAAGGAAGAACTCACTGTATCCACTGAGGTAAGATGTTTTTATTTACAAAAATTTTCCAACCATAAAATATTAACATTCTGTAATGATGTAGGAAAAGCCAGTTGTTGGGCGCCTGGGTGGCTCAGTGGGTTAATGTCTCTGCCTTCGGCTCAGGTCATGATCTCAGGGTCCTGGGATCGAAGCCCGCATCGGGCTCCCTGCTCAGCGGGGAGCCTGCTTCCCTCTCTCTCTCTCTCTGCCTGCCTCTCTGCCTCCTTGTGATCTCTCTCCCTCTGTGAAATAAATAAATAAAATCTTAAAAAAAAAAAAAAAGCCGGTTGTTGATTGTTTTATTTTTTTGTTTTTCCTCTACAGACTGTGGAAAGCCTTTCAAGCAGTGAGGTAAGACAATGTTTTCAGAGGCAATTTCCCAATTTTGGAACAGTAAAATGCTGTGCTATCTTTCTATTATGTTACATTAGGACAGTTACGTCAAAGCAGCTCTGTTCTGACATAAGTTTTGATGTAAATTTCTATGATTTTTTCCATTGCATATACTTAAGAACAAAATAAATATCTGGAGAATTCGGTATTCTAGCACTTTCTAAGTTGGGTCATTACTTGAAATTACATCATTGTGACCCTCCTTTTTTTTTAAAGAACTGTACAGTCCTGTTTCTGTCTTGAGCTCTCTTTACCCTGTCCTCATTCCCTATTCCGGTATTTATTAAGTGCTGTCTGTGGATCAGACATTGACTAGGAGCTGTGGTACAAGCGAAAAGAGGGATGCCTACAGTGAAGAGCTTGCAACAGAATATGTGAGCAGACATGCAAATGGACACATTTTGTAACTACAATAGTCACTTTAGAAATTAGAGATGGTGAGAGGTAGAGTAGTCCTCAGTCTGCCGGGGAGAATCATGTAGGTATTTACCTCGGCACCGCTCTTTTTGGATATGTCATTACCTGCTGGTTAAATTGTACATCAGTATACTTTGTCTCTTTATAAGGCTATCAGACCCTTAAGGGAGGCATTTATTTCTTATAATTAATTTGAAGTGTAAACATAATAAGTAATCTAAGAATGACCAAAAGAATTAAAAGATAAAATTCATGTTATCATTGAATATTATTCTTCTAGAATCAGATAGAGTGTTAGCAATCATTTGTTGTCCTGGAAAAGAGCATGGTGATAGAAATTAGCGTCTATTAAATACCTCTTTTTGTACAATGTTCATGGATTTTCTTTTCTTATGTAACTGAATTCATTTTTCTTTTATACAACAATCTTATGCAGAATGGTGCAACATCTAAATTTCAGCAATTACCCTGAGTTTTTAATATTGTCAAGCAAGGAGTCCACGTTAACCATCACATGTCTTCATTTTCTGATTTGTATTGACAAATAAGGAATATTCATAAAACTAAAACTAATTTTATTTTTATTTTTCTGAAGGAATCTATCACACACGTCAACAAGGTAACATCTTCATATTTAAATGTACTTATTTTAAAAATTTCCTACATTTAGTTTTTATAGGTGGTAACATTTCTTTATATGTGACTTGGCTTTTAGCAGAAACTTGAGAATTTTAAGAGTGAGGAACAGCAGCAAAGAGAGGTAACTTATTCATGATAAGTATATTTCTAAAATTATTATGAAATACAATGCATACAAAATATGTATGTGTTCACTCTAAAGAATGATGATAAAATAAATGCCAGTGAAGAAATTAAGATTTGGCAAAGTCAAAATATTTTTAAGACATAACTCACAATCAATTTGCAGAGTATAGAACCAAAACCTAAGAATAATTCTTGATTTACTCACATTTCTAGCTGGGGAACTAGGCTCCCCTTAGTCTCAAGATGGATTTTCCAGTAAAAGAGAATGAGAAGGCAATACAGCACATTTGTTAGCTGTATACCTTTGGCCCTAAGTTTCTCTGTATTTAATTTCCTTTTCTATAAACCGAGAGTATTCCTAACCCCACAGTACTGATAAGCTAGCAGACAGTGAATAGTCAATGATTTTATATAACATTTTGTAGGTTTTATATTAACATTTACAAATACATGAAGTTCTTAAAAGAATTTCCATTACACTGATGAGAGAAATGAAGTAGGGAACAATTGAGTCCACAATTATCTGACAGTATCACACAGTTATTAAGTAGTAGAGCTTGCTTAAAGTTAAGTACTTCTTTGACAACATAGAATTCTTCATTTAATTAAATTACACATGTAGTAACATATTTATCTAATTGTAATATTTCAACTTCCCTATTTTATCAATGAAGTTGTGTTGTTTGGGACTTATGCCAGATATATCCTAAATCAAAATGAATTTACAAATTGATGCCTCTCAAAAGACTCAAAATAACTACCTTGTCCCAAGGGAAGTAGAGCTAGAAGTTGGCTGGTGTCAAGTAACTCCTTGAATTAAGCTGCAAAGTAAGATTTAATTTTCATTAAAACAGCAGCAGCAACAAATAAACCTTGGAGTTATCCCTCTAAGTCTTTTTAAATAGATCTTTATTATATGAACACAATTTGCTCTATTATCCAAACATTATGTTGAAAAGTCCATGCCTCTGAAGACCAAAGTGGACAGCTACAGCTATCTAGGCGATTCAGAAAAAGTGAAATAAGTCTTGAAATCTCCAAACATTGACTTCAGTTTGATCTGTAGAAGGGAGTGAGTTAATGAGAAGTCCCTCAATGAGCATTTTACTCATTCGTCTTCACCTGACTGAAAATAATCTCTTAATATCAGTAAAAATTTTCCTTCTCTTTTCACTCATTTATGACGGTTCAAAAGACAGGAGGTTAGATCATCACAAATGACTGTGATGCCTGAATCATGGACTCAAAGATTCTTTTCTTTCTTTCCAGGATGAACGCCAGAATAAAATCCACCCCTTTTCCCAGCAACAGCCTCTAGTCTATCCTAATGCTGACCCCATCTCTTATGCTATCCTTCCACAGGATATCCTGCCTCTTGCTCAGCCTGCTATGGTGCTGCCTTTCCCTCAGCCTGAAATAATGGAAGTCCCCAAAGTTAGGGAGAACATCTTTCCTATGCGCAAGATGATGCCCTTTCTTAAATCTCCAGTAGTGCCCTTTTCGAACAGCCAAATCCAGAATCTCGCTGACCTTGAAAATCTGCCCTATGCTCAGCCTCAGACTCAGCCTCAGACTCAGCCTCTGCCTCTGTCCCTGCCCATGTCTGTGGCTGTGCCTGTAATCCAGGAGCTGATGCACCAGATCCCCCAGCCTCTTTCTCAGACTCCCATGCTTACTCCTCAGCCACTGCTGTCAATCCCACAGTCCAAAGTCCTGCCTTTTCCCCAGCAAGTGATGCCCTTCCCCCAGAGAAACGCGCCCCTACAAGCCTTTCTGCTGTACCAGGAGCCTCCCCGTGCGGCCCATCCTGTGACTCAACCACTTGCCCCAGTTTACAACTCTGCTCTAGTAAGTCCAAACTTACTAATTCTGCTGTCTCACTTATGACATGCATATGGTGAATATGGAAGGGTGAATATGGAAATAAGTGAGAACTCTAGAATGAAAGAATAAATGAATAATGAATGGATCTAAAAGCACTTTGTTTTGATCAGAGATTCTCAATACTAGCAACATAATAGAATAACCTGTAGAACTTTTTCTTTCCAAAATCCCAATGTCTGTGCCTACCTGCAGATATTCTGATATAATTGTTCTGATATTCTATGTAGAAGATACTATTGGGAACAAATTATTTCAGGAGATTCTGATTTAATTGATCTACTGAGAATCTGCATAAAGAGAATTAAGGCTTATTAAAGCTGGAATTAAATTTGATAGTCTGGGCTTGGAATAAAGAAGGCTTATTATTTTCTACAATTTTAAAGTTTTCCTTGTGCATGTCTATTCTGCAGATGCCTTATTTCACATCCTGTTTTTGACATATATACATATGATGGTAAACAATTGAGATGATTATTTCATTACTCAGAGAATTCTTAGGGAAAGTGTCTTTGTGTCTTTGCCAAAATGTAAACTGTATATTTATTTATTTTGATTTTTTAATTTTTTTTTAATTTTTAAGGTTTAAGAGAATTTCAAAGTTAATATCCCCTCCTCACTTTTGGTAAGTTTTAGGAGTTTGGAGATTAGACCGAACATTTTTATAGATAGTATCTTTTTACATTTCATTCTCCTGTATATGCCCAAGACAGTGACAAACTTTATCAATATACCAACTTATTTATTAATGATCCAAGTGTCATGGATGTCTTAATGGTTGACTAACATCTACTGACCTGAAAGCATGTATCAAATTTTAACTCTGTGCTACTGACAGATTTGACTAGTTTGCATTCAAGTGCCTATGTTCTGATGCTTGATTATCGTCACTTTTTAGGAAAAACTGAAAATAGTTTCTCCTACTTTTATGTGAATATATTTGAGATTTTTTAAAAGCTCGCTTTCATTCTCATTTCTAACTTAGACTTCATAACTTCAATTGTTTCTAATCTCATTTAAAATGTACATATTATCCTTTAATTCATGAGTCAAAATAAAATTAATTATTCCAAGTATGAGGTTTAAGAAGAGGAGAGAATATATCTTTGGGATTTATAAAATACAACTCTGTCTGTGATCATGATAAACTAGACATTTTACTAAACTAATATCAGGTCAGCTGATATTTAATCTTATGGGAATTTTTATATGCTTTCAAGGTAGGACTCTACATTTTACATTTGTAACAAAATTTGTCTTGTAAATTAATAACACCAAAATAACAAATGAGGAGGGATGAATAGTTATAGCATATCACATAACCAATTCTATATATGCTTTATATTCTACAGACTTGACTGCGACTGGAAAAAGATGTGGCATCTTTTCACTCGGCATCCTGACACCAAAAATTAATAATTTTTGCATGAATCTACATGGAAAAAAATGAAAATGTGTTCCTTTATTTATTTTATGTACTATATGTCATTCATCTTAATCTGAATTTGACTCATAAACTCTACATTTTCCAAATTTTAATTCAATAATACCAAAGAAATTTAATTTTGAGTTGGAAATACCCTAAACTTGGGAAGTCTATGTATAGTTTCTGGAATCGTATTTGTTATTATTTAAGTATCTATTTCCCAGTCAGTCATTTCAATAAATTAATCCTTTAGGCATATTTAAGATTTTCTGTCTTTATTATAATTTTTTAAAATCTGAGTTGGCCTTAAGATTATTGTCAGTTTAAGATTATTGGTGTTAAAAATAGCCATGGAAGAATTGAAATTGAATAGAATGCTTTGAATTGATTGGTAAAGAATATCCAAAAGTGGAGGAAAAGAGGGTGATCGTACAGCATGTTTGCTCTAGGAGGTCTTGGTTCCCATTGCCTAGTTAAACTGTATGTATACTTGTGCCTTTCACTCTCCATCATCCCCAACATTGGATGTTAAATTTTATGGTCAATGTGGGGTGGGGGGGGAAAGCTTCAAATGTGAAAGCTGATTCACAGCTCAGCCACATGTAGCAAAGTAGTGCTGTGAAACTTAGTCCTTCAGACCTTCTATTTCCACATCTATGAAACAGGCAATTCAAAGGTTTTTATTGAAATTTTAATATGATTGGTGCACTGCACAGATAGAGAACAATTGCTCCCTATAGCTCCACATCACTGACTTCACTTACACCAGAGCAGCAAGAGCCAGTATCACAATCAGAATGTATGGGGTTATGTAGTTTTGGCCAGTAATGCCCAAGAAATAAGACTTAACATGAAGCTCTGATATTCATTTTTTTTTTGATTGCAGAGTAGTTGTTTCATTGATATGAGTAATCCCCTCCATCAGCAACCACACCTGTACATTCAGTCTCATCACTTGAGTTTACACAGTGACTCATCCTCAGCAATTATTCCATCTTTCCTGACATCCTTAGTAATTTTCTCACCTAAGGATCGAGTGTGAGACAACTTATGCTATAATGTCTTTCCTTTTTAAAGAAAATTCCATCTTGTAACAGTATACTTCCAAACCTCTTCCAGTCGTTTAGGCTACTCTATGGCAACTGTTAGAGAAGAACTATCCATACTGAATATATTATGCTTTCATTAACTTGCTTCCATCAAAGTTTTGTCCCTATGGAAATCACTTTTTTTCCAAGGTTAACAACAACTTTTATCTTGTTTATCTGTGTTCATTTTAACCAACCCCTCAGAGCTATTTGGTAGAGTTGATTTCCTTTTTTTTTTTGGAAATATCATACTTTTTTCTTCATTTGAAATCTTAAACCCACTAAAACCCTTGGCTTCTCTCTTAATGCATTAGCCATTCCTTTGCAGTCTCCTTTCTGACATTTCTTTTTCCAACCTTAAGTGTTGGAGTATCCTAAGGGTTTAGCCTTGCTCTGGCTGGAAGTGCTTAGTTCCATGGCTTTAAGTCTATTCATGGGTTGAAAACTTCTAAATGTTTATCTCCTTCTTTCCTGAATTCCAAACTCACAGGCTCAACTTGCCTTCTTGGCCTCCACACCCAGGCATCTAATTAACATTCCAAATCTGGCAAGGCCAAGCATAATTCTTCATTTGGATCCAGGTTTTGAATTGCTCAAATTTAATTGGGCCTATTTCAGAAAGAGAAAATAATGATACACTAGTATTGAGGCAATAGACTTACTTGAATAAGGACTTCACCAAAAGAGTTTCTTAATGGCCAATAAATATTAGAAAAGGTACTCAACGTCATTAGTCCTCAGGAAAATGCTAATTAAAACTACCATACAATATTATGACACAATCACCAGAACGATTAAAATGAAAAAAGAAAATTGTCCTTACTGAGTGTTAGCAAAAACAAACAATAGAAATGCTAAGCAATGGTGATGTAAATGTAAACAGGCAGGAGCCCCTGAGAAACCTGTGTCAGTGTTTGTCAAAGATCAACATCTGCATATCTTATGACTAGAGGTTTTACTCTTAATGTAGCCAACAGGGGTACTTGGGTGACTCAGTTGGTTAAGCATTTGCCTTCAGCTCAGGGGATGAACTGGGATCAACTCTAAGTTGGTCTTCCTACTCAGCACAAGACTGAATGATAGGTAACCGGGCAGAAAATATGCAAGATTGTACAACACCATTAATATTACATATTAGAATCTATGAAAAATTAATTTCTAGTGCACTAAGTTAGACTAGTGATTATCTGAGGGGAGGTAGAACTTGAGAGGGAACATGAAGTGGTGCTTTCAGATGTTAGTGATGTTTTTTCCCTTAAACTAGAGGATGGGTACTTGGCGATAATCTTTGATGTGTGCGCTTTTCTATTTGCCTGTTTGTTGCTTTAAAAACATAAATGTATAGTACATGTAAAATCATGTATTTCTTCATTAGTGTCTTGCCTACCTTCTTTCTCCCTAAAGGGATAGGGGGCTTCCCCAGTGTGGAAACACCTCTCCGCCTCTGGACTTAAATATAATTCCACACTAGGCCAATGGACCTGGTTTCCTCAGAAGCTATGGAATGGCTGCATCAATCTACTGAAAAATGTAGGGTTTTAGACCCTACTGGGATGATATTTGAAAAATGGGAGACAGGAGATGGGAGAGAACTTGCAGATTAATTCCTGCTTCCTTTATTTTTTTTTCTCTGTATACTATTCAGAGGTGCATTTCTGTGCAGCCTGTGTTCATTACATAATAATCATCTTCAGGTTTTTTTTCTGCCGAAAGGATTCAGAGGACTCAAGTAGCTTATACTGTAATAAAGACAGCTTTATTACAGGCAAAAAACAGAAGACAGCAACAGCAAGGGAAGGATATGCAGCAAGAGAGGTGCTAAGATCTCAGGAGCAACTTATTTGCCCTCCCACTGCTTGGTAAGCCCAGGATGTGCTTTATCTCCAGTCTCAATCACCCACAGAGGCTGCACAAAACACCTCCATTCCAGGAAGCTCAAAACTATAGGACAAAACTAGAAAGGGAGACAAACCATAAAAGACTCTTAATCTTAGGAGATAATCTAAGATTTGCTGGAGGGGAAGGGGTTGGGAGGGGAGGGATAACTGGGTGACGGACACTGGGGAGGGTATGTGTTGAGGTGAGCGCTGTGAATTGTGTATGACTGATGAATCACAGACCTGTATCCCTGAAACAAATAATTCATTATATGCTGATAATAAATAAATAAAACACCAATAACAAAACAAAAAACAAAAAACCCTACTTATTGGGAGGGTCTGTTAAAACCCTTGTTATGCAGGCATATTTTAGCTACATGACCAGTCTTTTTTTTTTCTTTTTTAAGATTTTATTTATTTATTTGACAGAGAGAGAGATCATAAGTAGGCTGAGAGACAGGCAGAGAGAGAGGAGGAAGCAGGCTCCCTGCCAGGCAGGGAGCCCAATGTGGGGCTCGATCCCAGGACCCTGAGATCATGACCTGAGCCAAAGGCAGAAGCTTTAACCCACTGAGCCACCCAGGCGACCAGTCTTAATTGTTGAAAACTATCCCTGCTTCACTCTCCCACTCCTAGATTCCACTGAAACCTGGTACAGACCATATGCAATTATTACTAAACAATCCTGACAAGCTGATCTATCCTGCCCAAAGCACACGCATATGGTTATAGTATCATTTGCTTTTAGTTATTAAATACCGTAGTGTTGGCCAAGAGTCAGTGACTCTAGAGATAAGCATATAATCATCCAGACCAACTGAGATTGATGCTATGTTATGCCTAGCCTTTCTGGAGCAAACTTGTGTGCTGAGAAAGCATACCTGCTGATATCCTTCAACTTGTAGTGAAGTGGTTCTCACATTGCTTTGCATCTTTCCTTATCTCCAATTACTTAGAATGCAACCATTTACATAACTCATAATTACTTCCAAGTGAACATCAATAAGTAGAAGTTAAAGTTGTAGAAGATTACAAGTATTTGCATATATACAAAGCCAATGAGCTATAAAATATTGCAACAAAGTTGATATTGACTTTAATGAAATATGTCAATAGGACAGAATGTATTTCTCTCTTTCACAATTATCAACTGGACTTAAGAAATGTTAGAGAGAAGCAATCTGAAACCCAATCTAAGTACACTTCAAAAATATTAAATTTTCTGCATAAGTGAGTATAGTGGGTAGAATTTTGTCCCCCCAAAAGTTATATTTAAGTCCTAACCCAGGTACACATGAATGAAACCTTACTGGAATATAGGGAGTTTGTAGATGTAATTAAGTTAAGATAATGTAATCTAGGTTAGATGGGTTCTTAATCCAATGATTATTGTCCTTATAAGAAAGGAAAATTTGGTCATGGACATACACAGAAGAAAGATAGCAATGTGAAGATGGAAGCAGAAGTTGGGCGTTTATAGTTACAAGGTGCAGCCACAAGTTAAAAAACGCCAAAGATTGCTAACAACTACCAGAAGCTAGGAAGAGACAAAGAGGGATATCCAGAACCTTCAGAGGAAGCATGGCCTTAGCAACACATTGATTTCAGATCTCTAGCCTCCAGACTCTGAAAGAATAAGTTTCTGTTATTTTAAGCCACCTGGTTTGTGGTACTTGGTTATAGTAGCCCTAGGAAACTAGTAAAATAAAGCATATCAATTTGGGTTACATTTTTTTCACAAATCATTTGAAAACCTTTGACAAAATTATTTTAAAAGTGGAGAACCAAAAAATTTCTGTCTTACTGAAATTACTGAAAGCAAAGCTTGTAAATGGGAAGATGTTGAAATTTAGTTCCCAAAGGGAGAAAAAAATTTTTTTTAATGGTGAAAGCTCAAATAATGTAGGACTTAATTCTGAACTACAATTCCAATTTGGAATATCTTAGCATGTAATCTTAGAGGATTTTAATGATTCTCAGATTAAAAAGTGAGCATATATTCCAAGCCAGGAGTGTCATAATACCCAAATGGAGAGGTCCCTGCTCCAGGCAGAGCCAATTAACATTCTTCTGATGTGTGAATACTCTCAGAACCTGAGGGGTAGTTATTTCCTGTGAAATGTAGGAGCTTAACAACCAGGAAGCCCTGAGATATGGGCAAGCTATCCTTCTTATCTCCTGCAAATGAAGTCAGTCCAAAAGAGAGTGATAGTAGAGGATGAGCAAAAGTATTAGTGACCACCTTCAAGTTCCTAAATCCAACTGTACTTCACTCTCAGAATTTTTAGTTATATGAGCTAATAAATTCCCTTCTTTTTTTTTTCAATAATTTGAAGTAGGGTTTAATTATGTTACTTGGAACCATGATATTCATGACTAAATAGAGTAAGATTCCTGTATTTCATGGTTCTGTGATAGTGAATCTTTTACTGTTTATGGTCGTAGAGCTTAAATTTTTGAAGAAAAAAAAAATCCAAGGTTGAGCTTTTTAGTTACACAATGAATGCCTTAGTTCAGGTCTTCATTAAAAAATTCCATGGGCTGAATGGCTTAAATAACATTCATTTCTTACAACTCTGGGGGCTGGGAGTTCAAGTTCAAGGCACCAGCAGATCCTGTGTCTGGTGAAAGCTGTCTTCCTGGCTTGTAGACAGCCACCTTCCTGCTGTATCCTCACATGGTAGAGAGAAAGAGAGAGAAATAGAAGGAGCGCATCCCTTGTAAATCTTTTCTTATAATGACATTAATCTTACTCCGTAAGTTTCCACCCTCATGACCCAGTTGCCTCCAAAGACCCCACATACAACTACCTTCACATTGGAGATAGGGGTTTCAGCATATGAATGTAGGGGAAACACAAACCTTCAGTCTATAGTAATTAAAATAATAAGAATTTACAAGCTTGTAGGTCTTGTGTGAAATTTAGGAAAGTGAGATACCAATTATTAGGAAAAAATGAAATATATTGGGAGATATGAAAGATTCAGATAGACCCTAACTCCAAAATGCTCTTGAAACTCTCATTGTGCCTGTGTTTCATGATGAAATCGTGATTTCTTTGTTGACTGTAGCTAATGTTTGCCTTAATTTCCCACTTCTCACTTTTACTTCAACCTTGACATGGTTCAGCAGTAAGAATAAAAAAAATTAGAAAGTCCTTTCCTTAAAGTACAGTAGAGTACATCGACTAGTGTCTCAGGGACTGGATATGGGCAATAAAGAGAAGGGGACTGTGCATTTTGTATTTAAAAAAAACGAAACCATATTAAAAGTCAGGTATTATCTGTTGGGTTCTACAAGGTTTGTAACCATAATAAAAAGGGAAACATCCAGAAATTATCTGTAGATAGATATGCTTAATTCTAATGACCCAGCACTTCCCCATGTCTACAAAGCATAGATGACTACCTTTAACTGTTTCCCTAAAAATGGATTTTTATAAAAGTCTTTTTCCCTAACCATAGTTGACCGAAAACTCTATTAGGAGGCACACAGTAATTAAATTGTATTTATGACCTCAGGGAAGATGAAGAAGCCCAGTCACGAAAGTGATAGCAAATAAACTTCAGAAGTAAGGTATATATAGGGTGCCTGGGTGGCTCAGTGGGTTAAAGCCTCTGCTTTCGGCTCAGGTCATGATCTCAGCGTCCTGGGATCAAGGCCCGCATCGGGCTCTCTGCTCAGCAGGGAGCCTGCTTCCTCCTCTCCCTGTCTCTCTGCCTGCCTCTCTGCCTACTTGTAATTTCTCTCTCTGTGTGTCAAATAAATAAATAAAATCTTTAAAAAAAAATAAGAAGTAAGGTATATAATTAAAATTTTTTTGAGATTTAGTGGAGGAGGGGTGGTGGTGGTAATTGTTGTGTGACGAATGGTCAAAACAGAGGTGACATCTGTGGGAGCTAATCATTATATCCCTAGGAAAAATTTAAGGGCCATTTCATCAGGGTTATTTTTTATATATTAATATAAAAATATTTTATTGAACAGAATCTGTTTGATAGAAAGACTTCTGGCTCAAGCTACCAATAGGGAGTGATGATCCACCCCAATTTCTGAATAAGAATTAATTTATGGATCTATAACATTTGAATGTAGAAAAAAATCAAAGTTTTGTAGGAAGCATCCTACTATAATATTGTATTTCCAATCCTGATCCTTCTCTTGGCCTATGAGTTTTGGAGCATTTACATAAAGAAACAAACTAACTGATAGTCTGACAGACTCTGGGACCCATTCTCTGTCTTACCACTCATTACTTGGGGAGCATCCTGATGATTTGTGGTTCATACTGGGATTTCTTTGAGTCGAGTAATAATTGATTTTGTCCCCACAGTTTGCCTCCTTCCAAGCCTAGTTTAAGTCATTAATGGTTAAGTCTTCTGCTCAAAGTGGGAATAAATATATTTAGAAACTGGTTTAATCCCCATATTACCTCCCTGATTTATGGAGTAGAAAGGTAAAAAATTACTGAATATAAACCATTCTTGTGTCTCCTATAATAAAATAATAATTTTGCCTCTCTGGGGAAATTGCAGCATCTGTTAAAGACTAAAAGATGTAAAGAAAGTGAATCGTATCATAATTCCATTTCCCCATTTGGCCTTTTAAAAAAAGATTTTATTTATTTATTTTTCAGAAAGTAGGAGAGAGAAGAGATAGCACAAGCAAGGGGAATGGCAGCAGAGGGAGAATCAGGCTCCCTGCTGAGCGAGGAGCCTGATGCAGAACTTGGTCCCAGGATCCTGGGATTATGACCTGAGCTGAAGGCAGATGCTTATCTGACTCAGCCACCCAGGCATCCCACCATTTGGCCTTTTCAATACCTTCTTGGAAAGTAACAATGGATTATTACAAATTTAACAAGGTGGTGACAACTCATTTTAAAATTTTTATTGTTAATGTAACTAATGTTACATTAGTTTCAGATGTACCACATAGTGACTGGACAGCTTTATACATTATGCTATCCTCACCACAAGTATAGCTATCACCTGTTACCATACAACACTATCACAATACCATTGACTGTATTCTCTGTGCTGCATCTTTTGTCCCCTTGATTTATTCATTCCATAACTGGAAGCTTATATCTCCCACTCCCTTCCACCCATTTTGCCCATCCTAACCACCCAATTTACAGGTATAGGTTGGTATTTTAAATATGGTGTCACATAAATCTCTGATACATTTTTTCCCCCATCCTGCCTTTGAAACTAAAGAAAAAGAAGAAAGCAATACCAGAAAGAGTTGGCTTTCATCTGTCAGAAGCTTACAACTCATGGGACAGTTTTAAGGATTAGTCTACTCTAGCCTTGCACTACACTTTAGCCTGCAGGAAACATGACCATGTTATTTCATGGCTCATTGTGCATTCATTAAACTGATGACTTTATTTCTTTTAACAAGAGATTTATTTATTTATCTGAGAGAGGAAAGAGAGAGAGCAAGAATGGGAAGGAGGGGTAGAGAGAGGGAATCTTCAAGCAGACTCCCCGCTGAACATGGAATCTGACTCAGTCTCACAACCCATGAGATCTGAGTGGAAACCAAGAATCAGATACTCAACTGACTAAGCCACCCAGGTGTCCCTTAATGACCTTATTTCCATAGGATTCATGACACAAGAAATATAAAGAATCCTTGAGGGCTCGGGAAGTGATATGATGACAAAAGCTGGTAGATACATTTTATGAAGACACAGGGGCCTGCACTCTCCATTAATTTCTTGCAGGCCCAGTAGTCTGAGTATGTGACAAACCTTCTCTAGATAAAAAAAAACAAGTTGTTTCACCACGTACTTCTTAACACTGAGAGAAGGTGGAAGACCCAATGCTAATCGGCTATCTTTTCATTTTCAAGGCAAAAAGTCATATTTGGGTGTTGTGCATATATAATATATATTATAGGTAGGATGCAGAGCTGTTGATGGCTTAGGCCATGCTACAGGAGGCCTTCTCACATGTATGTTATCACCTGGTAAATACAGTGGTTCTTAAAGGGTCATGGCATGTTGGATTGGTTGGGAATCTGGAATATACCCCGAAAAGGTACATCTCTCCTGGGGCTTTTAGGATATCAGAACAAGTAAGGATTGTCGTTTTGAGGAAGAGCTCCTCCTCGGGCTCTGGAGGATACTGAATAGCCCACCCACGTGTGCTGAGGGGACTCTTTAAATGGTTATGACCTAATTTACCTACCTATAAACTCAGCTATAATCAGGTGGGTTGGCCCCAAATAGGTCCTGATGGCATAAATACATTGTATAACTGGGCTATTCGAATTCTCAACGCACCCACAAATGTCACATTGCTGTCCCCTCTGCAGCCACACCTATGTTCTCATAGGAAATATTCTGTAAACAACTGACTTCAAATGAACAATCTTTAACCATGTTTATAATTTGTCAGCATCAGTCAGAAGCGACATTTTATTTTTCATTAAAATATGATTGAAAGTATCATAAAAAGTTTAGTGAAAACAAAATGTTATATACAACTCTTAAAAGGATTGTGTAAATGCTGGTGAATGGAATAATGACAGAAAATATGGACTGTGCTTTAAAATTGTAATTTATTGAAAAGAAAGGGAAAAAATCTCAGTCACTGCACACAATTATATGGAATGATGGCACTTACAGAAGAAGCGATTCACAGACTTTTTACACAAAATTTCCATAATAGAAACTTAGTAAAGACTTCAATACCCTCTGATTCAGTGGCCTTCGTACTGGCATGATACAACTGGAATTTAGACAATAAACTGTTGGGAAAATGTAGCTTAATGAAAATAATGATAATTCTATCTAATACTCAATAGAGGACTGAAAAAGAAAGATTGCCCTCAATTTGGGATTGTCCTATTCTAAAATAACAGTTGAAGCCTTTGGATAGGATGGTTTTACATGGTAGATAGGAGAAATTTAGAGAATGGAATTTTCAGTCACATCTGTAAATGGAAAAAGAAAGATATGGTTAGCTATACTACATGTTTTGAGTTGAAGAGACAGTTTTATGATATGCATATTTTAATCATCGTTTTCTCTTCATTTTAAGATAAAGTTCACAATGTTATTTGTGCTTTCCTGTTGCTAACAAATATAGCCATTGCTTCTGATTTTTAAGTTTTGAAAACAATTTATTACTAGATAGTATTTTCCTTTGCAGTAATATAAAAGATATGGCAAGGCAATTAGAAGAAAAAGCTTTCACATGGGTCAGAGTTTTATCATTTTCTTTAGTTTGATCTGTTGAAAAGGAAGGTTCTGCCATTGCAAATGGAAACACACATGTACACATAACTAAAAGCTCCAATATAGTGGATGAAGTTAATTTAAAAAAATCTGTTGACATTTTGGTCTTTTTGCCTGTTGAGAGATAACCATTTGGTTTCAATATGTGACTTGTTAAGGATTTCTACTGCAGTGATCACAAAGAACAGGATACAACTGTTGGGTTCACCTGAGTCAAAATTACATTTTCATTCTTTTTTTTTTTTTAATAGGAGNGAAGGTTCTGCCATTGCAAATGGAAACACACATGTACACATAACTAAAAGCTCCAATATAGTGGATGAAGTTAATTTAAAAAAATCTGTTGACATTTTGGTCTTTTTGCCTGTTGAGAGATAACCATTTGGTTTCAATATGTGACTTGTTAAGGATTTCTACTGCAGTGATCACAAAGAACAGGATACAACTGTTGGGTTCACCTGAGTCAAAATTACATTTTCATGGAAAATTAGTAACATCCATAGTCTTATACTTGTATGGGAGTTTCAATATGATAAATTATATCAGTTAAAATTAGGTAATTTTAAGTTGCTGTTTAAATATAGTATGACTAGGACAAAAAATCCACAAATTTCTGAGCCAGTGTAATTATTTCAGTGCTAATCTGTTCAGAAGTAGCTAGACTTTAACATAAAGAAAAAAATATATAACCTACAACCATATCTTTGTACTTTGTCTTCAAATGGAAATGGGATTAGTGGTTAGACAGGTAATTTCCAAACTTACCAACAGCCATAATTGTGGAGTTGCTGAGAAGTCTTAATTTTTCTGAAAGAACAAAAATTGTTAAAATTATGTGATCAAGGTCGTCAACAATAAAATTTTATTAGCTCAAAAAAATGGTTGCTACTTATTTTCTGTGTCTATTTTCCCATCACTATACTTTGCAAAGACGATTATATTTAGTTATCTTCAGAATTATGAAAAATAAGCACTGTTATTTTATGTAAGCAAAAATGTCAGGATTTGAATTTAGGACTACTGGATACCAAAATTGATGCTCTATTCTTAATGTATATCATGGGTATAACCAAAAGGATGGTATTCGAAGATTAATAAAAGTGCAAGGAGAATAAAATTGAGTCCTATATCCAAATTATTTATGTTTTTAATTTGGAGAAAAAGCTTTTTTTCCTACCCTCATAAAGATGAATTTCACTTATAGAATAGACAGCACTGCTCTTCATGATTTATTGGGTTAACATTAGTCATAGTTACCACAGAAGATATTACCAATTTTCCATTTCAGCTTATGAGGCACTAAACATGGATTTGTCATGTTAATTCTACATCTGTTTCTATGGCATGTTATGTAAATGATTTTCTTTTACGTCTTTCACTAGAACATCAATATGCAGTAATTTAAATGAACTTACCACCACTCTGGCACAACATCAACGTTTTCTATGTTCTCAGAGGCAATGGGTTTAGTGATATCGTAGGATGGTGGATAAGCAACATACTGCATGATTTGTGGAAAATAATACCAGGCAGCAAAGGGATAAGCATCAAGTTGGTAGACTTGTTGGAAGGGCTAGAAGGAAAGACCATTGAAAAGCAACAATGTGTGAACAATTGTTTTGACTCTGAAAATGAACCATTTCATTTCTGACATGGCTATTAGCAACACAAGAGATGATTACTCTGTGAGATCTCTGCAAAGAAAAAGAATCGAGTTACTTTCGAAGGCTGAATAAAGCTTCAAGTTGGAAGAAGTAACCTATTTGAAATACTTTTCCTCTTAGAGATTTGGGCAGTGACACTGATTTTGCCAATCATATTACCTAGAGTCAATTTCTTCTGAGACATATGGAACATCCTTAGCAATCTTTGTAAGATTCACTAAATGGCAAATAGCATTTGGAGGCCTCCATGGTTGGTATGGAATTGACCAGTTCACAGGGATCGAACTGTTATGGCGGCACATAGTTCATAGTACTTGCTTATTGCCTTAAAAATGAGATCAGAATCCCTACGAACACTGAGGAATCAATGGAATTTAGGGCAGGGGAGAAACTGGCATCTGTTACGTATTACTGATAATCTCATTTCACAGCTAAGAAAACAAGATCAGAGCGTATTTGGGCAGAGAAATTCAGTATCTCTTCAGATGGTTTCGTCAGAAGGGAAGTGTGTCAACCAGTTTGTCTGAGATTCCTAAATATAAGCTGAATTTTAGAAACAGATCATGGGGATAAAAATATGAAATTAAGAAATATGTCAAAGAGAAATTAATGCAACCATGGAGATTAACACTTCATACTGCTTATAACTCTAAATGCAATGTTCCCATCAGCTGAGACACAGACTGGCACTACTCATTCCAAAGAATAGTGAGTAGTTCTAATCTCTCAGATCAATTAATATAAATTATCACTGAAGTTGTGAGTGAGAAATAACTGCTGGAGAAGAAAACAGTCACATCCAAAGTGTGAGGCTATTTAAAAACATACATATTTAAACCTGACAGTATTATATTATTACTGTGTAATTTATTAAGCAAAATATTACCAGTTGGAGGAGGCTGTTTTCATTCACACTGCGAAGTTGTTGCTGTATAAAAGGAAATAAAGTACATTCTGAATTACTTAGACATTTGGTACAACACATTCATTTTACAATGTACCAAGAATATAACATCATCTGTGATATTTAAGATAAACTGTATTCTATGCCAGAATTATGAGGAAGTATCAAAACACTTTTTATTTTGCAACTTTAGAAAAAAATGTTCAAGTAAGTCCAGGCTTCCTATAGTTTGGAAAAACAAAGAATTTATAAGGTTCATATACTGGGGAAAATGAACTACCAATTTTCTAAGACTACATATTTTCTGTTCATGGCTATTTATTAATCATCTATTTAAATTTGATCTTTGGCAAACTTTTAAATATTATCAGGTATGGTTAGTAGAACAATTTCTCTCTTGGGATGTATTTCTGTTAAAAAAAGAGAAGCATGTATTATAAAAACAACACATGAAGGAAATATTAAAATATTCTAGATTTAATAAATAATCTTTCCTGGTAATGGATAGCTTCCTAAGGAAGAGAAAACATTTTATTTTAGTATATTGGTTTTATTCATTTATGAATAACAAACATTTATTAGGTACTTTCATTCAGTCAGGGATGACGATGCTAAACACTGAGGACACAACCATGAAATATGATGAATATTATTAGCAAGACCAGTAGTTGTGAAGGTTACAGTTTAGCCATATCTTAGCTAAAATAATAAAATATATCAGTCCAGTAATTTCTTAGATCAGTAATAGTGAATTCCAGTGGGGTACTGATATATTTAAATTTATTTGTACTTTATTTTAAACACAAGCAACTTGGACAGAGCAACAATTGGGTTCCAAATTAAATTCACTATTGGCTTTCCTCTTCCTACACTGAGGACAGAAGGAAATGAAAACTGTAACTTTGCTAAACTAGGTCAGGGCTTTTTCCCTAAAGTCCTAATTAAGTTGATTTGCTGTAACTAAAAGTGAGGTTTTTTTTTTTTCTTCCCAAGTTATTGACTTTATAATAACCAAAAGGATCAAAACTAAATAGTTGTGCTGATTGATAGGTTTCTGATCTATTCATACACTCAGCATAGAGTTTAATGCATTATAGTTCAAATGCACATACTGATAAAAGACCGTCATAATGTTGTCAAGAAGTACATAAGCACAGCAAATTTTATAGAGACTGAGAAGGTGGGCAGGAGAAGAAGGAATGAACATTTTATTGGACTTGCTATAAACCAGACTCAGGGCTAGCTGAATAGAAGATTGCTAATTCAATATTCAGAATAACACCAGGAAGCGAGAATAACTATATGTCAGTTTCCAACACCTAAGGAAACAGGTCCAGAGGCAATTAAGTTCAAGTTCAACGTGACCTTTCTTTGAGAGCTTTGACAAAAACAATTTGAAGGTTTAGGGCTTTTGATTCCTCCTACAGAGTCTATACTGTTTCCTTAAATGAAAGTTTATTTGGCACATCTGTGCTGTCATGATCAGGAATGTTCTATGGAGTTCCCCACCAGGGCTAGATTTGGGAAAATAAACACATGATAAAGTCCTGAATATAATGCATCATTAGAGAGACTATAAAAGGATTCAAAATGGAATTCAGTCAAAGTAAATTTCTCCGTGATTAGTAACTATGGATACGATAGACAGCATTAGTCTAGACACAAATAGAAAGAAATGCCTTTGAAAATAAATATATAGTTGAATAGTTTTTCAATTATTATTAACTACCAGGACTAGAATAATTTTTTAAGAAAAAGGAATACATCTTTCAAAGTGAACACAACTTAAAATTTAATGTATTTTAATTCTGCAGAATATGATTTTGTATTATAATAAATAAAATATTACCAGCTGTTGTTGGTTGTGTTTGCTCAGTCTATGAAGCTGTTTCTATTCAAAAGAAAAGATATTCTCAGTTGCTTGGATACCATTCAGTACAACTCCATCATTTTCAAGTAATGAAGCTAGAATCCTACAGTGCTTTTCCCAGAGGTAAAGAATGAGGAACTATTAATTGTAATTCAATGTTATTTCTACCACAAATAATTTGGACTAAATCAATTATTTCCTTTTAAAACATTAGAAAAACTACTTTCTTAATTTATTTTAAACTTTAAGTTAAAGTACAGTCAGATATAAGTGAGTATTCAGGCAATTTTATTTATAAAGTATCTTGTGTCAGAATTACTAAGAAAATTAAAAATGATTTTTGCTTTCTGACCAAAGATTTAACCTTAGTCAAATGAAATAAAAATATTAGATGGACTGGGGAAAAAATGATGATGTTTCTGATATTAGCCACATTTATTTATCATATACTTTACCCTATGGATTGTATAAAATGCTTTCACATCATTTACTATTTATTATTATTGTCATTTTAGAATTTAGATTATAGACTTATAGCCGCTAAGTAAACTATCTAACATCAGATGCTGGGAAAAGGTAAAACTTAGGGGCAAATTTAAGTCTGGCCAAATCTAAAGACTGTCATTTAAGTATTAAGCTATTCAGATCCAAAGCAGACTATACAATAAAAATATTCAACTGAAAGCGTGAATTAAGTACCTGGGATAAAAAAAGTTGTTAGTGTTATTTTCAGAGAGGAATCAGCCAATGTCTACAGTCCATCAGAATAATTGTTATGGGTTAAATGTTAGCAGATAATGAGGAGAAATAATTTATCAACATAACATTCTTATTCTTTGGTACATTTGCCTTTGATAAGCTTTTAATGAAATTTTACCAGATAGCTTTGGGAGAGGATGTCTTCTCTTGGAATTTGCTTCTGCTAAACAAACAAACAAACAAACAAATACATTAAGTAAATTGTAACATATCTTGGGTAATAGTATATTTTAAATTTAACAAATATATCTCACCTCAGTGTTATTGGGAACAACTTCCTTCAAAAAAAAAAAAACAGAAACAGGCACACTTGTAATTTTATGACTTATTAATTTATATTTAAGGTAAGAATACTAATTAACCAGCCACTATTACTAAATAACTGTGGTTAATTGATTTAGCCACAAATTCCTGCATAACTGAGACAAGATGAATAATTTGAGGTATTTGTTATATCAAGAATTCCTTTTCTCTTCTCCCTGGTTTCACCAGGGAGGTTATTCAGAATGTTGAAGGTGGATATAAAATATTCACCTTTACTGAATTCAAAGAAACTCCACATAAATGGGTTAGTTTTATTCTGTGACTTGAGTGAAATTCTCCCAAAGTTAATGGCAGGACCTCAACACCTTCTATGCCTGCAATTTTTTCTTCTACAGGTTAACAAGAGACAAAGAATTTGTGATTAGTTAACCTAGAATTGGTTGATTTCTACACAGGATATAACATGTTTACATATTTGATTTAAAATCATAGTAATTTTTATAATTATTAATAACAAGATGAGTTCTACCAAAATCTGGTAAGGGCAAAATAAGTAGGAAAAACAAAATGTTTGGACATTGCAGATGGCCAGATATGATTGTTTGCCCAAAAGTAATTCTGTAATCTTGTCTCTGACAAATAGTTGTTTTCTTAAGTCTGTTGGGCTGATATTCATTCACATGTGTTAAAATTAGAATCAAGCCATATACATAGCACCTTGTACAATGAGACCGTATAAAATATGTAACCTTCATGGTGCAAAAAGCTTTCATAAATATTTCCTAATTCATTGGGATATTGAATTAGTTAATTCAAAATCATTTACCTCACTTGATGAACTGCTGCTAGATTGCCTTTGCTAAGAAAAAGAAAACCAGTGTTAGTGACCGTGGGACTTTTACAATTGAAAGGAAACTATTTTTACTTTTTCATCTTGGGTTGCTAACTCTTGGTTTCAGGTTTGAAAAAAGCGATTTGAAAAGCTTCAACATAATGTATTTTTTGTGTGTGTCAGTTTTATTTAAAATATATGGAGGGAAGAGAATAATAACTTACCCAATAACTTAAAATGTGTTTTATTAAAATAAATACAGATATATGATGGAGTAGCCTGCAAAGTGTATGCAGATTTTTGTGATAAAAACGAAGTTTAATTGTACATTCTTGGATATAATAGGACTGTTTGGGAAGTTTAATCTTGCTCACTTTAAGCAAAAATAAAATAAAAGCTTACAGCATATACTATATATAATGTGTAAGTGCAGTGTTTATAAAAATAAAGGTGTCTTACTTCAGAGTCTTCCATGGGCTGTCCCTTAGGAAAAGAAAAAAGAATTAATTTATGTTTCATGATAAATATTCAAAAGCAAAATAATAATTACCAAATAGTTTTAAAACAAAGAATCATTCTTCAGTTGATTTATTCTTAGTATTCTGCCTAGAAAAGATAATCATTCAGGTATGAAGGATAGGAGGTATATTTATTTTATAAATTTTGAGCACCTGTGTGGTCTCTTAATAGTAAATTTATTAAAAATCTAGTAGACAATCCATATTTTAAAAATTATGTTTAAATAAAGTGAATAATCATTACGTAAAACATTCTTGGAGCAGATATATTGCTTTATGTAATAGCCTGAATGAAGCATTTCTTTAGCTTTGGCAACAAGTACAAACAATTGGCCTTCCATAAGTGCATCCATACATGCACACGTTCCCTCCTTTCTTCCTTCTTTCCTTCCCTCCTTCCTTCCTTCCTTCCTCCATCCATTCATTCATACTGTTTTTGTCTCCTCATAGCTATAAAGTAACAGCAATAAAATCAGTATTCTCTAGAATTCTCAGCAGAATTCATTAGTTATTTTGAATGTTTGACTGAAAAGTTCAAGGAAACTATAAATGACATAGAAAAACTAATTTTTTTTTCTAAATTAAAACAGTTTTCCTATTGCAAGACTACATTTTTTTGCCGCACTATTTAAAAAAATTTTTTGGTACCTTGAGTACTTCATTCTGCTTTTCTTTCAGAAGTTCTCTCTGTTGAAACCAGTAAAATCATAGCTTATAAAATCTATTTTTGAAAGGACAAATGTACAAAATAATTTAAATATCATTGGTGTTCCTTACCTTGCTCAATTCACTGATGTATTCCTGAGAGATAGAAAAGAAGAGAAACAACATTCATGAACAGAGATAGAAATGAATGAACATCTATAAGAAAATGTACCTTGCATTGTGCTGCTGCAAATGAAAATATAAATGTTTTTTTATGAATATACTAATATTTCTTGCTATATCACTTCTAGCATTAGTTTCTCTTTGCTAAGCTTTCTTTGCTTAAGCTGCATATAAATATACACTTAAAATAATAAAAAAATTTGTCCCAGTACATTTTATTGTTATCTTTCATCTTGTTTAAGTGATAGTTGTGAATTCTCTTGATCTTGTCAGTCTGGTTCAATAAGCCTAGCATCTATTTCCATAAAAAGGCAATGAAGAAATGGATAGCAAACCCCTTGCTTCTCTTGGTTAACTTGATAGTGTATCTTGTGGAGACTTCCTTATCTCTCTTAGCTCTTTTGGTGTAGGCTACCAAAAAAAAGAAAGAAAAAAAGAAAAAGAGAGACTGGGGAGGTGGAGAGAAAGAAAGGAAGGAAGAAAGAAAGACTGAAGGAAGGAAGGAAGAGAGGAAGAAAAGAAAGAAAGAGAAAGAAAGAAAGAAAGAAAGAAAGAAAGAAAGAAAGAAAGAGAAAGAAAGAAGAGAGAGGGAGGAAGGAAGGAAGGAAGGAAGGAAGGAAGGAAGGAAGGAAGGAAGGAAGGAAAGTTATATTAAAAATCACTCAGGCAAAGTTGGGTTGCCTATCAGACTTTTAAAAGAGTGGTCTTGAAGTAAAATTTCTATTTGTGCTTTATTTGACAATGAAGTCACAAGACTATAAAAACACAATACATAAAGGGGGTATTATTTAGAGATAGAAAATGTTCCATCAGAATGTATATGGAAATTATGTGTTCTAACTAGATTATGCAAAGGAAAACATGAATGTTTGCAAAGAGGCAAACGTGCAGGCACAATTTAAATTTAAAACAGCTCTTTAGTATTTGAATATCTGGTTTTAATATTCTTTGTGGGTGCCTGGGTGACTGAAGGGAAGATTTGATCAAGCCAAGTGAAGAAACATTTATAAACTAAAATTAAATTTCCCAGAAAAACATGTTTGTCTTTTAAGAAGAATAAAAGGATAACACTCACCAGAGGAAACCTGGGAAACTGTCTTTCTTTGAGAACTTCCTGTAGAATTAAATGGTGAATGATAAAAAAAATGAAAAACATAGCCAAAAAGGAGCATGTTTGTCCATTTGACTGCAAGTTATCAATATTGATTAGGTAAATTAGCATATTGCTTAGGTAGAAGAAAAGATAGTTTTAGTTTTATGATCTATTTTTAAAACTAAAGTGACACCCTATTTGGTTTCTTTTTTTTTTTTTTTTTACCAGGCCTAGAGATTTAGTAAGTCTATGCTTAATAAAAAGTTTAAGGAGGAATTGAATAGGATTTAATCAAAACAGATTTGAGAAAGTAATCCAAGTAGCTGACTACTTGGATACATTTGAAGATAAATAAAAACTGGAGTGAAGAAGACATTCACCATTCATCCCAGCTAACAAAAAAGGTTGGGGGCCAGAAGGTGGGGGTAGAACAAGAATCTTACCTCTTTGCTGTATGGTTCCTTCTATAAAAAAAATCAATAAAAAGTATTAGTTCAATCAGTGGACACAGCGGAGGATCAATGGCTCTTGCAGAAATGTGTGGTAGAGGTGTCTAATTCAAGATCCAGTGTATAAAATGAAATTAAATTATAAATCACATGTTAGAGTTCAAGCAGAAGAGAAAGAAGCAAGAATACATTAAAATAAATCATGTTAATATATTTTATTTATTTCTCTTGAATACTAAGGTTTTTATTAGCCATAAATTTTTATGTAAGTCCATGTGCTCTCTTCTCTAACCAAGTTTGTGAAAACAAAATTTGTCAGCACATGAACTGAAGATATTGTATCTCAGTCAATGTGAAACTGTTTTATAGAGATGAGAAGAACAGGTTTAGAGTCAATGTGTTATCAATACATCATCACCTAAATCCCATAGTTAGAGGGAGTTCTTGGAACATCGAATACTCACTTGAATGAGTTTTGAGTGTTTAAGAGAAAGTTTCTGTGAAAAACAATAGAGAATTGTAAAACAAAAAAGAAACAAAGCAATCAAAATACATAATAACAATATCACAATACACATATACTATGAATTTAAACATTGCTATTTAAGAAAAGTTTATATTTTAATAGGTAAACTTATCTGAAAACAAGTTTCCCTGGGAGCAAAAAGGAAAAAAAAGCAACCATAGCTATTTTATTAACAAAAATCAAAGCAAGATAGGTTAATTATTTTCTTTCTTTAAGAAATGGAAAAAAATTGAGAAAGCTATATAAAAAGACTAAAAAAAATTCTTAGCTTCAATTAATCTAGAATAATAAATAAGAGATTTAGTTGCCTGAACTACTTATATTACATGATAGCTCTAAAGGTGATTTTAAACCATTATAAATTTGTGGAGCAAAATGTATGTTTTTCTAATTAAATGTTTGTCTGGATATCATTTTTATCATCAATTTCATTACATAAAAATTTTTCTCAATCTGCATTCTGACCTGGAGACGAGGCTTAGGTTGATTAAATGATAGGATAAAAATATCTGATGTTTTCTTTGGAATGGGGGTAGAATCTGTTTTCTGAGGAATGTTCATTCATTTCATTTGTAAAAGGACAAGAGAAGTACTACTCCAACTACACATTTCTGAGGACTTGGATCTTTTTTCCTAATTTTAAGTCAGAGATTTCTTTCTACTGGTGCTTAGAGTGTAGCACAAACAAAATTCTATCAGGTAAGAAGTTCAGTGTTTCATTATCCTAATAGGAGTTTAGAGAGTAAGTCTCATCAATAGAATCATGTGTCAGCACTTTGGAAACGTTTGCTTCTGTATTGAATAGTTGCAATGTCCAAATACCCCAGATCATTATTTTATGAGTTGTTTTCCTGTCAGGTGATCCTTGTTTATTCCCCCCACCCCACCCTTCATTAGCTCCACATCACAAGGGAGAATAACAGGCTGCTTCATGTAAATAATGGAATAGCTTTTTTAAAAAATTATTTTTGAGAAGAAAGATTCTTTTCATTTCCATTACCTAGTTTCATTGTCTATGGTGATCATAATAACTTGATCTCTGAATATGCAGAATCAGCCTCACTTTTTATACATGGAGAAAAAATAGGCTGACACAGTCTGTCTCAAATGAGGGCTGACTTTGGTTCCAAAAGTAAAATACACTGGAACATGTGTCTTTATGTTATATTTGGTAAGGAAATACTGAGACTATTATATGTCTACAAATATCCTAGTTCTGTGATGGACCCAGGGAAAGAGCCTAATTCTATTCTTTGATCTTATTTATTATGTCGTGCAATACCCTCTTTTTTCTTTTTTTAACTTTTTCTTTTTAATTTTTTTATTGACTAGTGCTTATTTTTCAAGTCAGACATTTTATTTAAAGTTAAGACTTGTGAAGCATTACCACAGTTTTAATATCAAGACCTTAATTAGAGATCATCCCATGACTCAAGATCATTAGTCTCTATATTTTGTGTTTGTTAAGATATCAGGTCATTTACAACATGAATCCACAACCTTCTTAATTCTCTGCTATACTCACAGGCCTGGCAAGAGCAGCAGCCACAAGGCAGGTAAGGATGAGAAACTTCATGGTTGTCAAGGCCTCTATGAGAGAGATAAAAAGAGTTAGATCTAATAAGATGAAAAAGAAATCCTTAACAAACTGAGGGTTGCTGGAGGGGAGGGGGGGTGGGAGGAATGGGGTGGCTGGGTGATGGACATTGGGGAGGTTATGTGCTATGGTGAAGAAAAAAAATTAAAAATAAAGAAAAGAAAAAGAAAAAGAAATCCTTGATCTTCCAACAAAGGAAAATTTATGCTAAGATATGTTAACTCGAGAAGTGGTATTTTAATTAACATGATTTTTTAAATTTTACTATTCAATGTAAATCTAGTTTCTGATTCCAGTTATCTTGCTCAGTGCTCATTTTAAGAAATACAAATTTCCTACCAATATTTTTATCCACTAGCATTCTAAAACAAAACATTTGATTCTTAAATATGGTAATGTGGTTTTGTCAGAGAAATAGAGAATAATCAATATTTAAAATTACAATTTTAAAAAACCCAAACTTTTCCTTCTAGGTCATCAGATTTGCTGGGTGGTGGTACTAAATTGAAATCCATTAAGAACTAGCATTTAATTTCTCTGAAAATTTTGGAAAATGTCTTCCTTCTTTAAATCTATTTCAGAGCATCCTGCTCTTTCAGAATCTTCATGAGAAATGATGTAAGTGCATTATGTAGAAATTATTAACCTCCATCAGTAATTTTTTAAAAGAATCTATCACTTCTAGTTTTGCTACTCTGATATATCCATGACATGACTGTATGAAGATGATTGGACAGAATCATAAGATTCAGATATCTTGTTATGTTTGATTTCCAGAGTTCCATTAAATAGCAATAATCTACAACTGCTGGTATCTAAATATGGTAGGAAAATGGTTTACAGAGAATTTTTAAAAATAAATCATGTTATACATGCAGTTTGTTTATGCCTCACCCAACAAATACTGACATTTTTATATATACTGCTTCAGTTTACAAACTGTACAATCTAAACACATTAGTAAAAAGGCATATTTATAAAACCAAAACAAATTTACTATCTTTATCCATTAGCATCCTTCCAAATATCCAAATTAAACCATCTTTATGAAAAGTAGTCTTCTATATCTATCACTGATATACCCTTTATAGAATTAATTTTTTAGCCAAATGACATGAAATAAAACTGGCCTTGAAATACTCTGCCAGAAATACTCTGCCAGAAATGGTCCTTTTTACAGTAATTTAAAAGACTGGAAATTATTTTGCATAACGAGTTTCCATGGAATTGGGCAAAAAATTTAAACTACTTCCCCACAAGTCTTTACTGAAATTATGTATTTACTTTTTCAATACGTAAGGTTTTAGTTACTAAGTCATCAAAAAATGATTTGGTCTTTATAACACTCTATTAATTTTCATCTAACAATCTGAGATGAAGGTGACAAAATTTGCAAATGCATTTTTAAGCTACCAGTATATCATAAGAAGGTATCAACATTTGCAAACACATAGAAAAGTTACAAATGCATCTTAATGAAGAGTGAAAGAAAGATAGACAATGGGAAATCATAGTAATTTTGTCAAATGTAAACACAATACCTTGAACCCGAGACTGGGAAGAAGAAGCAACCCTGGTTGATGATCAAGGTGGTGGCAGATGTCTTTGCTCCACAGCTATTTAAACCTAGTGATTAGTAAAATGCTAATTTTGTGGTTTCAGTTCAACTAATAGGTTTATTTAAATTCTAAGAATTTTCTCAAATAGGAAATTATTTTTCAGTCTAATTTCTCTCCCCAGAAATTCTGAGGAGAGTTTCCAACAAAGGAGTGATTGATACTATGATAACAGATTATACAGGAAATGGAATAACAGTCTTCAAAATTAAAATACAAAAATTTATAGATTTATGGTTATGATAGGAACATGATTTTATGTCAAGTAGATAATTGGAAAGACTAATATATCAATAAAATTCTCTTTTTTATCTTTTGAAAAATCTAATATCTATAAAGAAAATTCTTGGGACAAATTAGTGTCTTCAAAATTTTTCAATTTTTATCAACTAGATCATGAGGAGAATTCATTATTTATTTCATCTTTTAAAACTCAGTTTGTCACATATTAATTATTTTAATTACTCACTTTATGGGATAACTTACATTGTATGTGCTCAGATCTTTTTTCCAAAAAAGAAATAAAATCATCCTGTAAATTTTGGTGGAATTTTAAGTACATCACATAATTTTTTTGTTTGCTTTGTTTTGGGAGTACTAGTTGTGATACCATTCATTAATTTAGTTATTAGATTGTTTAATTAAAAGTAATATTTATTCAAGAATTAGTTTTAAATGTTGCAAAAATAAATCATATCTGTGATTTCTCCATCCTTTAAAGTAAATAAAAGGGAAAAAAATGAAAGTCCCTCTCTCTAATCCTTAATTCTATTCCTAGAATGAACTGGCATCATACATTTTAGAAAAAATATTATATGGTAAAGAAAATATCCATACATAGAGAGGGTTTTTAAAAGTTATTACTGCTAATTATCAGTGCATTTTTACCGGAAAGGAATCATACCATATATTTTTAAATTAAAAAAATAAACTATAGGGCGCCTGGGTGGCTCAGTGGGTTAAAGCCTCTGCCTTCGGCTCAGGTCATGATCTCAGGGTCCTGGGTTCAAGGCCTGCATCGGGCTCCCTGATCAGCGGGGAGCCTGCTTCCTCCTCTCTCTCTGCTTACTTGTGATCTCTCTCTCTCTCTCTCTCTCTCTCTCTCTCTCTCTCTGTCAAATAAATAAATAAATCTTTAAAAAAAAAAACTATAATGATATTTGCAGCCTAGTCACAATTGTAAGACAGGAACATTATTCTGAGTTAAAAGAAATACCAGAGTGGTTTAGTCTCTTTAAAACAGGAATCAGAGGAGACCGTGGTTTTCCATACTGAAGCTGTCTTTACATACTATCTTCCTTGCTGACTACATCACATCAGTTTTAACAAATTACTAGTGTTTTCTATTTACAGGCCTACCTTGGAGATATAACAGGTTGGGTTCCAGACCACTGCGATAAAGTGAATATTGTAATAAAGAGAGTCAAATAAACTTTCGGCTTTCCAGTGCATATAACAGTTATGTTTACATCATGCTGTTGTCTGTTAAGTGTATGATATTATGTCTACAAACCAGTTTATATATCTTAATTTAAAAAATACTTAATTGCTAAAAAATACTAACCATCATAGACCGAGCCATCATCCTTTGGCCAGTGGAGGGTCTTGCCTTGATATTAATGGCTGCTAACAGATCAAGGTGGTGGTTACCAACAGTTCAAAGGGCTGTGGCAGTCTTGCCACATTGGTTTAATCTTCCATTCACATATGATTTTTCTGTCTTGTGCAGTGCTGTTTGATAGCATTTTACCCACAGAAGAACTTCTGTCAAAATTGGAGTCAGTCTTCTCAAATCTTGTTGCTGCTTTATCACCTAAGTTTATTAATATTCTAAACCCTTTGCTGTCATTTCAACAACCTTCACAGTATCTTCCCCATGAGCAGATCGCATCTCAAGAAACCACTCTCTTTGCTCATCCATTAGAAGCAACTATTTATTTATTTATTTAAAACTTTTTTTAAAAAAAAGGTTTTTATTTATTTATTTAACAGAGAGAGATCACAAGTAGGCAGACAGGCAGGCAGAGAGAGAGGAGGAAGCACGCTCCCTGACGAGTAAGGAGCCTGATGCAGGGATCAATCCCGGGACCCTGAGATCATGACCTGAGCTGAGGGCAGAGACTTTAACCCACTCAGCCACCCAGGCATCCCAACTCTTTATCTATTTAAATCTTATCATGAGATTGCAACAATTCAAATATAGCAATAAGGAAAGAGTTTCAATTATTGTGAGAATTACCAAAATGTAACACAGAGACACGAAACAAACAAATGCTGTGGGAAAAATTACTCTGATAGACTTGCTCGGCTCAAGGTTGCCACAAACCTTCAATTTGTGAAAAATGCAATATCCACAAAATGCAATAAGGTGAAATGCAATAAAATGAGGTAGGCCTGTACTCTGATTCATTCAAGGGAGTGAGGAAAAGCACCCTCAGCTGCATTATAACACCATTTTGTCTTTTCTCAGTAGTGTATCCAGAATGGTTGACTTATTTTATGCCTTACTCAGAATCACACTATAGAAAAATCTACTGTAATTTATAAAAAGCTACTGTATCTTTATTTGTTGATTTTTATTCACTTATTTATTCACAGAGGTGAAGAAACTGGGCAAAGGAACTGGGGATACAAAAGTTGAGCAAGACAAAATCACTGGCCTAGTGCTATGGTGAGTAATTAACACACAAAAAGAAAATATTTTATTATTTTTGATAGTCCAAAAATAGAGATTTGAACAGGACATCCAGAGTACCTATGAACAGTTCTGTCTGGGGGCCATACTTTTTGGAGACATTTGACAAAAATAAGGGTTGTCATCAAATGGAAACAACCAGACTTTTAGAAGTGTCTAATTTGCATCATAAGACACACCATAAGAAGTGTCTAATCTGCCATCATACACGGCAACTCTCAGCGAATTTGTGTTTCAACCATGGGACTTCTCATGTACTCAAAATCCAAATTTTTCTATCTATAATTCTCAATGGGTGAGGAGTAATCTCTACTTTGTCTGAATTAGGTATTTAAGACAGTAAATAAGGTAATTTTTAATAAATCATTCTTATCATTGTAAAATATTACTGTTTACTATAATTTCAGAAAACGTGGTTTCATGTGTTCATTGTAGATTTATACAATGCCAAGCCCTACCAAATTTTAGCCTAAGTTCACTTGCTTTTATTGATATTTTTCATTTGCTTTATCAGTTAAATTTGATCAGTTCCAGCCATTAAAACAAGCTCAGATTTGAAACACACGTTTGGACCATTTATAGTCCGATGGGCCTTTGACCTATGAATAAAGAAAAAATTGAGATTATTACCTGAATATCAATTTTCTGTTATCATAGAGTCACATGTAAGGTGAACATATAATTGATCTTTCAACAATGAGCATTCATAATAATGAAATGGTTTGCTCTAAGTAATTATAATAGAAAAACAGACATAAGCTGGGACTATTTTAGGCACACCATGGCATGGCCACTCTAATGATACCACACAATTGGTTCTGAAATTCCAGGAGTACCTAAACAAATCATAGAAACAGGTTCCAAGGGACAACCTAATAGAAAGCGTCCTCGTTTTCCAGTTTTTCATTATGGGAAAGATTATTTCTTTCTTGAATTCATACTTATTAGTAAAACTAATTAGCATAAAAATGAAAAGAAATATCATAGCAATAGACATAGATTTTGAAAACTCACTAAGTGGTAAACTTTACTATGCGAGGTTATGTGCATGTTGCAGCATATTCTGGTCTAGACTCACATCTCCTTTGGAGGACTCACTTGTATGAGACAGTCAATAATTCAGAACATAAAGTTCCAAAATTAGTTTGTCATAATTCTCTCAGAAACATTTGGCTTTATGGCTGGTGAGTCTTCCAGGAAAGTGTCCTTTAACTATGTAACAAACAGCTAAACTTCCAGAAGGAAATCTACTGAGAAATGTGAAAGATACTTTTGTTTTTCTCTGGAAACCCACACGTCATTTGGAACCTACCAGAGGATTCACAATGCATGCTCAGTACCTTCTCTCAGGTATTGTATGAACAGAACCTTGGCACCCAGAAATAAAATAGAGTTCTTATCAGGAAGTTGTTGTCTAGTATGACTATATGATATCACTGGAAATATGGAACCTATGTTTACTTTTGTGTTTGTATTTAGAAAAATCTCCTTTTTAATTTCTTCAGGGGCCTGTCAGTAGGTCTCTGGAGATCTAAAATAAAACACACAATCTGAGTAAAGTAGTGTAAGTGGTGGTTGCAAGGCAAGGCTTTGGGGTCAAATTGTAAGTTTATATCTTGGCTTTCATTAACCTGCTGTTATCTGGGGTAAATCACTGCGCCTCAAAGTCCTCATCTGTCCAATAACATCCACTTCCTACATAAAAGAAAAAAAATGAGATTACACACTTTGAAGTGTGATGTACCTGAAACAAGGGGCTCATTTAAGATCATCCATTATTGGAACATGAATTTTTAAAGCCTTCAACTAATTATTTTGTGCCCAAATTATCTTCTTACCTCATAGATTCATAAGCTTTTGAGAATTTATGAATTACATTTTTATATTTCCTTATACATAGAAAACGTGTAGAAAGGTAAAGACAAAATTTCTATTAGTGACCACAACTAAAGAATGTTTGGGATGGGATAGGAAAAGAGAGTAGAAAAGAGAGATTAGAATTTTTATTAATGAAATCCTGTCTTATTTGATATTTTCACACACCAGTGAATTAGAAGGCGCTTCTCAAATTTTAATGTGCCTATGAATCATTAGGGTATCGCATTAAATTTCAGATTCATGCTCAGTAGGTCTGATGTGCGTCCTGAGATGGTGCATTCTTTTTTTTGTTTTGTTTTGTTTTTGTTTGTTTTTTAAAGATTTTATTTATTTATTTGACACAGAGAGAGAGATTACAAGTAGGCAGAGAGGCAGGCAGAGAGACAGGGAGAGGAGGAAGCAGGCTCCCTGCTGAGCAGGGAGCACGATGCGGGCCTTGATCCCAGGACGCTGAGATCATGACCTGAGCCCAAATCAAAGGCTTTAACCCACTGAGCCACCCAGGCACCTGAGATGGTGCATTCTTAACAAGTTTTCAGGTAATGTCATTGCTGGTGATCTACGGGACACACTTTGAGTAGCAAGCAACTAGGAGTTTCGAAAATGTAGTGTATACTCTCCGCCTTTAAACTTACCAACGTGAAAGTTTGCATATAAAAAAATTTAAAAAATACTTAACATGGAAAAATTGAAAAAACATGTAACAAACATACATAGCAAAAACAGATTTAAAAAATGNCGCCTTTAAACTTACCAACGTGAAAGTTTGCATATAAAAAAATTTAAAAAATACTTAACAACATGGAAAAATTGAAAAAACATGTAACAAACATACATAGCAAAAACAGATTTAAAAAATGCTGAATAGTATTTCCATGAGATGTTTACCTTCATAACAATGTTTAGAATAAAGCATTTTCTTACCAACCCTAGATTCTTTTTGTAGATAGGATGTTCTGTTAGTAACAGTTTGCCCATGTAATACCAGTACTATCATCTTCTTTCTGCCTCCAACCAGAATTCATTCATTTTGCCGCTAATGAGTCTTTCACTTACTCAATATGTCTGGGAAAATTGAGCTTAAATTTAACTAAATGCTACCTAGTGAGTTCTTTCTAAAAGACCATGATATATGTGTAAAGAGAGTTTTGCCAGAGGAAGAAATATATCTTCCTCTAACTTGACAGAACATAGTTTCTATTATTGATATGCTTTCCTGGATCTAATCATTAGATATCCTTGTTTAACAATGTTATTATTAGCTTTGCGCAGTGGCAGTATCGTAGCCAATGAGGTTTATCCAAGGCGCGATTATTGCTAATTGAAAACAATGTTATTATTGACATATAATGGCTTTGACAGGCTGTATTACCTACCAGAACCAACTGTAGTTTCCCAGACGGAATCATAAGCCATCTACCAATGGAATGGAATATATTCAGTTATTAATTTATATGGTTCTTAACAATGCTTAAAGTCTTACAATATTATTCTATGTGCCCCTCCCAAGAACCATGCGACGCAGGGAGAGCAGGATAAGAATACCAAAACTTCTCTAAGTTGAGTAAACTGATTTCCATACAAGGCCGTGCATCGACTAATGAGTAAATGGTGGCTCGGATCTTCCAACACATGAGCCTGTGTTCTTAATAATACCACTCAACAGGAGCACTGGACGTACACAAGGTACTGTATCTTTAAAGAGACAATAGAGGAAGTAAAATCCTAGCAGGAGAAAAATGCCTAACATGCGTGTAAGGTGAACTGATTTAAACCAACAGAGGATAGTGTGAGAATAAGAGGAACTAACCGAATAAAAAATGTCACAGTGTTGCTAAACACAGACTTCACACGACTTCTGGAGAAGTCTGCAGACTGTCAAGATATGCAATTTCCTATCTCCAGCATTATCCAGTCAAATTCTTTGGATTCTTTTTCTTTTTAGTAACTACGACTTTACCAGTATTATTGTCTCTCCATTGATTTGCTAGCCTTTAATAGCTAGTAAGAACGTTTGCCACTCATGGAAGTACAGAAGTGCCTAAAAGTAAAAATTAGAGCAGAGAAGAAAATTTTAGAACTGAAAAAATGTAACAATAAAGAAGTTCTTGCTAGTGGCAATAAGAGGCTAACTGGTCAGGTGAGGTAAAGGTCTTTTTTTTTATCATTTATTATTATTATTATTATTATTATTATTATTATTAAAGATTTTATTTATTTATTTCACAGAGGGAGAGAGATCACAAGGAGGCAGAGAGGCAGGCAGAGAGAGAGGAGGAAGCAGGCTCCCCGCTGAGCAGAGAGCCTGATGCGGGCCTCGATCCCAGGACCCTGAGATCATGACCTGAGCCGAAAGCAGAGGCTTTAACCCACTGAGCCACCCAGGCGCCCTATCATTTATTATTGAAATATAGTTGACACGCCCTGTTATATTAGTTTCAGGTGTACAACATAGTGTTGTGACGAGCCTCTACCCTTCTCAAGCTCACCACGATAACTATAGTCACCATCTGTCGCCGTACATTATTATGATACTAATGACTACATTCCCTATGCTTATTTTTCATCTCCATCACTTTACTTTATGATTAAAAGTTTGTACCTCCTAACACCCTTCATCTCTTTCACCCATCCCTCCGCTCCCCTCCCCTCTGGCAACCACCAGTTTGTTCTCTGTACACGTGTGTCTGTTTGGTTTTTCTTTGTTCTTTTGTTTTTTAGATTTCACATATAAGTGAAGTCATAAGGTCTTTGTCTTCTCTGTCTGACTGATTTCCAGGTGAAGGTCTTTTAAGTTAAAGGGGTCAGGAGTTGGATTGGACTATTTGTGTGGGCACTAATACAGCCCAGGATCAATGACAGGTTTCAAGACGCAATGAACACGAAACCATGGCATAAGGTTAGCACCAGGGCGCCCGATGGACAGTAGATGGCAGGAGTGAGACAAGGAAGAGGTCCAACTGCAGAGTAAGAGACTTCAAGATCAGGAGGCCTCCTCTACAGTCAGTGCAGGAGGGCCTCAGGAAGTGGAAGTGGTGGTGGAATGACGAATTCCTTGTCCTCTTCCAGACCTTCAGATAGAGGTGGCAACAGGGAAGGGGCACCTTCTCCGATTTGAGAGAGTTATAGAGTATTTTTATCTGAGAAGATTCAGGTTCAAATTTCTGTCTTGGAAGTCAAGGAGATGAAGGAGTTTCTAGGAATATAACTGAATTTTTTTAGACACAGAAGGCAGACAGCACATGAGGGGACGAGATGGTCAAAAATTTAAAATGACTACTAATATCTGGGTAAGATTTGGAAAATTGAGATGTGAGAAAAGCTGACAGACGAGGGTGGTGCTAATGACACAAGCATGGAGGAATTAAAACTCCAAAATAACTCTGTTTGAGAAACAATTATAAATTATTAAATCTATTGAAAAGTGCTATGGTTGTTGAGGAGCACAAGAACTTTGAAGGCACGAAAGAGGATGTGTTCTCTTTGACATAAAAAGATCAGGAAAGGTGTCTTAGAAGATGAGTAGAGTGTGAGAGCTGAGGAGGTAAGGGAAGAGGGGAGGCGGGAAGGTGCGTTAATAGCCATGGTTGGAAGTGATTGCACCCTTCACGAGCAGGATACGGAAGATGACACAGTACCACCAGGAATTTAGACTTGATATGGAGAATTGGAATCTCTTCTTCTTTGGAGGAAGCTAGAAGCCTGAAAGGCTGGCACTCTCTCCCTGGGCCTGGCAGTAAAGCTCTGCGGTGTTCTTCACTTTGCCCAGCCCTTCCCACCCCAGCTCTTTCCAGGATGTCATTAACTTCCTCTTGTTATCTCAGATCAGGATGGTCACGGATTGCCCCAGACTGAGTGCCTCCAGGGCCTTCCTCTTCCTGAGAAGGGTGAAGGAGTTCCGTTCTGCCCTGGTCAAACAATTCACATGCCAGATTTCTAGCCTTCACATTCTCTCTTTGCTAAGCACTTGGCTAAGATGACACGGAAGGACATTGACTACCCTGTACTGTTGATTATAGAGCTAGTCTTCTAATGCAAGCAGATTCTTCCAACAGTAATAAAACCTGACACTTGCTGAGCACTTTTAATAACCCAGGTGCTCAGGCATTGTGTTAGCACTTTTTTTTAATGTTTTTAAGTTTTCATTTAAATTCCAGTTAGTAAATGTATAGTGTGTGTTAGCACATTTTAAAGATTCACTCATTATGAAGATTTTTCACATGATAACCCAAGGAAGCAAATATTATTTTTATTTCAATTTTAGAGATGGAGAATTAAGGCTTATAATAGTTAAACAATTTTCTTGGGCTAAGACAAAAATGGCTAATCTGCCTTGAACCAGTCTATTTTATTCCAGTGCCCTCTCTTAAATACTGTGCTTTATTATTAAAAATGCTTTATTGTTAAAAATTTACCCCCAAAAGACTTTCTGCACTCTAGATAAGAATCCAACAAATGACCTTATCGGATTCTGTGTTTTATTATTTAGATTTTCATAATAAAGTAGATTAATGAAACACTGAGGTCAGTTTTATAGGTTTCTGACATCAACTTGTGAGGTGAGAAATATTGAGTGACAGCTTTCACTTTTGTAGGACAGTTGCAGATTCGAGTTTAGTGGCTATTTAAATATCTAGAAAATTTTTAAAAATCAATAAGAAAAACAAAAATCCATTAATGCAGAACCCAAAAATAACCAATAATTTGTTAAAAAAAAACCCCTGTATTATGCTTTTGGCTATATATAGTGTTGTGAGTGTTATGTATAGTAAATTCCATTGATATAATAAACTGTTTTTTCCACCTTCTGTTATAGCATCATTTTCTCACACTGTCTTAGATTTATAGATTACATTATAATATTTAACACATTTTAAGCAATTGATCCTGTTCTTCAAAGTTCAAAACCTAAATTAGATAAATGTGAATTTACTTGGTTGGAAGTAGCTCCCGACCTGCTGGAATATTCTCCTTTTCTTTCCGTGGGACTCTTAATATTCTATGGACCACAGATAGAAAAACCTTAGTTCTGTGTAATCTTCTATAATGGCTCCACAATATTTCATCTTATTGACACGTTACAATTTATTTAGTACCCTTAAAGGGGCATTTATATTTTCAGTGTTTAGTTTTTGTTTTCTGCTATTATATGTACATATGGTTGTAACACGCATACCATGTCTACTCATTTGAATTATTTTATATCCTTTATTGATGTGAGCCATCTGCATGGCACAAGAAGGTGAACCCCCTCTACACGGTATGGGGCGCCGCCCTCCTGCAAGGCGAGGAGAATGCAATGGGCAAAGCATTAATCAACCCCTTCCAATTAAAAGCGGCTTGCAGCTCGGATGATGCATATCAGTATGAATGGTAAGATTAGACTAGATTTGTTAAACATAGGTTGAATTTACTATTTGTAGATCCCGTATTATCAATCAATGTTAAAGTAGATAGTATAAACATAGTAATTGGAAGAAATATAGTCGGATAATTGACTTTTTCGAGGTGCGGATAGTTTACTCTTTCTATAGACAAACAGGCCAAAAAGGAATCCGGGATAATTGCCGAGAAAGAATCTGGCGCCACGCTGTGCCTCCCCCCGGGATATATAGCATTTAACTTTAGGGCTTAACGACCTTACACAAAACCCTTGATTTACATCAGAACTAGGAGTAACCATAAAAAGGGAACACTATACAGATAAGCAGAACAGGCCTCATCTATCTAGCTTTTTGAGAAATACCAGGTGCANGAAAAGGGAACACTATACAGATAAGCAGAACAGGCCTCATCTATCTAGCTTTTGGAGAAATACCAGGTGCATCTACGAAGGTTCCTTCAATTAATAAATAAACATTCTGGTTATGTTTTATCACCCTTTGTTACAATGATATAAATAAAGGACCCCGAGCCCTGAGGTTTTGGGAGACTCCTGAGACATCATCCGAGTCCGTCTCCTCATTTCGTATCGCCAACGCCGTCCTTTCCTTCGGGGACGCCTGACTGTTGCTGGAGCTGGACTCCTGGCCTCCGGCACTTTATCCTTCCCTTGGGGAATGCNTCCTCCTTTCCTTCGGGGACCCCTGACTGTTGCTGGAGCTGGACTCCTGGCCTCCGGCACTTTATCCTTCCCTTGGGGAATGCTTTTATATTTTTGTAGATTTTTATTTAATCATAAATATATTTTTCCTTTGTCATTAATTTGTGGACATGGTTTCACAAATACAGTTTGCCTTTTCATGTTATGATGGGTTTGATGTTGAGGAGTTTTCAATATTTAGAGAATCAAAGAAACTAAAATTTTGTTGTTTGTTGTTTCTTTTTTTCTGAATTATGTCCCTCTCTCTCTGCTCTTCCCCCTTTGACTCCTCCCCACCACTGTCTCTCAAATAAATAAATAAATAAATAAATAAATAAATAAAATCTTTAAGAGAAAAATGAGGAAAAGTCATGGAGCGCTTGGGTGGCTCAGCTGGTGAAGTGTCCAACTCTTTTTTTCTTTTTAAAGCTTTACTTTTTTTTTTAAAAGACTTTATTTATTTGAGAGAGAAAGAGAGAGTACAAGCAGGGGGGAGGGGCAAATAGAAAAGCAGACTCCCCACAAAGCAGGAAGCCCAATGTGGAACTCAGTCCCTGGACCCTGGGATCAGAACGTGAGTGGAAGGCAGATGCTTAACCAACTAAGCCACCCAGGCACCCCAAGGGTCTGACTCTTGATTTTGGCTCAGGTCATGATCTCAGGGTACTGTCAGATTGAGCCCCACATTCCTCTGCTCCTCCCCCGCTCTAAAAAAAAAAAAAAAGGAAAAATGAGAAGTGAGTTCTGTCTTCCTAGAAGACTGTAGAAGATTGAGGACAGTCCCCCATGGATCTCTCATTTTTCTGAGTGTTTTGCAAGTAGAGACACTGGCTGCCTTTGCAGTGAACTATCTTTTTAAGAATGTTTTTATAGCAAACATCCTAGGAAGATAGTCCTCCTGCAGAATAAAGGGCAGGCTTGTTTGCTGTTATAATAAAGGTAATGGCTCTCTCCAGAGTAAATATCAGGTCAGCTTACATGCTTATTATGAAAAAATTGAGTTTCTGAAGTTTGTGGCACTCCCCCCTGTAAACACACAACCTGCTGTGTATGCAGGTATCACCTGCCCCTCTTCACAGTGAAAAGGGGGAGAAGGGACCAGTGCAGATGCTGAGACTCTATGGTGATTGCCCTGTGTAATAAAGTTTGTTGTCCTGTGTTCAGGAGTCTAGTGTCTTCTGCAGTATCTCTCTGGCAGGCTGTCTCCTTATCTTACAAGGAGGATAAAATCACAGACCTTTTGAAGTTTCTGAAACTGAAGTTTGGAGACATTTTAAAGTACTTGAGTCCACTCAATGGGAATCTTTTAAAGCAAGCTAAATTTGCAGTTCTTGTTTTGGGCTCTTGATTTTGAGAAAGAAGAAACTAAGGAAGGAGACGAATACCAGAAAAACCATCAAAAATGAGGTCAAGCTTTTTTCTGACGGATGCCTCTGGAAAAACAAAACAAAACAAAAAAATGAAAGGAAAATAATGAGAAAGATAGCAAAACACAAGACTGAAGGTGCCACCTGACTAGAATGCCCAAGCTCTTTGTCATTGATTAAAGTCAATTTACTTTGCAAAATGATAATTTCCATATAAACAATTTCCCAGAGTGTTTTGGAATATTATTAACATGACAGTACCAAATCAATAAATCCAGTAAAGGGGTATTCAGTATGACTCAAAAACTTGTCAATCTCTTGGCATTTAGAAACTAATATGGTAAATGTGACAATTTAATACTTAAGAAAATTTTTAAATAGGAAATCACTCAAAAAAGTTATCAGAACTCTCAAATAGTTGTGAATCAAGGCTTTCAGTTTTATTCATAATTATATCACATTTTGGTCAGTTAGAGTTAAGTTTTAGGGACCACATGACCTTAATTGTTTTGTACATTAATATGAACAGAAATGAGAAAGGAAAAGTCTTAAAATGAAGGCTAGAAAGAAGCAATAAAAGAAAACAGGAATAGAAATACCCAAAGGAGATTTTTTGAAAGGATTAAATGGGCTACGAACTAATATTTGTGAAAAGGCTTTCCTTCTTTTTGTCTTCTTTAGCTGTGTGGTTTTTTTTTTTTCTCCTAGTCTACTAATGGTTAACCTATAGTCCTTGCTTTTTTGCATTACGTTCAGTTACTTTGTTTCATTTTGCAACTTTACTCTCTTTCATCCAAAATTCTGCATGAAGGGACCTATAAATATAGAAATTTTTTTTTTTATTCATTTGATACAGAGAGAGAGATTACAAGCAGGCAGATAGGCAGGCAGAGAGAGAGGAGAGAGGAGGAAGCAGGCTTCCTGCTGAGCAGAGAGCCCGATGTGGGCCTCGATCCCAGGACCCTGGGATCATGACCTGAGCCGAAGGCAGCGGCTTTAACCCACTGAGCCACCCAGGCGCCCTAAATATAGAAATTTTATGGTTAGTACTGAAAACATATAAAAGTACCAAATTTATTAAACAAAGAAAAGACATTTTAAATAAGCAAGCCCTATATAGCTATAATAATGTGGCATAATAACGGACTCCCCCTCCTTAAAACTTTACCTAATTTAAATTCTGAATTTTGGTAAAGTTAGTATCTTTCAACTAATCATTCCTATTAAGTTATAGATTAATTTTCTATATGCATTAAACTTTGTTTTGTTTCATTTTTTAGACTAGATAATTTAGAAGAAATTAGAGTTATGCCAACGAGAGCCTTAGGACACCTAGAATGTGGTGGACAGGGTAAGATTTTGAAAGGTTAGTAGCAGAAGGAAGTGGCTGGATTGTGTGGATTTGTGGGGGGTATACTACTCTGGGAGGTCCTGGGATGATGAAGTTATTCAGTGTTTGGTGATATTGGCAAAATAATGTCACCTATGTGATCAGAGAAAGACTAGAAATGTGTATAGCTTGAAATTTCATCATTTTGTCTAATTCCAGGACCTTAGTCATCATTTCTCTCTTTACATCTAAATTTCCCTGTATTTGTTGTAGAACTAGGGAGTCAGGAATTTTTCAGACACCAGGAGGATTTGGTTCTTGGTTGCAAACCCCTAAATCCAACTCTGGCGATTTTGAGAAAAGAAGTTATTGAAGAGGAGGACTCAGATTTGAAGGATAATTTAATATTAACTAAATTTAATATTAAGGATAGAAGATAGAACAGCAAGGCCGTCTAGCTGGAGTAGTGTGAGCACTATACAGCAGCAGCACCAAAATATATAAACTTGTCTTCACTTTGGGGTAATTGAATCAAGATTCACAATTCCAGGTGAGAAGTTCTGATTATCCCTCTTGGGTCATGTTGGCTATAACAAAACATAAAGAATTAAGATCTCATTCTTTGAGCTTCCACAGTAAGAATCAGGTATGTGCACATGCCCTCATACTAAGACTACACACAATTGAGGAAAGAAATATCTCCAAAAGGACTGCGGAGAGCTATTTAAAATTGGACACTTGGGGGCGCCTGGGTGGCTCAGTTGGTTAAGCAACTGCCTTCGGGTCAGGTCATGATACCGGAGTCACAGAATCGAGTCCTGCATCCGGCTCCCAGCTCCATGGGAGTCTGCTTCTCCCTCTGACCTTCTCCCCTCTCGTGCTCTCTCTTACTCGCTCTCTCTCTTAAATAAATAAATAGGAAATCTTTTAAAAAAATAAAAAATAAATAAAATTGGACATTTGAAGATTTACATAATATAAACCCTACTCAAACATGGATGGAAATGATCTCAATTATACTGATAAATCATCAGTAGCTTTGTATTTCTATAATCATCTATATTTGATGCATTGTAGCAAATCAGGATGCATACACTATAGCTAGAATTGCATTTATTGGTAAAGAGAGTAACTAGCACATAAGGAAATTTTAATACAGATAACATATATCTGCATGTTATTTATAATATGTTAATCCTGATAGATATTTATTCACTTTTTATTTCCTGGATTCTCCATTGCAATGTAAGCAGGAATGTTTTTTGTCTTAATCTTAGTACCTAGCAACATGCCTGAAAGTGTATGTACCAGGTACAGAGATAATTCATCTCCCCAGATAGATAGGAAATAAATAATAAGTGCTTTGAATTTCATTTGCTGAGTTCTTCTCATATTATGCAATAATACCCTTACTCTAATTACTTTAATTAACTCGAGAGAAACTGGAAGTCCCTATAAATCACGAATATGATTTTCTGGCTTTCTGGCTTTTATTCCCATAAAAAACAGTGCTCAAGAAGTGCTTTGATTTGAATAAATGTGGCTGCTTTCCAAATCGATGAAAAGAAATCACTAAAGCAGTATTTATATATTGCATTGATTATGGAAAGTTTTTCTTATCCTTATAACCATGGCAGTAATTATGGTAAGATGGGTTTTCTCCAAATTCCAAGAAGATTAAAAGCCCCTGACAAATGTTTGTCACAAGGACCTTCTTTCTTGGTAGTCAGGGTTATTTCACCTTAAGAATCTTGTAAAATTAATAAATTTGTGGAACAATCAGTGGTTTTCTAGCAATCTTGAGGAAGTTAACATAGTTTTCTTTGCAGAATTCAGCTGATAACGCTGAATCTGGTTTGTTAACTAAATAGCACTTCGCAAAATGTTACCAGGTAAAGGGAAGAAAAAAAAAAGTCTGATCAAATATCCTTGGTAAGTGTTAGTTAAAGACTATCAAAGTTGGGGCACCTGGGTGGGTCAGTTGGTACAGACTTCAGCTCAGGTCCCGATCCTGGGGTCCCCAGATCAAGCCCTTCGTCAGGCTCCCTGCTCAGAGGGAGCCTGCTTCTCCCTCTCCTCCCTACATGTGCTCTCTCTCACTATCTCTGTTACTATCTGTCTCCCTCTTTCAAATACATAAATAAAATCTTAAAGACTGTCAAAGTCTTTTTTTTTCCTGCAAAAGTTTTCAGATCCTTTAATTCACTAATCTGCCTTACAAATTTCTAAGAGAAAGGTTATACAGTGCAGTATTTCCAAAACATGTTTGATAAAGTAACTCTTTCTTTTTTTGACCTGTCAGTTACAAGTCCTTGAAAATTTTGGTAAATATCAGTACAGATAATTAGGAAGAGGCCTTGTTGATGCATCTTAGTTTCTTTTTTTTTTTTTACTTTATTTTTTCAGTGACCCAAGATGCATTGTTTATGCACCACATCAGTGCTTCATGCAATACGTGCCCTCCTTAATACCGACCACCAGGCTCACTATCTCCCTTCCCCCCCTTAGTTTTTTAAATAAATTATTTGCTTTGATTATTGCACATTCTTACCTGTTGCTACAAGCCCTGCGCAGACTTCTGTTTTGATAGTGATTTCCCAACTTCTCAGTGGTTTACGTTGTCCATTCCCAGGTTGTCAAATACATTTTCACTGGTTATTCTGAAATAAAATGATGAATCCCCCAATGGGATAAAAAAAGTTTTAGTTAGTAAGATGAGGGTTTCCAAGATTTAGAGTATTCTTTGGCCATGTTGTAATCCAAATGTAGAATAGACCACAGACTAAGAGCTTTGAGAATTTGCATGACATGATATAGAACTTTATATTTCCAGGATCTGTTGTAGGCTGTATTATCTCATAGTTGAGAGAAATTATAATTCTGGATGGAAATAAAAACAAATCAGTAATTGTTCAATAGATTTCAATTACTATAAAGTAGATTCAACTAATATGTTACTGTTGAATGAATGAATAAACGCATGAATAGAAGACCTGTTAAAATACTGAGATCACAGTCCCTGAGAACAGAAGGTCAAAAGAATATATATGATAAAATTGCTTATAGAGATTTAATGTCCTAGTACTCATATTTGGTCCCTTAAATTTAGTATTCAGAAGAACATTCCAGCTGTAATATTCTAACAGTAACAGAATTTTATGTGATATTACCATAGTAATAGAATTATTATATTATATTCACATAATATAAAATAAAATTATGTTGTATAGGCAAAAAGAGTAGAAGTTATTAATCCACTTTATAGAATATTCTTTAAATTTTAACAAAGTTTCCTGGGGGTGCCTGGGTGGTTCAGTTGGTTATAAAGCTACCTTCAGCTAGAGTCATGATCTCGGGGTCCTGGGACTGAGCCCTGCTCAGGATCCCCACTGGGTGAGGTGCCTACTTCTCTCTCTCTCTCTCTGCCACTCCCCCTGCTCATGTGCTTGCACGCTCTCTTGCTCTTAAATAAATAAGTAGAATCTTTAAAAAAACCACAGAGTTTTCTGGAAAATATTGCAGAGATAATGCCGATCTTTGCAAAAGTAATATCCATAAAGTCATACAATACAAAAAAACATTGTACAATGATAATATTTTTCTTAGGAAAAAATTTTGTAATCTACCAAATGTTCCTGGATTGCCAAGATGCTAGGTTTTATACCAATGAGTTAATTTTTTTTTAAATGTGGCGTTTAGTTAATAATTCTCCGATCTCTTGAAATGGGAAATCTTATAAATCTTACAAAAGCCAAGGACCAAGAGCATAAATGTCTAGGCTTACTGGTAGGATAAGACTTCCTTTTTCACAAAGAACACTAAGAAAAAGAATATATGTATATGTACACACATGCATATTCTCTTTTAGAAAGGTAATTTAACAATACCTGAATAAATGTTTCTAATCCAATCCAGAGGTTTTATTCTACTGATTGCTTGTTTCTAACGAAGCAGCAGTGGCAGAGGCTTCATTGAAGTTTTGGATGGTATTACGATGAAGACCACATTGATGCCATACACCCTGGGAAGGGAAAAGTAGAAAAGCTCATCCTGACTTTTTATGTTATTGGGTACATTATGCTGAATTAAAAGAGTGCAATTTCATTTCCAAATTTTGGTGTTATACTAAGAGGTCTGAAAGAACTAGAGCAACGAGGGGTAAGACTTAAAATTACAAGCAAAAACACGGATATATATCTGTGCTTGAGCCTAGTTCATTCTATAGTTAAAGTAGGCAAAGAAACTGGATAAGGAATAGAATGAAACAACAGAGAAGACAGAATCATTCTGAGGAAAACTAAAAGCCATAGTTGAAAAAAATTAAAGAGATAAAAATTTTTTTTTTAATTGAAGAGATAATTTTTTTAAAAAATTTAACTGAACATTTAAGCATACTAGTTTAATATAACTTTTCTGAAATGAGGGCACACTGCTTCATTCGTTATTCAATTTTCTGTCCGAGGCTACTGGGTAGGTAGTCCAGGGCACTCTTGAGAAGCAAAGGACAATCTGAATTCTCCAATCTACGATGACAAAGATAGAATAGGTATTAAATCCAAAAAGAGAATATTACACTAGTGCCTAGACAGTATACAGACTGTGGGTTCAAAAGTTGGAACAAAGGCAATGGGGTCCGTGTGCAGTTACATGGGATTCCATGAATGAACAGATACTGCTCCAAGTTGGCGGTTTGGACCCAACCGACACAGCTCCATCGTCTACATTAAGCAGTGGAACTTTGACATCTAGCTTCTTTTATCCTCCCAGGTTTCCATTTTGTTGGCTACATGGCACCTTGTGAATTATATCCAAATATCTCAGTTTTGATTATTCACATATGGGGTGAAACTGAAATTATCTTTCCAACCAATTTTCACAATACTGTTTTTAACGTAACCTGTGCATCAGTCAACTGGCCAATTGTTATTTCTCAAACGTACCTTTAGGTTCCCCCCCCCCACTGGCCTTTGTGACTCTCCCAAACTACTGAAATATACTTAGCTTCATGTGAAAGAAATAACTTAATGAAAAAAGAATGAGATCTGAAATAACATAGACCTCGGTTCAGCATCAAGCTCTACAGAGTGTCATAGTTGGACAAACAGAAAAGTTGTTTTTCCTATAAAATTAGTGCAGGCATTTCTTCTTTCCTTTGTCATTCCTAAAAATGTGTTTAGTTTCGTTTACTTTTGTAAAATCTTAGCAAAATCTTGAGTGGTCAAGTTTAGGCTAAAGAGGTGTTGAACTATTTTGTAAAATGATGTAAAAGAATATCTTTAAGGGTGAAAAACATATTTACATGCTAGGTCATTTTGGGCTTCCATTAGGCACCTTAGGACAAGGATACAGGGGCCTTGACTTTAGCTAAGAATGACACTTGGTGAGTAACTGATTTCAAAAGAGGCAAACAACAGCATATGACAGCTGGTTGGTGCCAAGACAAATGAAGTCTTGTGAAAGACTTTCTGTTGGAATTTAGCTAATGGATGTCAGGGTCATTTATGATCACTTAGTTTAAGAAGTTATTTTTTTTTCTTTCCCTTGCACTGTAGTCCCCTTTGACATTATTAAGTGGTAAGGGAATTCTGACAAAGTCAACAACCTTGTGTAATTTACATCTCTGGGAGCAGAGGAAGCATGTGTTCATGCTTGGACGAAAATAATAAGATAAGAAGAATCCAACCTGAAGAAGTTTTGATGCAATCACCAGGGGTTGACGCCAGCAGCAACAGTTCACAATAGGGATTTTAAAATGCTTAGGAAAACCACCAGCAATGTTCTGGAGGGGTCTCAATTTCCTATGGTGACTTTATGGTGTCTCATTAAGATACTTTGAGAAAGTAATAGTCTTTGAAAAAGAGAAAACTTACTGTGTGATTTTGGGAAGTTAGAGTTTATGAATCTCCACTGAAAAGTGGAGGTGAGGATAATGATGACTCCTAGTGTTGTTATACAGATGAAGGCGAGTAAAATAAAACGAAAGTTCTGGAAATATATCATGAATGTGGAGGTGTTCAGCAACTGTAAATTCATTATTCCTCACTCTTCCTTTCCCCTTGAAGAGTGCTGTGTTCTTATCTCCCTGATTGCTTCAGTAGGAAGCAATTTATGCTCACTTTCAACTTTCATAGAACTTTGAACTTCTATTAAGGTATTTAAAGAACTGTAACATTTATAATGATACATTTTGTGTAACCTGTCTTCAAACTTCCCCTTTTCTCCTTTCCTTCCTCCCTTCCTCTCCTCCTCCTCCTGCTCCCTCTTCTTCTCCTCTTTTTCTTTCCCTGAAAGGTTAAACATTATTATTTATTCTTGTCACCCTCAAAGTATGTTACTTCTAATAGAGATGAAATATTTCTAAACAGATATGAAAATAAATACATTAAAAACTTGCAAGTATTACATTTCCTGGATTGAGGTATATCATGATTTTTGTGTCTCAGAGACAGCAACTACCAATCCATAATTATGGATTTGAGTTTGTAGGTGTAAAGTGAATGTGATAATACTGTGCAAACAATAGCTATTCACATATTTTCCCCCTTTAGTGCATATCATTTTTATCAACCAGAATTATTCAATGATTCAATAATATAATGATGAACAACCTGAAATTTATTATGTGTGTTAGCCAATGAAGAGACAGAGCAGGAAAATAAGGTGAGAAGAGATACAAAAAATAATAAGTAGATAAGAGAAGTAAACCATGGTAATCTTTGAAAGTACTAGTCAGCATTTTATGAAGACCATTTAACTATTTTGTTATAAAATTGAACTACAAAGATGAACCCAACTGATGATACCGTAATTAAAATTTGAATTGTGCTATTGGCCAAAATATTTGCCACTCAGAATTAGGTTCTAGACTTTGTTAGGATGGTAGATAAACAGGCATAGCCCCTTAGTATTTATTTAAAACCAAACAGATACTACTTCACATGCATATACTTAATCCTAGAACTTGGAAATAAAAAAAAATAAAAGTGATAACCTTTGAAGTATGGGTCCATGGGATCAAATCTATTCTTTCATAAAATATTGTTTACCCTGGTGTTAGATAGACCTAATTTTACAGTACTACTCTGTTACCTTAAGTCATAAATAAATTGGTAGCAAAGGGAATTACATTTGCCATTTGACAAATGCCTTCGGTGTGGCAGGCACCTTATTCTCACAAGAGGCCTTCACAGCTTATTTCTTCCCTGACCATCTTACCATACTGATCCCTGCCAGCCTGCTTTGTTCTTTCCTTTTTTTTTTTTCCCTAAAAGATTTAATTAATTAATTAATTTGAGAGAGTGCAAGCACATGTGTTTGAGAGGCATGCACGAGTTGGGGTGGGGGGTGAGAGAGAGAGAGAGAATCTCAAGCAGACTCTAAGCTGAGCAAGCTGAGTATAGAACCCAAGATGAGCTTAAGGTGGGGCTCTATCTCACAACCCTGAGATCATGACCTGAGCCAAACTCAAGTTGGACACTTAACCTACTGAGCCACCCAGGCATCCCAAGTTCTCTTTTTTTCAACAGCCTACACCATACTCTAGTGTAATGTATAATTTTTATTATATCTATTAAGAGTTTATGTTCTGCTACATCCCTGTAGAATTCAAGTACTATAAGATAGGCATCTTTGTCAGCGTTGTTCACCAATGTATCCTAAGTATCCAAAAAAGTGCCTGACCCACAGTATACAGCCAATAAATAGAATTTCAGTAGTTAAAAGAAATAAGACATGGTTACCAAATGGTAATTTAGAGATTCTTAAATAATATAAAGGCTATTTTTACCTTTACTGATATGCCATACCTTACAAGTCTAAGAAATCAAATTTAGTTTTCTCTTACTGACTCCTGCTATTGTTTTAGATAGTGTTTAACACTGGCAAAGCATGGAAGTATTGAATCACTATATTAGATACCTGAAACTAATTTTATATTGTATGGTAACTAACTGGAATTTATATGAAAACTTAAAAAATAAGGTTAGTGTTTAGATGTGTACATTTCGGGAGTACACTAACTGCTTTGTGATCTCTAAATATGTTAAGTTTATGGATATTTCTTTACAAAATTATATGAGTTTTATAAAAAAGGGTTAAAATATAGATATATGATGAGGAAAATAGTATGTTTTTAGGCATATAATCATTCGTGAATTTGAAATAATAAAAAATGTTAAAATGAGGTATTGGGAAATTAAGATGTCACAGATAAAGTGCCTGGAAAATAAACACCGTACAATTCTGAGAAATGCTTTTTTTTTTTAAGATTTTATTTATTTATTTGAGAGAGAAAAATAGAGAGAGGGAGAATGAGTGGGGTGAGGGTCAGTGGGAGAAGCAGACTCCCGACTGAGCAGGGAGTTAGATGTGGGGCTCAATTCTGGGACTCAAGGATCATGACCTGAGCAGAAGGCAGTTGCTTAACTGACTGAGCCACCCAGGCCCAGTGTTTTGAACTAACTGGCAACTATTTAAATAAAGGTAGACTTAGAACCAGAAAATTCTTTGCTAAGCATATTTCAGGGACATGAGTTCTACAGTGTCAATATCTTTCTTCAGCCAAGATTAATGTGTAAATGTGAATAAGAACACACTAGTCTTTGGTTCTTTAACACAGACTAGTTAAACTATAATCTAAAGGCAGACTACAGTCGTTTCACACGTGCTCTTTAAACTTGGAATCTTTTTAGAACATTGGAGAGGAAAGGACCAGAAAGTCATTATCTAACTGAATTATATAGTGTAATGAAATTCAGTTCTGCTACTGATCTGCTAATATTGATATATCAGTTCTTACAGTTAAAAAATATAATTTGGCAAACTGTGTAAATACTTACCCTTCTTGGGATTTGAAGTGGTATTGAGCACAGAAAAAAATCTATACTTACTTCTTTAATATTTGGAAAAGAAATAGAGGCACAGAAAAATGTTGATCCTAATAGATAATACTATTATGCCTCATGATATGAATATGGGCACTGATGAAAGGCTTAGGCAATGGGAAGAGAGACATTTGCATTTTGAAAATATAATTCTAAAAGTGATACTTATCCTTAATATTCATAAAACAAATGTGGTGTTCAATATGGTTGAAATTTCTAATTAGCAACCATAGGTCATACCTAACCAGTCAATATCAAACCAGTAAATGGCTAGCATGGAACCATAGCAGCTACCGAGGTCCCTGGAAATCTCAATCAGAAATCAGTTTCATTGAATTTTTGCTTTTGGGCTTAGTTCTTTTTTTTATTTTATTTAATTTATTTATTTGAGAGAGAGAAAGAGAGAAAGCATGAGAGAGAGCACAACCAGGGGGAGGGGTAGAGGGAGAGGGAGAAGCAGCCCAGAGCAGGACTCCATCCAAGACCCTGAGCCGAGGGCACCTGGGTGGCTCAGTGGGTTAAAGCCTCTGCTTTCGGCTCAGGTCATGATCTCAGGGTCCTGGGATCGAGGCCCGCATCGGGCTCCCTGCTCAGCTGGGAGCCTGCTTCCCCCTCTCTCTCTCTCTGCCTGCCTCTCTGCCTCCTTGTGATCTCTCTCCCTCTGTGAAATGAATAAATTAAAAAAAAAAAAAAAAAGACCCTGAGCCGAAGGCAGATGCTTAACTGACTGAGCCCCCCAGGCACCAGTTAGTTCTTTGGTTTTTTTTGTTTGTTTGTTTGTTTTCTTTGTTTCGTTTTGTTTTTACTTTATTTTTTCAGTGATCCAAGATTCATTGTTTATGCACCACACCCAGTGCTCCATGCAATTTGTGCCCTCCTTAATACCCACCACCTATAGGTTCACCTATCCCCCCTTCCCCTCCCCTCCATAACCCTCAGTTTGTTTCCCAGAGTCCACAGTCTTTCATGGTTTGTCTCCCCCTCCTATTTACCCCATCACTTTTCCTTTCCTTCTCCTAGAGTCCTCCATTTTATTCCTTATGTTCTACAAGTGAAACCATATGATAATTAACTTTCTCTGTTTGACTTATTTCACTCAGCATAATCTCCTCCAGATCCATCCATGTTGATACAAAAGTTGGGTATACATCCTTTCTGATGGCTGTGTAATATTCCATTGTATATATGGATCACATATCCAGTGGGAAAAAGACAGTCTCTTCAATAAATGGTGCTGGGAAAATTGGACAGCTATGTATAGAATGTATAGAAGAATGAAACTCTACCTTTCTCTCACACCATACACAAAGATAAACTAAAAATGGATGAAAGACCTCAACATGAGGCACAAATGTATCAAAACTGTAGAGGAGAACATAGGCAATAACCTCTTCGACATCAGCCACAGCAAGTTCTTTCAAGACACGTCTCCAAAGGCAAAGGAAACAAAAGCGAAAATGAACTTTTGGGACTTCATCAAGATAAAAAGCTTCTGCACAGCAAAGGAAACAGTCAACAAAACAAAGAGGCAACCCACAGAATGGGAGAAGATATTTGCAAATGACACTACAGACAAAGGGCTGATATCCAAGACCTATAAAGAACTTTTCAAGCTCAGCGTCCAAAAACCAGATAATCATGTCAAAAAATGGCAGAAGACATGAACAGACACATCTCCAAGAAAGACACAAATGGCCAACAGACACATGAAAAAATGTTCATCATCACTAGCCATCAGGGAAACTCAAATCAAAACCACATTGAAATACCACCTTACACTAGTTAGAATGGCCAAAATCAACAGGACAGGAAACAACAAGTGTTGGAGAGGATGCGGAGAAAGGGGAACCCTCTTTCACTGTTGGTGGGAATGTAAGTTGGTGCAGTCACTTTGGAAAACAGTGTAGTTCTTCATTCTTAAAATGTGTTTTGTCCTGATCTCATTGTTTGGTCCGTGGAGTTCAAACCTATCCTTTCCCTTTACTAACCAGATGAAATTTGTACTATGGTTCATCCCCCCAGTTCAGCTGATGATCCCAAGTCTTCCTTGATCCATTGATACTTCATCCTCAAATTCCCCTTTTGTAACCACCTCTTTGCGGATCAGGTATTTGATTCTGTGTGTGGCTAAATGGTCATAATGATCCTAAATAGGCTTACCTATGCCTTTGGGCTCAAACTAGAAAATATCAAAGATGGAAATAGAAGGAAATTTAATATGTGAGAGGATGTAGGAATGTGGAAGAAAAAAACATCAGGAGTAGGAGTCATGGGGGAAAGCAGAAGGAGAGGAAATAGGGAAGATAAATTTTGAGCCTCTGGCCTACTCATCGCACTTATAGTATCTGAGATGGCTATCTAGTATCCCAAAGGCCGATTATTTTCCTTCACTTGAAACATTTAAATGTTTGCAACATTAAAATACTTTCATACATAATTCAGTAATTGTAGCCTCTCTTGATATAGCAGATAACTTGACAAAACTGGGTCTACATTCCTATAGGGCTAAATTGACAGAGATTGGATTGTGAGTGTGTGCACTTTCATTTAACACACTTACCACTAGACCCTTTTAAGTCTCTATAAGACTGTCTGTATTAGGCACTAGATGAAAGTAATTTAGGTTTATTAATATGATATGTATATATGTATTTCCTTATGTATGTAATTTATGTGTGCATGTTATATTTATATGACATATTTGTATGGTCTATATAGATACAGAGATTATATTGATATTAATCAGTTGTGCATCTGTGTCTGCGTATGTGTGTTTTGGAAATTTTATTGGAAAATCTCCAAAGTTTTTAATGATTATATTGTACTTTCTTCCATGTGTCTAAAAAACTCCTTTAGATTGTTTATTAAGATAATAATACAAGTTTCAAGTATTTTATATAAGTTATGCCTTTTAATCCTTAAAACAACCTATGAAATTATGTCTAGTTTATAGATGTGGAGCCTGAGTCTAAGAGAGGTTAAACAATTTGTCCATGGCAAGATAGAAAGTGGCAAATCCAGAATTTGAACCTAGATATACAGCCTTAGAGGTAACACTACCATGATATGTAATAACTATATTTGCAATAGCCACTTTTATCAGTGGAAAAGAGAAAACATTCAAATACAAGACCATCACAACTCAAGGACACATACTTTTCTCATCTTGTTTGTTAGTATCTCTTGAGCCTTCTTCTTAGAAATGAATAGTGCCCTCACATTCCCTGAATTTTCAGGTGACTGTGATTAAAAAATAAATAAATAAAATAAAATATACAAGAGTCTGAAATATTCTGGAACCTATCCTCTTAAACATTAAATTATTCACTTGAAATAAGAGGGATTACATTTTAGTAAAACATAATATGGCATGTTAAATAAATGGAAATTTAAGGAAGAAAATCATGTATTATATTAATCAGCTGGGTTAGTAAAACTGTATCCTTTATATTATTTTTAATTGCATTTATTTTAAGTAATCTTTACATCCAATGTGGGACTTGAACTCACGATCCTGAGATAAAAAATCACATGCTCCTCCAACTGAGCCAGTCAGGCACCCTCTTTATGGTACTATTTTTTTTTCATTAAGTGTATATTTATTGATCCATTCATTCATTTCACATATTGTAAGTGATGTTGAAATACCAAGGAACAAGACAGACATGGTCTTAGCTTTCACAGAGCTTACGTTTTATTGTTCCAACAAAGTGAACTAGTGAATTAGTGAAAGCCAACAGTGAATTTCAATGTCTTGGTGGCTTAGTTATCTATCTATCATCTATCTATCTATCTATCTATCTATCTATCTATCTATCTATCTATCATCTATGATCTATCTATCTATCATTTATCTATTATCTATCATCTATCATCTATCTATCTATCTATCTATCTATCTATCTATCTATCTATCATCTATATATCTATCTATCATCTATTTATTTAAATGAGTAATTGGACCAAGCACATAGGTTGCTATGAGATGTAGGCTTAATTCTCCCTGTCTTTGCATCCCAACCAAGAGCAGGGCAGTAGGCTAATGGACAAACTGTAAGTGACCATTTCTTAAGGACTTCAGAAAATAAGAACACAGAGGTAGAGAAAGGGGTAGCAAATGGGAAAGGACTACAAAATTGACCAGAAAAAATCCCATTGGAAATAAAGACAAAGACTGGTAATTCTTTTTTTTTTCTGATAAAAACAAATAATTCTCAGCAATATAAGTTCAAGATAAAAGAGCAAATAGTTGGGTAATTTATTGATGTTTCATCATTAACTTTAGAGATTTTCAACTGGAGCCTAAAAAATTGGCATGTGCCCTAATTTATGGTAATCAAAATATATTTACCTACCAAGACAGAAAATGAATTCAACTAAGTAGATTCTTGGTTTTTACCTCCCATGGATTTTTGTCATGTTTCTTATTATGATGGTGAAATCAGATTGTGTGTTTAAAATACTGATATTTCTGGAACAATATTTTTTTATTAATATGTAATGTATTATTTGTTTCAGGGGTACAGATTGTGATTCATTAGGCTTCCACAATTCACAGCACTCACCATAGCACATACCTTCCCCAGTGTCCATCACCCAGCCACCCCATCCCTCCCACCCCCTTCCCCTCCAGTAACCCTCAGTTTGTTTTCTGAGATCGAGTCTCTTATGGTTTGTTTCCATCTCTGGTTTTGTCTTGTGTATGATCTCACTGATATGAAGAATTTAAGAAACAAGACAGAGGATCATAGGGGAAGGGAGGGAAAAATATGATACTATTCTTAACAATGACTGTCCTCAGGAGGCCAAGGGATCTTTGATTCATCCCTTTTCAGTAACCCCTATATCCAATTAAACACAAATTTATCAGAGCTACTGTTTAGTCTCTTGCAAATCAGCCTCCTCTCCATCTCTTTCCATCTCTCTCCAGCCTCCTGACTGTACTTGACTTTTTTATCCTCTAGCTTTGGTGATGTTTCTAAAGCTTAAATATGAAAATGTCACTCTCCTGCCTAAACTCCTAAACCTTTCATAATCCCTAAGGCTATTTAGGTGCCTTTCCTCTGTACTCTTAACCTCTCATGCTTGTCCTTATCACAATACATATCTCACTATATTGCCTATTTACTTATTTTTCCAGGATTGTGAATTTCTTTGGAAGAAACAGCAACAAGGCTTCTTTAACCCCATATTCTACTGCTAGGGTTCCAAAAGTTTCTTGGAATAATGTCCTATACTTACGCTGTTTACATTCTTATCTTCCATTCCTTATGTACTATAAATTTGCCCTTTGCCTAATTATGCCCAGAAACTTCCTCCTCCAGGGTCACTAATGACCTCCTTCTGGTTGGTTTCCAATGGTTACTCCTAGACTATCCTGCTAAATTTCTGTGCAGTATTTGTGTCACTGATTCTCTTATTTTCAAAGAACACTCTCTTCATATGTCATTCCTAAGAACACATCCTTCTGATTTTCTTCTTCTCTAGTTTTTTAACTGTCTCTATTTCCTTAACTATCTCTTATATATTGATATTTTCAGGGTTTTTTTTTTTTAATGAGCCACTGTAGGAGATATTTCTTAAGTGTGAGAGATACTCAACTTCTTTGGAATGCCATCCCTATTTTTGCTAATTTCTCATCTTACGGATCCTCATTTTCTCATGACGGAAACCTAAAAATTTAATTTGTGAGCATCCCTACCTCCTATTTCAAGGCATGTGACCTAGGTTCTGCCCGTCAGATTCACTCTCGAAGTACTACAGTTGGAAATTCAGTGAACATGAAGAAGAGGGACCTGGGGAATTAACCTCTTAGTGAGGATGAAGGTTGAAGGCTCTAGCTCTTTACTGGCTGGGATGGCAGAACTTCCGGTGTTTATTCTCTAGTACCATCTATATGAACTATAAGCCCTCAGGGGACTGGCATACATTGTGTGAGCTTCAGTGTTTTCCCAAGAAATGCCATTTTAGGTTTTAGCACTGCTCCTCTCTAGTGCTAGACCTGGATCTCTCAACCAAATTCTGTACACTAATAAATTTCTTCCAATACATTCCTTTTCTGCTTAAACACAGAATAGGTTTTTATGTCAGCAACTGAGAATAGTGATCAATACAGCCTTGATTTTCTTCCTTCTTCCCTCCCTCCCTATCTTTCTTTCTCTTCCACTCTGCGTGCATTTCTTGAGTGATCCGATTCACTCCCATGACTGTGATTATTATTTTTATTTTAAAGACACCTGAATCATATGACCCATGTAGACTTGTTTCTTAAGCTTCGCATCTGTCTATAAAGTATGCTCCGTACCTCGCTGCTTCATTCTCCATTCAACAAGTAAGAAGTATGTGTTCACCATTTGCCAACATCAGACTAGGTTCTAGAAACCCAAAGATGAGTTAAAATCAGACTTGGTCTTGTCCTTATGAAAGCTGACACTTAGTGGGTCTGGAGACACGATCAGCATAAACATATGCAAAAGTGCAATCTTGAGAAGTGCAGCACCACGCATGGTGCTCTGGGTGATGTGAAAGAGGTGCTTGATCTAGACAGGTCATTCAAAGTGTCTTTCCTGAGGAACTGTCTTTTACAGCTGCAGTCAATGGGATGAAAGAGTTGAAATGAGTATTGAAGAGCATTTCTGGCAAAAACAGAGCATGACGTGCAAAGCCTGTTGAGCGAAGATCAAGATGCAGCTGAGAACTGACAGGAGCGGTGGTTTGTTGGAGTGGAGGTGAATGGGGGAATGGGAAGCAGAAAGGGGATGTATGATATATGAGCTTGGCCATTCAGGGATTTGTAGGCCAATTTAAGGATTTGTCCTTAATCCTGAGAACAACAACAGGGAGCTATTGAAAGGTTTTAAGTAGGATTACGGTGGGAAGGGACAAGATTAGATTTATGTGCTAAAAAGCTCACTCTGCCTTCAGAGAAGAGTAAAAGCAGGTAGACCAACTTTCTTTTGAAGTTATCCAAATAAGAGATGATAATGTTTAAATAAGAAGGTTGATAGGGATGAAAAGAAATGGACAGACTAAAGAGAGCTCAGAAAGGAATACGTGTATTGAACTTTGCAGCAAGGATATGAGGGATAAGGGAAATAACACAAGTGTGGCTGTTAGAGCCTTTCACTGACACAGCCATCTTTCTGAGGAAAAGATCAGGAAAACCTTACAGGCACGTCAAACTCAGTGTCTAAAAGGAACATACCACCTTCTGCCTAAGCCTAGCTCTTGTTTCTCTAGATCATTCCGATTGTTTAGTTCAGACACCTCTATCTCTCTCCCCAACCACGAATTTAGCACTAAATGGTTTTGAGTGTACCTATCAAATGTCCGAAGTCTAAGTAAGCGTCATGAGCATGATATGAAGGTGCACACACGAGTTGTCTTTCCACAATATCAGTTTTATTCAATCATAAAGCAAAGTTAATCAGAATTATAAAGCACATTCAGGATTCCAAACTCAGTGACATTTCACCATGTGGTTAAAATTGGCTTCTTACACAGCACACAGAGCAGGGCATAAGACAAACCATACAACCAAGAACATAACAGAAAGGTATAGGAAATTAACGAACCAAAGGTGAAGTCAGTCTGTGGGCACACAGTTGAGATAAGGCCTCCGTTGTCTGGTCTGGGTCAGCTCTTGGCACTTACTGCTTCTTATGTTCAAGCAATGAAGGATCTTGGTTCTGTTCATAGAGGGAGTGGGCAAAACCTTGGGTGGCAGTGCCTTTTTTAAGTGGTCAGACATAGAGGAGTCACTTCTGAAGAGTCTGACAGTTTGCTGCCAGAATCCTCCCCTTTTTAAAGGGATTTAATGAGACTCAGGCCTCTACACACCTCCTCTGATTCTGCTTGGGTTTCAGCTGATGGTGACCCCAGAAATATCTTGTAGCTGCAGTACCTTTAACTACTTGCATCATTGCTTGACATGGGACCCTACTTGACATGAGAGACTCCATTTTTCTTTCTACAGTGAGCTACCATCAACTCACTGGAGCGGTCATCTCTTCACTCCTCTCACTGTCTCTAATATTGTTCTTACCTGATCCGTGTTCCACACCTGAGCAACAATGAGTCTCTCAAAATGCAAAGCTGATCATGGTACCTCTTTTTCCACTGGCTCCCCATTGCTTATAGGATAATTGTTCACCACCTAAACTCACCTATAAATCCCTGCATGATATGAGCATTGCTGACTTCTTTAGCTCCACCTTTCACCAACCAGCATACTCATCTTTTCTGAAGGACACATCCACAACAAACTTCTTTTGGTGAAACCAAAATGCATGAATGCATGAAGCTCTTACACCTCTATCCCTATGCACATTATTTCCTTCACATGGAGTATTTCTGTGTTCTATTACTGCACTACCTCCTTGCTTTTCCTGGCCTACACTGCTTTGTCACTACTTCCCCTCCACTGTTTAAGTGACCCTTCTTTGAGGTTTTTTGGACAGTGTTTAGTTTCTGCATGATCAGTCTATCAGTACCATATTTTAATTGCTAACTTACACTTTTGTCTTTCCTTCTCATTTGTGAAATCTTTGGGGGCAAGGACAGACATCACTGTTTCATCAGCAACTTTCAGCACTTGAAATATAAATGGAACTGAAATTGAATTAGCTATTCATCCCTAACCCTATAACCTTGACATAAACTCGAGAAAACAAGTAAGGACATTCATGAAGGCAACACATTCATTTGTTCATTTTGATGTCTAATAACTAATGATTTTAAATATCTAGGACCTGATCCATTGATGATGGAAATAGCTAGACAAATTCAAATTAGTAATGCTTATTTTTTAGCAAAGATAAAATAATTTATATGATAGTCATATAGACTTTGTAGAAATTTTAACTGAAGTCTTTTGTAATGATCTTTAGTGATTGACAGGTTATCTTTCAGGAAATTTTAATAAATCTGTTTAATGTTATTTCAGTCCAGTCCTGACTGCCTAATTAAAGATTTATCGCGGGACCTGTTCTACTTTTCTTTTACTTTACATTTATCTGAGCATATTATGTTGCTCTTTGGTGCCACCTAATGATCAAAAGGGATACTTCTTTCCTGAAAAGAAAGGAATCAAAATAAAAATAGATCTTTGTCCCTTCTCAAATCTAGAGGGTAGAGAGGGGATTAAATCTCCCTTGGTTGTGTGTGTGTGTGTGTGTGTGTGTGTGTGTGTGAGAGAGAGAGAGAGAGAGAGAGAGAGAGAGAGAGAGAAGGTGAAGAGAAGGAAGTGGAAAGGAGGAGAGGTTAATACTTTGTAATTTCCCCTAGTGCATTCATTTAACTTTGCTTTGCCACCACACTTCCCCAGACACAAAATTCAAACATCTTTATTTAGAATGGTCAGAAAACACCTAACCTAGAAAGCAAAACTTGGCACTGCATCAAGACTTGTAGTATGTTTGACAAAGCAGTGTGGAATTAAATCTTGGAATTCTGGGTTTCCCCTTAGCTTTCAATGTTACTTCTCTGATGCTTCCATTTAAAATCTTTAGGTTTTACCTCCTCCTACTGGAACTAGAGAGAATATCACTTGTAACACCATCAGAAATTGAAATATCAATTATTTTTCTTTGAATATTTAATAGACTTCTCCTGTGAAACTGTGAAATCTGACACTTATTTTCCATAAAGTACTAAATAGCTTATTAAGTTTCTTTAAAGGCTATAGTATTATTTAATTGGTTATTAAATTATGAACTTTCTTAATGTGGTAATATATTCAATAATCATTAAAGGAAATGTAATCAAAACAATGTTTTTGATGTTTTCTTTGTACTCGTTGCTGATTAGAATCACATTTTGTCAGGGATGTCTCCATTTAGTCTATTTTTTTAATTTACTGATAAAACAAAGGTGTTCATCACTTTCATGTTACAAATCACTTGTTCTCATTTCCAAAATTGTTTATACGTGTCATATTTTTATCTGTGTCCATTTTGCTTTGATTTATTCCATTTTAATCTTTATCTTAAAGAGAAAGATTGTATGCCTTTGCTTTTTTCTCTAAGTAAACTTCCATTTTCTACTCTTGTTTGTAATTGAGTTCTGCATACTTGAAGTTTATTCTGATATATTATTATTTTTTCTAAACTTTTAAGTTGGATTATTATCACATTACTTGTTTATCTTAATAGTCTTTTAATTTTAGAACAGTTTCATATTTATAGAAAAATTGTGAAGATAGTAGATTTCTCACATAACCCAACCCGATTTTCTCTTCTAGTAACATCTTGCTTTACTATTGTTCATTTGCTACAGTGAATAAACTAGTATCGATACCTTATTATTAACTGAAGTTCATGTTTGATTCATTTTCTTAATTTTTACTCAATATATTTTTTCTGTTCCAGGACCCTATCTAGGATACCAGATCATGTTTAGCTCATATGTCTCATAGGCTCCTCTTGACTGTAACCATTTTTCTTGCTTTTGATGACCTTGATAATTTTGAGGAATAATTGTCAGATAAAACGTAGAATGTGGGATTTGTCTGATGTTTTCTCATCATTAGACTGGAATCATGAGTTTTGGGGAGGAACACCACAGGTTACGTGCTATTTTGATTCCAGGATATCAAGGATATCACTATTAACATAATTTATCACTGTTGATGTTTAACCGTAGCAAATATGACAAGTGCTTTGTACTTTGGATCTCATCCCCTCCTGAGTTTCTGATTCAGCAAGACTGGGGTAGACTAACAAGTTTCCAAATGATGCTGACACTGCTAGCAAGTCTGGGGACCACACTTTGAGAAGCACTGTTGTAAAGGAATAGAATGAATTATGAGCAGTGATTGACCCATAAAAAATGGTGAATTTCACTGTCTACACGTTATGCCTCAATAAGTTGATTTAAACAAACAAAACAATCAAAAAAGAATTTTAAATATTATTTAGAAAAACCACTACTGTGGATTCTGGAACAATTATCCTGGCTTTTACTTTCTAGGTGAAGAATGTTGCATGCATTCCTTATCATTTCTGTGCCTCTGTTTCCTTATATACAAAATGTAGATGATAATTCTGTTGACTTTATAGAGTTTTCTGAGGACTGAAATAGTACTTGGCACATGGTAACATTCAATCTATATTAGATAGTAATATAATACAGTGGTAATGTCTCATTAAAATGAAAGGAAAAACTATTAGATCAGTATGTTTTCCTAGTAAGCCCCAGAAAAAAGAATAAATCTGATTTCTATTTTTCAAAGATAACCAGGGTTAATAAAATGATAGAGTAGATTACTAACCATGATTTTATTCTTAATAAAATAGATGTGAAAAAAATGCAAATAAGATTTCTATTTATAACTGAGCTGTATTCATGGAATTGATTATGCCTGAAATTGCAATGGCAAGTTTTGCTCAAGATGGTCCTTACGGAGCTGTGTGATGTCATATAATTTGACTTAATATATAATATAGACATTCACAAACCATTCCAATTGTGACGTTGCTGAAAAAATATATTATAACTCCTTGAGTGGATTGATACTAGGCCTCAATTAGTTCCTCTACTTAATTTATCTGTTAATGTGATCATTGGAATGAGTTAGACTGGTGCTTTTCAAATTTAATATGCTTTAGAATCATCTTGAGGAACTAATTAATATCGAGGGCTAATTAAAACACAAATCACGGACCCCGCTTGGGGTGGGGTCCGAGAATTTGGATTTCTCAAATTGGCTGATGATATTGATGCTGCTGGTCCAGGGATATCACATTTTGAGAACCGTTTGATTAAAATTATGTGGGAAGACTATTAGAAACCTGTGGCATCCTACAATTCTTTAACAATTCATGGATGGCTTTTAAGGTATGGGGTCTTTGAATAAAATGCCTTATCAGATAGTTGTAAAGACTTATCTTACTCACTTACTTCCACAACCGTCTGGGAGAAAAACTGCAAGGTAACCATCTTGACATGTTGTTACTGCAATGGGTGTGCTCTCTCTGTTCTCACTTACTCCACAAGCTTTGCTCTTGCCATCGCTCCAAGGAAAGCCCTTTATAAAAGTGGCCAGTGAGCTCAGCTCTCTTTCCCTGAACCCACAGCTACATCACAAATGAGTAAGGGTCAAGCTTTTTGCATCTTACCTCAAACTTCTCAGTATCCAGAAATTGGTCCCAGAGTCACTTAAAATGTCAAACTGAACATTCAACTTCTTGCTTAAAAACCATAAAACTCTCCTGAATCTTCTGCCTGTGGGATACACACAGACCTTTTCACATTTTGTCTTTGCCCATAAGACTCGCTAGCCTTCTCTTGAATTATACTGATTCAAGTTGTGTGAAGTTCCCTTTATGCCCTGGTGTATTTTCCTCACTGGTCCTTATTCACACCACTTCATGGCCTGGGATACTGTTTCTGTCCCATTCTCCATCCAATTGGTGAGGGCCTTGGATGCTGATTCTTGGCTCAGACCTCATCTACTGCATGACTCTCAATTTGCCTCATTAAAGTCATCTGACCTTGTGCATAGTTTGATCTTAGATCTGTAGATCTGTATTTTTTTTACCTGTGTACATGTCTGAATATCTCTTCTAAAAGGAATGTGGACACCAGGTAACAGCTGCAAAGAGGACTTCTTTCAGATAATAAATACATATTTGTTCACATTTACAATTTTGTGAGCCTCTGTATCTTACCAATGGAGCATTTATGCAACTTTGAATAACACGTTGAATGTTTTTGGTTTTTTTTTCAAATGCCCAAGTTGAAGCTGAGCTGGGAGAATCTCTCTTCTTGTTCTTCCAGTCTGGGTTCTTCAGCAGACTGAATTCTAGAATCACTTACCTATCCTGGGCTGAGTCATTGCAGCTCTCTAAGTCAATCTGCCTGAGGAAGAATTACAACACCACCACTTCCCAAAGTTTAAGTTAAGTTATCCCAGTGCCAAGTCTTACACTACAATGTTGTACATGGGGCTCTACCCTTTATTCTGATGCCCACAGGGCTCTCTGCTCTGAATTTTCTCCTTGATTACCTTCAGATGCTTTACATCTGTGTCCATGTTTACAATTCTTCCATATGCATTGCTATTTTTTAAATTTCACTTTGGAAAAACATTTCTGTAGGTGTGCTAAATGTGCTTACACAGAGAACAATTAACTTTCTACATGGCGGTTAGAGGCAGTTTAACAGACCTCTGCCTTTGGATGTCACAGTCTATAAAGCGAATTATAATTTGCCCTTCTGATTTCTTTATATCTATGTCTCACGTGGAGAGAAAGGTCAGACTTAACAAAAAATGCTGACTTATCAGCAAAAAAAAAAAGAGGTCAAAGTCCTTGTGAAATCAGTTTGTTTCTAAATATATTAATGAAAGTTTCTTGCTTAGCAAGATGTGGATAAGTTCTGTTTGTTCTGCTTGTTTTTTTTTTTTTTTTCATTTTTATTCCTTGTCACTATAATGGATCTTTCAAAAAACCCTATTTTGTCCCGGTTTATTTTTCGATTTTCTTTGCATTGCATTTTCTCATGTCTATCTTTCTGGAATACTTATTAAATAGGTTTTTGAATATCTAGATACATATTCAATTTAATTCTTCTCCTAAATTTTGCGTCTTCTTGACCTTGGTGGCTGATTTGATATTTCATTGTAATATCTAGAGAGTTTACTTCAATAATTATATGACTAAATTTTAAAAGTCGTTAATTTTTCTTTTTTCAAAACAGTCGATTTTAAAATATGTATACTATCATACTGAATAATGATAAGCATGCCAACTATTCATTTTCTAAAGTTTTTTTGAGTTTTCTGCATAAACCAGTTTCTTCAGGTATTAATGCTTCTTTTTGTAACTTGGGTGCCTCTCTATCATGCTTTTGGTGTCTGTTTATACTAGGACGTGATTCACTATATTGCATATCATTAGTCTCTAAAGTATATTTACCAGTATTCTTGAGGTATATCGCACAATTAACACCTAGAAAGAAGAAGACACATCTTCATGTGCTTTTCTTTATGGTGTACATCTAGCTTCTGTTTGACAAAATCAGTTTGTTTTCCTTAGGGGTCTTAAGTTACCAGGGTTGTACTTCTCCAGCTATAGTATTTGTTCTAGAAATTTCTGTTACCAACTAAAATTTAATTATTGTAAATTGTGTTGTCAATTTAAATTTGTGTTGGAAAAAAACATTTTTAGATAGCTTCACCCCCAGCTTTTGTTCTGGAGAAATCTCCAGAATCAGAAGCGGAGCATTAGGACAGCTATTTGGTTACCCATAGGGTAAATGCAAGCTGCCTTGATAGGCATCTCCTGTCCGCTTCTGCGCTCTCTGATCTTGAGGTTGTCCTGTTCTGCTGAGATATCTCGGTATCTTTAAAGACTCTGTCTTCTCTCCAGGATTTGTAATTCTCCTGATAATATGCCAGAGGCCAGCTCCAGCAACAGTCAGGGGTCCCCGAGGGAAAGGAGGGCTTCGACGATACGAAATGAGGAGACGGACTCGGATGATGTCTCAGGAGTCTCCCAAAACCTCAGGGCTCGGGGTCCTTTATTTATATCATTGTAACAAAGGGTGATAAAACATAACCAGAATGTTTATTTATTAATTAAAGGAATCTTCGTAGATGCACCTGGTATTTCTCAAAAAGCTAGATAGATGAGGCCTGTTCTGCTTATCTGTATGTATAGTGCCCCTTTTTTATGGTTACTCCTAGTTCTGATGTAAATCAAGGGTTTTGTGTAAGGTCGTTAAGCCCTAAAGTTAAATGCTATATATCCCGGGGGGGGGGAGGCACAGCGTGGCGCCAGATTCTTTCTCGGCAATTATCCCGGATTCCATTTCCGCCTGTTTGTCTATAGAAAGAGTAAACTATCCACACCTCGAAAAAGTCAATTATCCGACTATATTTCTTCCAATAACTATGTTTATACTATATACTTTTACGCTGATTGATAATACGGGATCTACAAATAGTAAATTCAACCTATGTTTAACAAATCTAGTCTAATCTTACCATTCATACTGATATGCGTCATTCGAGCTGCAAGCCGCTTTTAATTGGAAGGGGTTGATTAATGCTATACCCATTGCATTTCTCCTTGCCTTGCAGGAGGGCGGCGCCCCATACCGTGTAGTGGGGGTTCACCTTCTTGTGCCATGCAGACGGCTCACATCAATAATACAACTTCACTTATTTTATATACTCCATCCAGATAGTTGTCCCTATTTTGATCATTTGGTGCTTATCAGAATTTGGGGGGATGTATAGTTATGTTATAGTTATTCTATGATTTCAATATTATTTAGGTAGAGTGAATACGTAAAGATATATTTTCAATCAGGCTTCCTGACCCAACAAATGTTCTTTCTTTTCCAGGTGTTTCAATAATTTAACATTATGGACATAAGACATACAAAGGCTGATTTTTTCGTTCTGCTTAAATATACTATTCAATGGCTTTGGGACATAATGCATACTCCTTGCCAACTGGAGCTACTATAAAAGAATTGGGCTGTGATAGTAATCACCGAATTTTATTTCTAAAAGGATTTGCCTTCCAGGTAATCTCTAGAAAGCATAATTTAGAAGTTAGTTGTTTCGTATCTTCAGTGAAATCAGTTCATCATATATTTACTAAGATAATGGCAAGAAAATTTTATGGAAAAATAAAAATTGAAGGAGAAAAGTTACTTTCAACTTAGATTTTTAACGTCTTAAAATAACATGAACTCTACAAATCACATTGTTCCTCTTCCAATCAGTCATGTTAATAATAAGACATAGAAGTTGCTCTGAATATAATAAATGGATTTGTTACACTTTAAACCATTTTCTTAAAATAAAGCATAATTTAAATCTTATTTTACATCTCTGCTTAAGTTAATATTGCATTAAGATGACTTTACAAGAAAGACTAGTTCTATCGTAGTGGTAGTATGCCTAAGAAACATTCTTTAGCATTCATAGAACTATGTTATGGGTGTTTCAATATTCACTTATGTCTTTTAACATACACCAAAACTTCCAATAACAAAGACAAAATTTAACAAATGTTAATCTCTATCTTGAGAGCAAAGATATTTAATATTTACGATTACTGTCTTTGGAAAATACATTGACTTTCAAAAACAGGTAAATCACTCATAGTAACTAGTAATAAATTTGAGTAATACTCAAAAGTTTATCACTTGTGGTTGAATCTCTACAAAGCTACTACTTTTTGTTTGTTTAATGGATGACTTTTCAAAGAGAATTTCTAGGTTCCCAGAAAAACTGCACAGAGTACATAGAATTTCAATAAATTCTCATATAGTTGGAATCATATATGGTGCAACCATTTTGGACTGGTTTCTTTCCATTTAAGGTTTCTCCATGTCTTTTCATGGATTGACAGCTCATTTCTTCTTAGTGCTGAATAATATTTAATGGTATGGATGTGGCACAGTTTGTTTATCTGGTCACCTATTGAAGGACATCTTGGCTACTGCCAACTTTGGCTGATATTAATAAGGCTGCTATAAATGTTCATGTGCACATTTTTGTATGGACATGTTTTTTTAACTCATTTGGGTAAATACCTAGGATTGTGATTTTTGGCTCAAATGGTAAGATTATGTAGAGTTTTGTAAAAAACTGCCAACCTGTCTGCCAAAATGACCACATTAGTTCGTACTCCCACCAGCAATGAACAAGAGTCCCTAATGCTCTACATCCTCACCAGCACTTGGTATTGTCATTGCTTTGAATTTTTGTTACTCTAATAGGTGGATAGCAGTGTATCTCACAATAGTAATTTGTAATTTTCTGTCATGTAATGCTTAACATCTTTCCATATGCTTATTTGCCATCTACATGCTTTGTTTGTGGAGATGTCTGTTCAAATCTATTATCCACTTTTTTTTTTTGACCAGGTTATAATTTTTTTTTAGTTTTTTTTTTTTAATTTTATTTTTATTATTTGCCCAAGGGGTACAGGTCTGTGAATCATCAGGCTTACATCTTAATTTTTTTTTAGTTTTGAGGGTTTTTGTATATTTTGAATAATAATGATTTATATGGCTACATTTTATTTTATCTTTTTAAAATATTTTATTTATTTATTTGAGAGAGAGAGAGAGAGCTAGTTTGGAAGCATTGGTAGGGGAAGGAGCAGTGAGGGAATTAGAGGGAGAGAATCCCCAGCAGACTCTGCATTGAGCCGTGTGGCTTCCTGGTGGCTCTCATGACCCTGAGATCACGACCTGAGCTGAAACCAAGAGGTTGGTGCTCAGCCAACTGAGCCACCCAGGCACCCCTACATGGCTACCTTTTAAAGCAATATTTACTTTTGCTAAAAATGTTAAAAATTTGTTCTTTAAAAAGTTGTTCTTTTATCTAGTGGAGTACAATTATGAAAACTAAGAACAGGATTTCACTGTTGGTTTCTAAGCTATGTTTTACTGAACTAAAAATTCAGCTCTCACATTTTTTTGTTGTTCAGCTCTCATATTTCTGTGCAACATAACCAAACCTATTTATTTTCATATTAACATACAACATTAGAATGTTTTAAAAATTATAACTATCATAAAAATCTTAGAATAACATTATTTGCTAATGGCAACACTTTGAAATTCTACTTCCACGTAGCACTTCAAAACTTTTTCTTAAACAAAACAAAACAAAACAAAAACCCTAATTATCTGGCATCAACTTAAGAATTTTTCAATACCCTAAGCTGCAACTTCTGGAATCAAAAAGAGTATAGGAAATATGTTTGATTTGTGAGGAACAAAGAAAGGAAGAATAAAAAGGAAAAAAATGAAAAAACAAAAAAGAACTAAAATACCAGTGGTTCTTACAACTGGGTAAATATTCAACTAAATGTTCCATCTAAATAACATGTATTAACGGGGTGTGGGTATGGGAGGCAGGATATTATTTTTAGTCAAGGGAAAAAACTGCTTTATAAGTTCATATGTTATAAAGGCCAAGCTTACGAGGGAATGCCCTGAATGTCATTAAGAGATAAACCAGGATAAAATCTCTTTGGAATTCCATGATTTCCATAGACATAGTTCATTTTTTCTCTCATGGTAAAACACTCAGATTCTGCCAAACAGTTCCAAATTGCATTCGCCCACGTTTACATCAAATGCATTTTCTGTGTTGTTATTGCTCCAGCAACACCAAAACAAATCATTCCTACCTTGGGATGCTCTCCTTTCACTTGCATTGCTAGGTACATGGCAAGAAGATAAGTGTCATATCTTGTGGATCCAGTGATTAATGTGTACCCATAACCAGAAACCCCCAGCTTTGTAGTAGTGAATGTTTTATAATGTTCTGACACCAGAAATTGGATTGAGCTATAGGGAAAGATTAGAATCATAATTGCTTCATTCCCTACCTATGATGGCAGGTCCTGCCTTTTGGGGAACAGGTCACAGTGCAGAAAACACCAGGAGTGGCATCATGGGAGCGGGCCAGCCTCTGCCTGGGCTGCTGCCAACAGGGAACTGCAGTTGCCAAGGCACAACCCAAGGCCATGGTTTCAGGCTGCCTACTGCCTGATGTTCCAGATGTCTCACTTACCACTCCCGGATCCCATTAGCCGTAGAGTCACTTCTTAGCAAATCCTTCACTTTAATTTTTGTTTGAGTAAATGGACCATGGCCTGGATAGCTGCAAAAGCTCCAACTGTTCTTCCTGCTCTTCTCGCATCTCACCTCCAAGCTCATCTTTGTTTTGTTTTTTTTTTAAAGATTTTATTTATTTATTTGACAGAGAGAGAGATCACAAGTAGGCAGAGAGGCAGGCAGAGAGAGAGGAGGAAGCAGACTCCCCGCGGAGGAGAGAGCCCAATGTGGGTCTCGATCCCAGGACCCTGAGATCATGACCTGAGCCGAAGGCAGAGGCTTTAATCCACTGAGCCACCCAGGCACCCTCATCTTTGTTTTTGACACAGTGGTGAGGCTAAATCTTTTAAAATAGAATTTGGATCTCTTAGTCCTCTGCTTAGATCCCTGTGATGAATTCTCCCAGAATAGCCAAAGAACTCGCCCTGGGCTACAAAACCTTGCATCTGGCTTCCCATCTCTCCCCACCTCATGTCCCCGCTTTTGTCCCTTTTTTCTCCTGCATCCATATTAATCTTGCTATTCCCAAACATCCTGGCCATGTCCTTGACTTGGATCATTTGCATTAGCTGTGACCTCTTTTCTGAAATGCTCTTCTCCAAAATACCTTTAGGGCTCACTCAATTTATTTGGACCTCTGTTCAAATTCGACCTCCTCAGAAAGGACCTTCCTGGCCACCATATTTAAAATAAACTCCTCACCCTACTATCCCGCCTTTGGTTAAAAATTAAAGCTAATCACTATTTGACTTTCTAAATGTTTACTGTTTACCTATTGTCTGCCTCATAAAAGATTTAGATTCAGATTTAGATTTAGGTCTGTTTTTTGGTGGCTACTAAGCCCTTAATAGATATATGTGAAATAAATCAAGTGAAAATAATGTCTTTAAATCTCTGCACTGAAAATGATGGGATTTAAAAAATCAGCTGGGGGACAGCCACCTTCAACCTGCCATAAAAGTTTTACTCTTCAATGGAATGAGTATTAGTGCTGTGGAAAGTTTTTAATACCTATATTTGTCTGCGTTATCTGAAAGTAAACATGAAATTCTTGGTGCAGAGATCAGAGGTACTATTAGGGTGACAATCTTACCAGTCCCCCTCCACCCTCTCTCTCTGCCTTTCTCCTGAAGCAATGTAACAGACTGCAAGTGCAAAGGCAATTTTTGCACTAAGGGAGAGAAACCCAAAAAGGGATACATTTGGGAGTTTATATACGGCCATCATTCTCTGGTGCTGAGAGATATAAGGAAGCTTAATCTCCCAATCTAAACAAATAATAACTGGGACATGAATAAGAGGGTTTCAAGGTACTTATCCTTGGAATGCTAAGTCCTACAGTTGTGCAAACCCAGGAAAGTTTCCTGATTCCAAATTTTATTCCCCTTTGAAATGTAAACACATAAGTCCAAGGGAGAGTGAATCTCAGTTCTCACACTCTATTCAGCCACTTTTTAACTTCCAAACCTTGTTTGTTAACCTAGGTCCTAGATTTACTTATTCAGAAAGACTTAACCACACAAAAATACAAAAATATTTTCTCTACCGTCCTGCCACCCAATCATCTTTTTATCTACATTCTTTTCTTCTACGGAGTATGTTCATTCTTTCTTCTCTACAAGTTGTTCTTACTTTCCCAAGGAATACACACACCCATGTACACAATTCTATTCTATTACAAAATATAAATTCAAACAATTAGATATAGCAAAGTCACTATTTGATGCCACCCAATTCACAGCTTTTTTTGGAGGTCCTTGAAGATCAATTTGCAAACATTTGCTTGTAATGTATACATACATTAAGACACATATACATATATTAAGAAATATGTAATATTTTGTTTATTTTACATTAAGGAGAATACACTCTATGAATTGTTTTCCCCCCAGTTTTTGTCACTTAAGAATATTTTGGCGAAAGTTTATTTAATAGATACGCATCATTATTATTAAGTACTAAGTCACCAGATGTTTTGAGTTTGCTCTTCTCCTTCATTAGAATTCTATTTCTCACTTTCCTCTGCCCTTTTAAGAGATCTGAGTTGCCCTTTAAAGCCACTCAAAGACCATCTCTTTTATGAAGGTTTTCCTTACCATTCAGTCCACATTAACTCCTATTCTAACAGGCTGGGAGGCGGGAGGAATAGAGGAATAACCACAGGATGAAGGGGACTGAACCCTGTGCAAAGTTTGTTCTCCTGGATGAGAGTTCATAAATTAAGGCATAGTCTATTGGAGTGGGACAAACTGGCAGATGGTTGTGGGAAGTATCCACAGCTGTGGGGGAAAAGGGTTTTAGGTGGGGAAGCTCCAACAGTGGTAATATCTCTGAACTGGGGAAAGGTGGGGTGTTGGGGTTCTAGGTCTATCCTTTTTTGAAAAAGGGTTTTCCCACTAATAGGAGTGACTAGGGAAAGCACTGGGTCTATCTCCTTTTCAAGGAGATAGAATTGAAGTACATGTCAGAATCTCTTCCGGTTAATTTGAAGTTCAGCATAGAATACCAGTCCCAGTATAAGGATTATGGTAGAAGTAGTTTCTTGTGTTTATTCTTGTGGATAAACACACTTTTGAGGTTAATGGAAAAGGCTGCAGGAACACAGTGAATAAAGGAAAAAAAAACTTTTCTGAGTGTTAAAAAGCAAAAATTTAATTGATTAAATTTGATGATGAAATTGACTTTATTCAGCATTCATGAATCTGGCAGCATCCCATCTAGCAATGAGCTGTAGAAAACCGAGCTGTAGAAAAAGAAGACTTTCAAAGGTGGAAAGGGGGCGGAAAAAGGAAATTAGCTGCAAAGTATGCATTGTTTCAGGCAAGGTTGCTTTCCTAAGCAGAATGGACGGCCTATGAAGTGGGTAATGTCACCAGTGCTAACAAGGTAATTCAGGTTGACTGGTTAAAGTTACATTCCTGGCTGGGGTTGGGGGCTGAGGGGTTGAAAATATAATTAGTTTAGGTAGTAAGTTCTTGGTTTGCTGAGGTCGTGTTTAGTACAATTGACTCCATTCTGAACCTGTATTTCCTTTTCAACATAAGGAATAACCTGAAATGAGAAAAATAATTTAAACCCTCTTCTCCTCTACCAAGCTCTAGCAGATTTGGTTCAAAACTAGACATTGTTGATGAAAATCTTTTATCTATAACTGATCAAGGATGGGGAGAGTAAAGACATTTACTCTTCTTCTCTGTACTTCCTTTGTACTTTACTATTAAAATAAATGACCCTTTCTGATAGTGTTTTATTATAGTGTGATCTTCTTAAAGGTAACATCTACCACTGATGGAACCACATGGGTCCAGTGACCAACGTGATGTCCAGTACTTAGTTGATGCTAAGAAATTGTTTCTTGAATTAATTTTTAAATAATTATTTGAATTGCGTCAAAAAATAAGCTTTAGATTCATTTACTCTCAACACAGCTTAAAAAATAACAGAAAATTAACTGAATTGACTGCCTTTAAACTTTCTAATCATTTTTGGTTTTTATTGTGCTCTAAGCCTGAAATTCAAAAATGAAGTAATGTTGCCTTGTCAATTGTCACAGAGGCTCTGTGCCGCTTGGAGCAGCATGATCCTATCCTGTCAGTGACAAAGCCACTCTCCTGGACCAAACTTTCTTCAGGTTCCTCGGAGCCCCCTGCTCAGTGAGGCCAGGTCTTGAGCTTCGTCTCAGTGCTTGTGCAGTATAGTTTTGTCAAGAATCCTGCCAAATCTGTTTAGTAGTATCTGATGCTTAATATCTGATCACCCTGAATATCTGACCAAATTCCTCATCCCCAACTATCCTCCAGGGTAACATCTGGTAAATTTGGCTACCTTCAGCAAGATTCTTGTTCGGTCAGTTTAGCAAAGAATGGCATTCTACCATCTTAGTAATTTTCCATCCATTGACCCATTCCCACGTAATATGCACCTTATAAATCCCCATCTTGCCTTGCTGTATAGCAAGAAAGCTCTCTCCCCTACTGCAACCCCCCACTGCACTAGTCCCTGTACCCATTGCAATCGTCTGCATCTGCTTTATAGTCTTTAACAAGTTTCATGAATAATTTTTTCTTTTAAACTAGCTTAGCCTAAAGCCTCAGAAAAATCTGGAGTTGAGCAGGTGGTACAAAGTTTTCAATAGTAAATTCTTTCTCCCTTTCTTTCTTCCTTTCTTTCTTTGTAGGCCCCATGCCCAACATGGGGCTTGAACTCACAACCCTGAGAACAAGAGTCACCCGCTTTACCAACTGAGCCAGCCAGGTACCCCCTCTACTTCTACATATAGAAATGTACTACATGGATTTAAAAAATTCAAATAATAAAAAGATATAGCTTTTACCCTCATAGAGCTGATATTTATATAATTCACCAGTGACCTTTTCTTTTTGCTTCGACATTGCAACAATCTTGTTCAAAACCTTCTTAGATAGTGAGAGTTAAACTAGATCCTAAATACTGAAAGTATAAAAGACACCATATTTATTTATTCATATGCCTTCTTTTTCTACAATATATATCACAGAAGAATAAAAATTAATTAATGAGGGACTGTTTCTAGGAAGTATAACGAATGTTTTTATTTCCTCTATTAAAATGTTTTTGATTTGTATTTTTTAATACAATGACTATGTATGTCTTTTTAAATTAAAATATAAATGAGGGGAAAATGCTTATGACATTTGGTGCCAACTTGTTTGTTTGAACGAAATTTAGCCAAATATGATAGTGAGGAAGTAAACAGAAGGACAAGGAAAGTGCTCACTGCTGATCGCTTAGTAACCACCATCACCATCTTCTAACATGAAAGGCTGGCTCAGAAGCGCAACTATCAGTGCAAGAACTTGCAAATAATCATGGAACTATCTGTCAGAAGAGACAATGCCTACGCATACTGCTGGAATCATGTAAGACTGTGAAAAAAACCCACAAGCCGAAAAACGAAACAAAACAAACAAACAAAAAAACCACGAAGCCTACAAAAGGATGCAAGTGAAGACTGGAGTAATTGAAAGATTCTATAATTTTACACAGGAAGATACAAACTCGTACACTTGGCAATTTTTCCAAGGTAGATAATAAAACATTCAGTCTAAAATAATTCAGTTTAAAATAATTCAGTACATAGCTCTTGGATGGCCTGGCCTAATCCAAGGGTAACATTTTAAATATCCAGAGGAAAAGATAGAATCCACTCCCTTCAAACAACTCTCCGTAAATATTGCTCATCACAACGAGGCTTTGGTAAGTATTGGACAGCAGAGATTTCAAAGTTACTATTTCTGGCAAGTAAAACTTAATTTCTTTTCTATTTGAGAAAGATGTGGAGGCAAGCATAGGGCGGAGGAAGCAATGTGCTCTAACAAACTAGCAAAGAGAGAACATGGGGCTCTTCATGTCCCCTCGTCTCTCTGTACTCACTCACTTGTTCAGCCAGTGTTCATCCTACACATATTAAAATAACATGTGTGATGTTTTTCAGTTTATAGAAATTTTTAATAATAATTAATCTTTTCTACTTAGTAGGGGAGGTAAATGTTATAATCTTTTATATTAAGAAATACTAGTTAAGGTAATTATCTTGCATTCCTCAGTTCATAGCAAGCAGGGCGGGCAACCTCATTATCAGATCTATTCTTATTCACTATCCTGTTATACGGTATACTACGGAGGCCACTGTGACCTCTTGAACATTTCATTCCTTATCGCAGTGTATTTACAGTTTTGTAACATTGCTGACGATATTGAACTTTACCTGAACACCACAGTCCTGGAAAACAAGGGAGGTTGAAGGAATTCTTCCACCATTTTGTGTCCCAGACAATGGCTTACTGCGAAGAAACACCCTTCCCCATAGGACTCAGATCAGACTTAGGGATGGCCCCTTGTTTACAGACAAGGCCAGACCCAGACATTCTAGTTTCCTATTCTTTGCTATGTAAAGGGTGTCCCACTGATCAATGGGAACAAAATACTTGTTAACTAAACTTTGGTTAAGATTCCCTCCTGCCATTATGAAATAATAGAAAATATACTCCTGGTTCCTGGCACAGGGCTCTTAAAACCCTTATCATTTCCTGAGTGATAGAAGCTTCCAACACATATCCCCTAAATCCATTGGAATTTCCCTGGTGATTGGAGCATGTTGTTTCTAATTAGGTAACTCTGGCTGGGTCCTGGATGGCTCGTGGATGGGGTGCTGGTTACCAGAAAGACCAAGCCATGATTCAAAGCTTGGATCTTTCAGTCCCAACCCCCCTTCTCTAGAAGGGAGAGTATGGCAGGAAATTTAGTTAATTATTGATCACGGCTAAATGATAAAGCTTCCATAAAAATCCCAAAGTACAGGTTCATAGAGCTTACTGGTTTTAAACACAATCACCTACCTACTGGGAGGGGGGCACACCTCAAACCCATGGGGACAGAAGCTCCTGTGCTCAAGACCCCTCCAGACGTAACCTATGTATTTCTTCATCTGGCTGTTCATTTGTATCCTCTAAACTATCCTTTGAAATAAATTGGCAATAGTAGGTTTAAAAAAAAAAAAGGATTTCCTCTTTCCCCCAGGACTCTGAACTTTCTCTTACCCTCAGCTTGAATCAATTAACCCCTCCCTTAATAGCCTATTCTGAGGATAGATAGGCTGGTCTCAAGATAAACATTCTTTTATCGGTTATTCCCTCAGTGCCACCCTTTCACCCAACTACTCCAGCATGGTTCTTTCTAGCCTTGTTGGCTTTGTGTGAAAGAAAAACCCTTTTGTGTAACTCTCCCCATCCCCACTCTCAGCTTTACTGAGGGAGGCATAACTGACAAATACAAATTGTATATATTTAAGGTGTGCAATGTGATGATTTGATATAAGTATACACTGTGACATGATTACCACAATCAATCAGGCTAATGAACACTTATATCACCTCATATAGTTATCCCCCCTTTTGTGTGTGTGTGTGTGTGGTGAGAACACTGAAGATCTACTCTTTTAGCAAATTTCAAATATACAATACAGTGCTAGTTACTATAGTTACCATCCTGAAAGTTAGGTCCCCAGAATTTATTCATTTTATAAACTGGAAGTTTGTACCCTTTGATCAATGTCTCCCCACTGTCCCCTACCTTCCAGCCCTCTAGTAACCACCATTCTCCTCTCTGCTTCTATGAGTTTGACTTTTCAATTCCACATATAAGTAAGATCAGCCAGTATTTATCTTGCCTAACTCTTAGAATGCTTGCTAATCTCATAGTCAGAATGTTCTCCCTAGTGTAATAGTCTCCCCATGAAGGCCCCCCAGCACCTGGCAATAATTCTTTCAAATAAAGTTCCTTCTTACTAAGTCCAGATTTGTTTTTGGTTTGGGGGGTTCTTTTTGACATTACAATATTATAATCCAGAAGGAACATACTCCCTGTCACTGCCTGGGTAAATGCTTTTTTAAAAAACTATTAATCTGACCTTCATATTCCCATATTCTTAGCTTTAAATATTGGATTAATTGCTATTGCCCAATCCTCAAAATATCAGCTCTGAACTTTCAGTGTTTTATAGCTCTGTGCTTCTAAATACATATACCTTACAGTTCTTAGATAAAAGAAGAAACTTTTGATGTACTATAGAAGTATGTTTTCTTTCTTAAATCTGTGAAAAAGCACGTAAGTCCTAGAATAATTTAGTGTCCTCTATAATATTTTGCTAAAATGCAGTGTTCTTCTTCTTTTTTTTATTTTTAAAGATTTTATTTATTTATTTGACAGAGAGAGAGAGATCACGAGAGGCAGGCAGAGAGAGGAGGAAGCAGGCTCCCCGCCAAGCAGAGAGCCCGATGTAGGGCTCAATCCCAGGACCCCGAGATCATGACTTGAGCCAAAGGCAGAGGCTTAACTCACTGAGGCGCCACCCAGGCGCCCCTACAGTGTTCTTCTCTTAATCTACATCACATACATCGTGACCTATGTTGATGTGACCATTATTTACTTAATCAGGTTCATTTGGAAAAATTTAACTTTATTTTTTAGAACTTCTTTTTTAGTTGGCATTTTTGGAAAGAACAGACAACTACAAAACATCAGTGACTTACAATGAGAAAAATTACTTTCTTGATCATGCTGCTTGAGGGCTGCCACTCAATTATGGCTTAGCTGGGCTCTGCTGAATTTCACATGTCTTCTCATTGAGGGACTGAAGGTGAAGGAAGAAATATTATCTGGGACATTAGGTTCTTATGGTAAATGATTAGAGCAAGAGTAATAGCCAGAACACACAAAGATATTCCAACCTTTTGTTCAGACATAGCCTATTGTCATGTCTGTTCATATTCAATTGGACAAAGCAAGTGATGCGGTTAATTTAAAGATCATCAGAGTAGAGAACTATATTCTACCTGCAAGTAGCCAGGGCAGTACATTAATTTCCTTGGGCTGCCATAGCAAAGTACTGTACTACAAACTGAGAGGCTTAAAACAACAGAAATTTATTCTCTCCCAGTTCTGGAGGCTTAGAGTCCAAAATCAAGATGTCATCAAGGCCATGTTTCCTTTGAGAATGTGGGCAGAATCCTTCCTTGCTTCTTCCTTCCTTCTGGTGGCATCCATCAACCATTGGTGCTCCTTGGCTTGCAGTCCATATCTCCAGTCTCTACCCCTGTCTTCACATGGAGTCTTTCCCTCATATCCTTACCATTGTCTTCTTAGAAAGACATTATCATAGTGGATTAGGACCCCCCCCTTCACTACAGTAAAATATTATCTCAATTAGTTGCATCTGTAATAACCCTAAGGTCACATTCTGAAGTACTAGGGGTTAGAATTTTAATATCTATTTTGGGGAGACACAATTAAACCTATAACAGGTAGGGAGGGGAATACCTTCTTATAAACTTAAATCTACCACCATTTCTCTTCCTTCTTCCCTGTCTCTGACCTTTCAAGAGTATAAATTATGTAACTTATCAGAAATTGAAGAAGTAGAGAATGGATTGAGATTCAAGATGGAATCCTTTCCTAAGAAGTGGCTGAAGTAATAGAAAGTGGTGCCACCAGGTTAGAGAATTATTGGACTAGACTAAGCAACTGGGAGAAGTCTAGAAAGCAATCTCCTCCCACCTCACAAAGGATTTTGTGTGTATCGTAGGTATCATCGCAGAGCTCAGCAACAGGAGTCTGATAGAAAGCCTATCTTTAGGATTAGACTATTCTGAGGATTAGACCATCTAAATCCCAGTTGGAAGTCTTTCTGGTTTCCACAGCTATGGCGGTTTCCCAGGCCCTGAGGCTGATCCTGCTGGGAATGTGGGAGGAAGTGAGGAGTAGAGGGACAAAGCTATAGGAGTGGTGCAGGGAGATTAAGGGTATTTAGCTGCTACCTTTGTCCTTTGGCACAGGCGTGTATGATTCAGTTCTTGGTTTAACGTATTTAAATTCAAAACCTAAGTCAGCCACGTAGTGGCTATACATTTGTGCAACATAACTAACCTCATTGGACATTTTTTTGTCTTACAGTGAGGGTAATAGTACTAATTTGTAAGGCTATTGTGAAAATGAAAAGAGATAATCTATGTACAGTACTTAGCAGTTTCTGAGAAACAATAAGCTCTTGTGAAACATTTTATATTATTATTGTTGTTTAGCTGTGACTTAACAGTTTAACAAACCAAGTAAGGGACTTTTGCTTATGACCCCAAACCTGCTTTATGTCCCAGATTTCTGGCATATTTTTTTTCACACATCTGAATCTGCATCTGAGTACCTTATTTCTTCGCAGATAGGAATTAGACTTGCGTTTTTTTCTGTCGTTCTGGGAATCAGTCCCGCTCCTGAGCTCCAGGCTTGTTGCAACACGTCTATCACCTGCTTAGTGCTTTCCCAACCTGTCTGGAGGCTGTCAACATACTGCCTGACCCTTAGAATAGCACAGATTCTTCCACGCTCCAATTCCTGGTTCCTGATACCCACATGCCTACTACCTATTGCACCATGCTCTCTCCATTCGACCGTCCTAGCACGTTCTGCCTATCTGCTGTGAAATTATTATTACCTGTTTTTATCAAGGTATCTAATTTAAATCTAAATCATTTTAAAGATGAAGAATATACCTTATTGAAAGGGTTTATGATTAGTCCAATTTCTCTCTCTCTTTACCCCGAAGCTTCTTCTTATAGCTGGATTCCAGTATCACAATATCATCATTCCAGTATCCACCTGCTGACCAAGTCTCAGAGTACAGTTCTAGGACATACTTCCAAATGATAAATGTGGTGATCACGAGTAACTATACATAAACTGCATGGCACATAGTAAGTATATTTCTATTTCTTCCTCTTCCAGTCATTGTTGCTGCCACAGATGCATGAGTAAAGAAAGAGCCCAGTAACTAGATATAGGTTAACATGGTACCAGTAACAAGGTTGAGTTATTACAAAACAAGTTTACTGGGGCACCCGGGTGGCTCAGTTTTTAAGCGTCTGTCTTCAGCTCAGGTCATGATCCTAGGGTCCTGGGATCAAGCCCCCGCATCAGGCTCCCTGCTCAGAGGGAAGCCTTCTTCTCCCACAACCCCCACCTGTGTTCCCTCTCTCGCTGGGTCTCTGTTAAATAAATGAATAAAATCTTTACAAAATAAGTATATTATTTAAAAAAATATTTTTTCAAAGTATTTTATAATTTGCCAAGGGTTTGGAATGGAGAGTTTGAGAAGGGTTAAAGTGAAAAAACTTAAACCTACATATTGGTATTGTCTTTGAGGATTAGACTCACTGAGGAGGAAAGGAACCAAAACAATAAAAGAAAAATGTGATTTCATAATCTTCCCACCTGGCGATACTTTCTTGAATTCAAGATAAAGAAATCCCCACAAAATAAATAGAGCCACAAAAAAATAAGTGATGAGGATTTTCAAAAGTCTTTACCAAATAGTGCCATTTTTAAAGATATAGCAATAATATACTAATTATGTGATGGCTTAGGTAGTAAAAGAATACAAAGTATAGTCTATTTTACATGTAGGTTATTATTTTTTAAATGTACAAGTTTGTTAAAATAATTGGATAAGTCTAATTTGGAATTAACAATGTAATTTATAGGCCAAAACTCCTATTTTTAGCTTTAAAACTAACTTTAGGGGCACCTGGGTGGCTCAGTTGGTTAAGCGTCTGACTTTGGCTTAGGTCATGATCTTGGGGTCCTGGGACTGGCTGACATCGGTCCTGTGTCAGGCTCCAGTGGGTAGTCTGCTTCTCCCTTTCCCTCTGCCACTCCCCCTGCTCATGCTCTCTCTGTCTTTCTCTCAAATAAATAAATAAAATCTTTAAAGAAAAAAAAACTAACTCTAACAATTGGATAGCAAAACTATATCTGACAGGAATGAAAACAAAAAGATAAACTAATAAATTTGATATTGACAAAATATGAATTCAAGATTTTCTTCTACTAAGATTATGCAAAGATGTTGANCTAACTCTAACAATTGGATAGCAAAATTATATCTGACAGGAATGAAAATGAAAAGATAAACTAATAAGTTTGATATTGACAAAATATGAATTCAAGATTTTCTTCTACTAAGATTATGCAAAGATGTTGAGTCTTGTAAATTATTTCAAAATTCCTGACATTAAGTTATCTGGCATTTCAAAGTACCCATATGCTCAATTACATGCTACTAAAAAGTTAGTGTTTATGTCTTTCTTTTGTGTTAAGACTCCCAGGAACTTTTCCTGATTGAGAGAAGATTGTAGTCACTTACTTTCTTAGGCTCATGGAATATTAAAAAGTGAGGCTACAGCGATGTGTCGGAGCACAGTCATGGTACCCCTGGTTTCAGCTATGACATTTAATGAACTTTAAATAGTCACTCCATCCTTGCAACAACGACAAAATGGAACTAGAAATCAACAATTCTTAGACTTATCAGAGAAAGGGGGTCACAGGGCAGACTGCAGCCCCCAGAACATAGAATGAGAGCCAGTGAGAGTAGAAGCCACTGGAACCTTAAACTGGTAGGAAGAGTTAAATGATAACTGGTGAAATGCTGGAGGTTAAGCGTGGATGAGTTTAAGAGTTAAAAACTCCAGGGGACCCGTCTTAAAGCGGCTCCATATTTTCATGAGTTTTACTTTTGGGAGTCTCACCAGCTTATCATGGTGAAGAATGAATGGAAAAAAATCCCCCTGAGCTTCAGGCAGAAGGAGGGTGAGTGGGGATAACCATTTAAACATAAACCTAGGGTACTTTCCACCACAAAGTCTTACTCACTATAGAAAAAGTTATTATCAGAGACTTATCTAACCCAGAAGAAGCAAAATACTTAACTACAGCCTTCCTGGTCTTTCTGTCTTATAAATGGGGAGAAAGGAAGACAACAGAGGAGATAAAACAAGGACATTAGAGAAAATTGACATCTGTGACACTACAGCAGACAGTTTCCTAAACTGAGAACACTAATGCTGATGACGATGTGGATCAACAGTAATTTTTACTCACTGCTGGTGGGAATGCAAAACAATACAGCCATTTTGGCATTTCCTTACAAAACTAAACGTAGTCTTACCATATAATCCAGCAATTGAACTCCTAAGTATTTACCCAAGTGAGGTAAAAACTTCTGTCTGAACAAAACCCTGCACATTAATGTTAGTAGCAGCTTTGATCATAATTGCAAAAATTAGAAGCAGCCAAACTGTTCTTCAATAGGTGAAGAAATAAACAAACTGTGGGATATTCAGACAATTGGATGATATTGAACAACAAAAAGAAATTAGCTATCAAGTCACCAAAAGATATGGAAGAAACTTGAATGTATATTGCTGTCAAAGAAGCCAGTAGGAAAAAGCTAAATAACTGTTTGATTCCAACTCTGTGACATTATGGAAAAGGCAAAATTACAGAGACAGTATAAAGATCAGTGGTTGTCAGAAGTTCAGGGGAGGGGAGGCAGGATTGATAGGTAGAGCCCAAGAGTTTTTACGGGGTTGAAACTATTCCAAATGATACTTTAATGTTTGGGCCCATGACATTATGCATTTATCAACACCCATAGAACTTTACTATAAAAAAAGGAAATCTTAATGTAAACTGTGAATTTTATTTAATACTAATGTATCAGTATTGGTTCATCAATTCTAACAAATGTACCACACTAATCCAAGATGTTAATAAGTAGGGGAAACTGTACAGGGGAGAAGAGGCTCAAATATAGATTTTATATTATTTGTTTTTCTGTAGTTGGTCATTTTATTTTTTCTATTTTTTGAGTTAAATAAAATGTGTGTTAAAAGCATTTGATCATTCAATAAATTTAATCATTAAATATATACATTTTATAGAGATGATAATTTTTAACCCTATTGCATAACTTAAACTTTTACTATTATTTTTGTATAATATGGACCTGTGAGACTTCCTTTATTGTTTACCAAAAATCATCTTTTATCCAAAAAGTCAAGATACAAATACAAGCTAACCTGAGCAGTTTTAACCCTCAGGCCATCTCTCTTATCTTTCACTTGTAGACAATTGGCCACGGGGATGTTACAAATGCTTCAAAATCATGTGATGTTGGTAAACTCCAAAGGCGAAAACGCATTCAACCTTAGAAAATCTTATAAATGAGGATTCACTTGCTGATCAAAATAAAACAATAGACAAAATGACCAACTACAGAAAAACAAATAATATAAAATCTATACTCGAGCCTCTATTACTCCTGTTGTACCTTGATTCTGTATCGTGAAAAGCCTCATTTCTCTAAAACCACTCAACTGTTCTTTTTTACTTTTGGTAGGGCAAGATATTAGTAACTTCTATAACTAACAACTATGTTGTTTTTTGCCGGAGGCCAGCTCCAGCAACAGTCAGGCGTCCCCGAAGGAAAGGACGGCGTCGGCGATACGAAATGAGGAGACGGGCTCGGATGATGTCTCAGGAGTCTCCCAAAACCTCAGGACTCGGGGTCCTTTATTTATATCATTGTAACAAAGGGTGATAAAACATAACCAGAATGTTTATTTATTAATTAAAGGAACCTTCGTAGATGCACCTGGTATTTCTCAAAAAGCTAGATAGATGAGGCCTGTTCTGCTTATCTGTATAGTGTAACTTTTTTATGGTTACTCCTAGTTCTGATGTAAATCAAGGGTTTTGTGTAAGGTCATTAAGCCCGAAAGTTAAATGCTATATATCCCGCGGGGGAGGCACAGCGTGGCGCCAGATTCTTTCTCGGCAATTATCCCGGATTCCATTTCCGCCTGTTTGTCTACAGAAAGAGTAAACTATCCACACCTCGAAAAAGTCAATTATCAGACGATATTTCTTCCAATTACTATGTTTATACTATATACTTTTATATTGATTGATAATACGGGATCTACAAATAGTAAATTCAACCTATGTTTAACAAATCTAGTCTAATCTTACCATTCATACTGATAGGCATCATTCGAGCTGCAAGCCGCTTTTAATTGGAAGGGGTTGATTAATGCTTTGCCCATTGCATTCTCCTCGCCTTGCAGGAGGGTGTAGAGGGGGTTCACCTTCTTGTGCCATGCAGACGGCTCACATCAGTTTTTTAACTTCTGCTGTCTTGAACACATTAGCCACCTTCATTCAGTTACTACGCATTCAGTGGTTAACCTGCTCCATGCTATGCAGCATGCTAATTACTGAGTAAAAACCCTCTCTCTAAATTATATACTAACAGGAAGCTACGCAAGTAAATTCTAATTACAGCACTATGGATTAAGCATTAAATGAATAGAGTGTAGGTTTTGAAGGTCACTCAAAAGGTTGGCTCGGTTCTGCAAAAGTCATAACAGGCCTTTTAAAGGAAGTGCCTTCTCATTATAATCAAGAGACAAATGAGAGCTAATCAGGTTTGGAACTAACTAGGTTGGAAGTATTGATGAGGGTAGAGAGGTGGGCGCAAGGGAAAATTTCCTCACCTGAAGACAGAGCAGGTGCAGAGGCCTGAAAAGAAGAAAGGTGAAGGATTCTTAGGCTCTACAAATCTTTAAAGTTTTATTTTTCATATTCTCTTATCTAAACTCCATTGGTGTCAAAGGTTAACTTCGCATGGAAATTCCACACTATCCTGCTACACATGTGATTGGGTACAGAGAGAAGTGATTTTTAAAATAATAATTCAAAGGTGAGTGATGTCTCACCTTTTCTTAGCTGTCATCTGTTTTAGATTTTCAAGTGTGCTTCAGAGTTAAAAGCGAAGATCTTAAGTAGGAGGTGCTTTCCAATTGACTTGTTAGGGTACAACCAGGCACTACAAAGCCTTCTTGACGCCTCTCAGTAAACTGAGCTAGGTCTACTGATCTGGGGTCCTCACCGCCCTCCCTATTTTCCCTCTGTTTCTTCTCTCCTCTAACTCCCCCAGGAAGTTTATTCTTTTGAAGGTCAATCTCATTTTATTATTCATCAGTGAGTAAATAAAGAACCCCCTCTTCCAAGTTTATATTTTGCTCCAAACCCCTTCTTCCTCATTTCCTCTTTTTTTCCTCTCCCTCTCTCTCCCCAACCCACTGATTACTATTGGCAAATTTAGGAATTTGATTATGAGCCAAGAATGAAAACTAACAGAAGTTTTTCACATCTCTGTATGAATGAGCATGACTCTGTGGCTAAATCCATCAGCAGGTATGTATACGTATTTGTGATACTCCATTGCATCACAGACTCTAGAAAACCAAGCCCCATAAATTAATCTCCGCCTCCTTCTCTGGCATTGGGAATAAAAGCTCACCAGAAACATTCAAATGCTCAAGTGGTTCTCATCTTTTTTAGCAGCTTAAAACCTGAGTAGAGATAGAAGAAAACTAAATTGGATCACCCAGTTTTTTTCCCAGGATTATCAGGACAGGTTGTATTTTTACTCTTATTACTGCTGTTAATATTTAGATTTTAGATATAGGAAATTTAGATGCAAATTATACATCACAAGGCTGTTAAAAAAAGAAATATAGAGAGAATAAAGTCTTTATTAATACTTCAGTTACTTAATAATGTAAAACACTTTGAAGTCTTTTTAAATCACTTGTCACTAAAAATAAATCTTCCATTATATAGTGTTTTCCTGTTTAAAGAACTTTAACATAAAACTATGATATCATAGTGACTCTGTAAGTTTTGCATGCTGGACACATTCTCCATTTCACTAAGGAGGAAAGAGAGCAAGCAGGGTAGAAACAGTTAAAGTGGAGACTGACTCCTAGTGTGGTGATTGGTTCTGTGAAATAGGACAGAAGCAGTCGAATACCACCATGGGCCTTTATATATATTACTGTTACTTTTAAGTGAGAGACATCAAATAAATATAGCAGAAATCCAAGTCCTCAGCCAATCATAGACAGATAGATTATTGGCAAAATAGTAGCTATGCAACAGTATTAAAAGAGTTTATTAAGATAGTTTAGGGGAGCCTGGGTGGTTCAGTTGGTTAATCTTCTGCCTTTGGCTCAGGTCATGATCCCAGGTCCTGGGGTCAAGCCGAGTATCAGGCTCCCTGCTCAGTGGGAAGCCTGCTTCTCCCTCTCCCACTTCCCCTGCTTGTGTTCCCTCTCTCGCTGTGTCTCTCTCTGTCAAATACATAAGCAAAATCTTTAAATATAAAAGACAGTTTAGAGATTACTGGCATGTAAGACAGAAAAAACACACTTATCTTCAATACAAAATCAACAATAAATTACTAGCTATAAATCAGTTAGGAAAAAGCAACACTCTTGATAGACAAAATGGATTAAAATAATTAAAAATAACCAATTAACTTATAAAAGATGGAACATGAAAAATTATAAAAGATCCCTGAAACATAATTTTAAAAACATATTTTCAATTATGAAAGATTACAACAAATAATTTCCAATACTGGTAAGTATATGAGAATATAGGTAATTGCATATAGTATGCAAATTGGTAAAATTTTAGCAATTAAAAAAATTTAATGATATTTTATATGTGCATACCTTTTATTTTTGCAATTCCATTGCAGAGATAAGTGTGAAAAGACAGATACTCAAAGACATTCATTATGGTGCTACTTATATGTAAAAAATGGGGAATAACAGGAATTTTCCTCAGTAAAGAATTGTGTGACCTATGTTACACCCATACTATGGACTGCCATGTGTCATTTATAAGAATAAAAACAGAATTTATGTGTTTTTTTAAAAGACTTTATTTATTTATTTATTTGAAAGAGAGAGAGAATGAGAGAGCATGAGAAGGGGGAGGGTCAGAGGGAGAAGCAGACTCCCCGCTGAGCAGGGAACCTGATATGGGACTCGATCCTGGGACTCCAAGATCATGACCTGAGCTGAAGGCAGTCGCTTAACCAACTGAGCCACCCAAGCACCCCAGAATGTATGTATTAACACCAAATTATGTCACACTATATAGTGAAAAAGTAGAGTGCAAAAAGAATGTAAACTGTAATACAAATTAAATTAGATATGTAAGTGTATAGGCTTTCTATACACTTAAATATTTGGGAGCATAAATATAGTGCTATTAGGAGTGATTATCTCTTCAGAGTAGATTAAAGAGGGCATTTTCATTGTCTCTATATTGTTTAATTTGTTTTCACCAATCATGTGTCAAAAATAAAGATATTTATATATGCACATTTACATGTATGCATAACTGTGTGCATATTTGCCCTTCCTTCAGTATGACACATACAGTTTCTGTCTTCAACGTTTGATACAAGACAAACTTAATAGATAATGACATCTTCCTTTTCATATAATTTTATGACATGTAAATAAGATTTTAAAATAAAATTTTTCAAATCTGGCACAAAGTAAGTGCCTAATAAAGAATATCTATTCCCTTTCCTCTGGTGGTTGTAGAAAGAAGAGATTTGCACTTTTTACAGAAAGGCCAGCTGAAAGTCTACTCTCATATTTAATCAACAGTAGGGAGAGGTTGTGAAAAAGGGCAGTGAGCACAAAGATTAGAAAATGAAGGATATGAGAGCGATTGAATCCATGGGACTTAGTGCCAGGTACTGGTGATGGGAAGTTGGGAGGCAACATCGGAAAGTCTTCAGCTATAATGTACAGCCCAGAAATATAATGGGGAAAACACGACTGGAAGAAGCCTTCAGAATAAGTCAATGGTCTAACCATTTGGTTTAATTTGTAGGATTTATCTTCCTAAAATTTTATACCAGGTATTTCTTATGTTGGGGTAATCCATCTGTCACAGTAACTGCAATTTCCTTTTCTTTTTATAACTCATCTCTCATGAACTGGGATTCTCTGTATTAAAGGAGGCACATTAAGTGACTAAAAGAACTACTACCTCCAGAAGGCTCCTATTATACTACAGGCTCTCTGAAAAAGACAATAAAAGCCATAGCTGTTACACATGGATGAGCATATAACTTACCAGGTGGCTTTTGGGCAAGGGTAATGTTTGTGAAAGGGAGGTACATGAAAACAACCACCAAAGGCCAAAGGAACCATAAAACCAAAGAAAAAGACCAACTCCAGCTTGACAAGAAATGGTTTTATTGAGGGGACTTGAGTAGATCTCTGCAAACCCACCTCCCTTAAGACTTGCTTTTGTAGCCCTAGAGGCTGGGAGTACTGCTGGGGGCCGACCCAAGAGGAGAATGTTTAAGAATGTGTGTGTCCAAGGAGAAACCTCTTTGACCTTTGACTTCAGCCATAGCAATTTCTTACTAGACACATCACCACAGGCAAGGGAAACAAAAGCAAAAATGAACTATTGGGACTTCATCAAGATAAAAATCTTCTGCACAGCAAGGGAAATAATCAACAAAACTAAAAGGCAGCCTACAGAATGGGCTGAAAAATGACATAACTGATAAAGGGTTAGTATCCAAAATCTACAAAGAACTTATCAAAACTAACATCCCAAAGGCAAATAATCCAGTTAAGAAAGGGGCAGAAGACACGAATAGACACTTTTCCAAAGAAGACATCCTGATGGCTAACAGACACATGAACAGATGCTCAAAATCACTCATGCAAGTACAAATCAAAACCATGATGAGGGATACCTGTCAGAATGGCTAAAATTAACAGCATAAGAAACAACAGGTGTTGGTGAGGATGCAGAGAAAGACGAATCATCTTACACTATGGGTGGGAATGCAAACTTGTGCAGCCACTCTGGAGAGCAGTATGTTCCTCAAAATGTTAAAAATAGAACTACACTGTGATCCAGTAATTGTACTACTAAGTGCTTACCCGAAGGATACAAAAATACAGATTGGAAGGAATACATGCACCTGTTGTTTATAGCAACATTATCAACAGTACTCAAACTATGGAGAGAGCCCAAATGTCCAATGTCCATGGAATGATGAATGGATAAAGATGTAAGATATATATATTACTCAGCCATCAAAAAGAATGAAATCTTGCTATTTGCAACAATATGGATGGAGCTAGAGAGTAAAATGTTAAGTGAAACAAGTCAGAGAAAGGTAAATACCATATGATCTCACTCATAAGTGGAATTTAAGAAAGAAAACTGATGAACATATGGGAAGGGGGAAAAGAAAAAAAGAAGAGAGGCAAATAAGCCATAAGAGACTTTTAACAATAGAGAATAAACTGAGGGTTGATGGAGGGAGGTGGCTGGGGGATGGGCTAGATGGGTGATAGGTATTAGGAGGGCACCCATTATGAAGAGCACAGGGTGTTGTGCATAAGTAATGAATCACTGAGTTCTGCTCCAGAAACCAATATCGCACTGTATGTTAACAACCTAAAATTTGAATTAAGAAAAATTTTTTTTGAAAGAATCAGTATGTGTCATAGTCATATCTCCAGAGCAGATCAAGGACATTTTGCCTCGAGGGTGTACTTAAGGGTATGGTTAACAAAAGGAAAGAATGTGGGGAGCTGATGTACTCAAGAAGGCTTCAGATCACAGAGAAGTTATCATGGCACATGTGCATTAATCTGGTTCACTCAAATGAATAAAAAGGACATCTAAAGGGGCTGATATCAAAGAATAAAATTCATTGAGATGCTATATCACAAACTCAGAATGGAACAGGAAAGATAGTGGAAGAAGTTGAAAGTCAACGACGGAAAGTTTGCTTACTTAAAAATCCTATGACCAAGGCTGAACATGAAATGGGTTGTCATGGGATCAGGAAATGAATTATCAAAGCATCTTGTTTAACCTTATATGTTTCAGACATATCATTCAATGGGAATATCTACTACTTTACTGATCAAATGAGAGAGAAAGGTGAAGGTCATGTGAGAAGTCCCAGAGGAATCTACTGTATACTCAAGAACCCATGTCCTAGGGCGCCTGGGTGGCTCAGTGGGTTAAAGCCTCTGCTTTCGGCTCAGGTCATGATCTCAGGGTCCTGGGATCGAGGCCCACATCGGGCTCCCTGCTCAGCGGGGAGCCTGCTTCCTCCTCTCTCTCTGCCTGCCTCTCTGCCTCCTTGTGATCTCTCTCCCTCTGTGAAATAAATAAATAAATAAAAATCTTTAAAAAAAAATAAAAATAAGAACCCATGTCCTAGATATATCCATTATAGTGTCATTAATTTCATCTTTTTTTTTTTTAAAGATTTTATTGCTTTATTTGACAGAGAGAGAGAGAGAGAGAGATCACAAGTAGGCAGAGAGGCAGGCACAGAAAGAGGGGGAAGCAAGCTCCCCGCTCAGCAGAGAGCCTGATGCAGGCCTCGATCCCAGGACCTTGAGATCATGACCTCAGCCAAAGGCAGAGGCTTAACCCACTGAACCACCCAGGCACCCCTCATCTTTTCAATACACTTGTCAAGCATTTGAATTTTTTCATTAAATGAAACATATTCAGGAACTAAGGAAACTATGACTTTGAGATCTGGCAGTAGCTGTCAAACGTGATCATCAATCTTTTATTGTTATTTAATGTACACATAATTAATCAAAGTGATTATTTGCCAAAATATTGTTGTAGTTTTTAAATCTCTTAGTCTTTTATATACCCCCTTGACAAAGAAATGGAAGACTCTGTTGTTTTTTATTCAGCATGGAATTTGCTATGTATAAATATAATACAAATTTTTAAAAAGATTTTATTTATTTATTGGAGAGAGAGAGAGCGAGAGAGATCATGAGTAGGGCAGAGGGAGAGGGAGAAGCAGGCTCCCCGCGGAGCAGGGAACCTGATGCAGGCTGGATCCCAGGACCCTAGGATCATGAAGTGAGCAGAAAGCAGACGCTTAATGGACTGAACCACCCAGGTGCCCCAATGGTGTTTTTACAGGTGCATGGAAGGGAGTACAATGCAATTATTAAAAATCTTAGAGATTATCCAGAGGTGCCTGGGTGGCTCAGATTTTAAAATCTTTAAAAAAATTAATATAACACAAATGCTTCACATTATTTTTTACATAGTTTTTTTTCCTTAGGATTTATTTACTTATTTTAGAGAGAGAGAGAGAGAAAAGAGAGAGAGACTGAGGAGGGGAGGGGCAGAGGGAGAGAGAATCCCAAGCATACTCTACACTCCACCCAGAGCACAGTGTGGGGCTTGTTCCAATGATCCCGAGATCATAACTGATCTGAAACCAAGAGTCAGACGTTTGACAGACTGAGTCACCCAGGCGCCCCTATTTTTTTTACATAGTTTTAAACATTTTATAGTGCTTGTATTTTCTTACTCTTTTATACTGTTAGATTTACCTTCTGAATAGAATTAGAGATTCTTAAAGCACCAAGACTGTTATATACTTCTTTTTTTTTTAAAGATTTTATTTATTTATTTCACAGAGGGAGAGAGATCACAAGTAGGCAGAGAGGCAGGCAGAGAGACAAGGAGAGGAGGAAGCAGGCTCCCTGCTGAGCAGAGAGCCCGATGCGGGCCTCGATCCCAGGACGCTGAGATCATGACCTGAGCCGAAAGCAGAGGCTTTAACCCACTGAGCCACCCAGGCCCCCGACTGTTATATACTTCTTTAACATGCCTTTACTCTATATACTCAATGGCTAAGAAATGCTAGAAACCCAAGAGAACCTCAATGTATAGAGCTATTATTAATTTTAAAACATTTCAAAGTACATATAAAGTGGAAAACATACCTTTTTCATTCAGTGCACAACCCTTTGGATGGATTCTTCCAAATCTGATTTTGATGCATACTTTGGCGAAGTCCATGGAATTTTAATGTATAAAGAGTTTGTGGAATATTGGGATGATGTGGAAACATTCCAGGCAAGACCAGATGACATTGTCATTGCCACGTATCCCAAATCTGGTAAGTTTCCTTAGTATGTCAATGCTGTTCTTTTTTCACCTAGAAATGACAAACCCACCTTGAATAGTGAATATTAAACTATTCACTTCTACACTCATTCTTCATATTAAAGCCAGACATAGTAGTTTTGGTATAGACTTAGAAAAAGTGGATACTATAGCTCTGTACTAAGAGCATGGTCTATACCTGTAACTTGAGCAGCACAGACAGATTCCACGTACCTTTAGAAAATTATTTAATATAAATGGATGAATATAGAACCATATTGTCATTTTGTATAAACAATGTATAAACAATTTTTCCAAACTTTTAAAAAATTATTTTTTAGCTACCTAGCTCTCCTTAAGTCTGCCCCAAAACTCCTTTTTTAAGTAACATCTTTTTTTCCTGAGATTAGCTTAACTGTTAATCCTAGTTCTGGAATCTCACAATCATAGACCTTTAGAAATTAAAAAGATCTGACCTAGACTCCTCTATCTTGTAATTATATTTAACACTCATATACGTGAAACACTAAATATGTCTTGCTCCATTGTTGTCTTACTGGAGGAATTCTTCCAAACCAGAGTCCTCATAATCTTGCTCTCTTGCTTAATGTATATCATTGCTTTTGCAGAACTTTTAAAAAACTCACGCTCTAGTATGAACTCCAAGGCATTTTATGCTTGATGTCTGTTTGCTTCTGCAGCCTCCTTCCCACCCATTTCTTCTTCCATTTAGGCTTTATAATCTATTTCCAATTCTTTTTCTCATCACTATACTATTCTTAAGTATCTGACCTTTGATTCGGGAAAAAAAAAAAAAGTTCTACCTGCTAGAATCCTTCTCCACCTCACAAAACTGATGAATTAATGCCAGTAATGGGTTAAGTTCAATTCTCATGTTGTCTTGAAGGCATTTCTTGTTGAAACATCACAGCAGCAGCAGCACACTTAGTTAAATGTCCCACCTTTGCAGTCCTTTAAATTCCTGTGGCTATCTGCATTATAGTATCTTAAGAAAAAAGAAGTGTTGTAATTACTGTGCACTGTTTCCAACTGTTAAAAATGCCTTTGAGCACAAGAAGGCAACAATCAAATCTTTTCTTTTCTGTATTCTCTGTACTGGGGCTCAGCTTGAGTCATCAGAAGTTATCAGTAAATCTGTGGTTGAAGCATGCTTGAGTGTATCATCTACTATTCAAGTCTCTTTACTTTTTTTTTTTTTTTTACAAAATTAACATTTTTATTTTGGTACAGTATTTGTAGATATCTATTAGACAGAAAAGAGAGTCCAAATCCTATGCTCAAACTACATGTCTTTGGAGTATAAGTCTCCATAATACATGAAACACTAGCATAGTGACACCATCTTATTTAATTGTGTATTCTTGGCATTTAAAATAGTGACCAACATACACTTGATATATATGTGTTGAAAAGAATGAATGAATGAATGACACCTTCCTACACACATTATCTCCCCCAAAGTACAGACACTCTGTTCTCATTGACCTGCCTCTTCACCATTACTATGCATGTTTTTTCCATTTCTGTTTTCTCAATTATTCATTCAGCAATTTTTTATTGAGTTTCTGCTATGTGTCAAGTGTGGTATTAGCCGCTGTAGATGTAATGGTGAATAAAACACATCTAATCTCTACCTTTTCAGTCTGTATAATCCAGTAGGGAATATGAATAAATAAAGTGGCAGATACAACATGGTACGAAAATGTCGTGGGTGAAGGAGGTCCACTAGGATATTGGGAGAACAGCTTGCCTGGGGCACTTCAGAGGCTTCTTAGGGTAAACAAAGCACAGACATGAGAGATTTAACTCCTAGAAGATTGTTCCAAGCTGGAGGAATAGGATATACATGGATGTGGGATCTTCCGAGGGCATGCTTGCTCTCTGGATTCTTCAGCTCATTCAGTTCTTCTTTCTTGCTCATCTGTGTTTAGTTCATCCTTCAAGACTTACCTGAAAGCTTTCCTCCTCTCTATGCCAACACTCATCTTTTCCTTCTTTAAATTAAGCTCAGCATTCAACTGTGCATTATTTTCACTTGTATGACTTTATTCAGCTTAAATATATTTATTGTTAATGTGTCCTAGGTATCAGGAACTATATCTTATTCCTCTTTATTTTTCCTGATAATGACTAATTAAATGCAATGCTTTCTATGTAGTTAGAATTCAATAATTCAAGCTTCCTAACTTTTTAGATGTAAAAATTTAAATCCCAAACTGTTACCAGCTCGTACAATGTCCCAGTTCATCGTGAACAAATTTGGACTCCTATCATTGGTGTGTCTTACTACAATATTCATCTTTATTTATTGAGACTATTTTGAAGTCTTGTAAGATTAAGTATGAGAAAAAATATTTCTTGAGTTCTGTAGCTATTCCGACATCTTTCAAATTTTATTGCATTAGGACATTTCTACTTTATCCAGCAATAAATACACTACTTGCATTGTCAGTCTGCATGGCCAGTGAAACACTGAGATTTGTCTAATTTTTACAGGTACAACCTGAATTAGTGAAATTGTGTACATGATCTACAAAGAAGGTGATGTGGAAAAATGCAAAGAAGATGTCATTTTTAATTGAATACCCTTTTTGGAATGCAGAAAAGAAGAGATAATGAATGGTAATGTTTAAGTAGATTTTTTTAAGTTTAGATTTTAAAAACTATGTACATATATTCTAAAATGTTTATATAGATGGTGCAAGGAAAACCTGTAAACAAGAGTGGCAATTAGTATTATGTCTTCTCCATGGAAAGCATGTAAATTTAAATTTAAATCTTGGCAGAGTTTACAGTGTAACATTAGTCTGAAATAGAATGAATAAGGATAGCTCTTATATGTCTTCATATAAAAGCCTAGTAATATTTAAACATTTATCCCTATATGGGATGAATGTGATAATACATTAAAAACTAAAAAGATATCCATAAATCTTTTGAGAATATATCCAAAAGGATATTGATCACAGATTCTTTTAATATTGTGAAAAATTAAAAACAATGTGCTAATCAATATAAGAATAAAGTGATATAATAACTATGATATCATTAAAAATTTTAGGATGTCTTGTGTTTCTTCACATTGCAGTTTCAGTATAATATATTGAGGAAAAATCAATTAGAAAGTATTAAAAATTCTATCTGCACGTGTGGTATTTAGATGGCTCTGAGTCTAACATATGGATCTACAGTTAATAATGGTGGGGTTAGGCATGATCACCCCTCACACATTAAAAATCTGCATATAACTTTTGATTCCTCCCAAATGTAACTACTAATAGTTTACTATTACACTAGAAGCATTACCAGTAACATAGACAGTTGTTAACACATATTTTGTATGTCATATATGTATTACAAACTGTACTCTTACAATAAAGTAGGCTGGAGAAAGCAAATGTTAAGAAAATTATAAGTAAGAGGTGCCTAGGTGGCTCAGTTGGTTAAACATCTGCCTTCAGCTCAGGTCATGATCCCAGAGTCCTGGGACTGAGCCCCATGTCAGGTCCCCTGCTCAGCGGGAAGTCTGCTTTTCCCTATCTGCTGCTCCCCCATAGTACTATAAAAATTTTATATAAATACGCTTATTTATATAAATATATATTCGGATAAAAATATATAAAGATAAAATTTATATTTATAGTACTGTAAAAAATCCGTATATAAGTGGACCTGTGCAGTTGAAGCACATGTTCAAGGGGCTGCTGTATTTATATGGAATGTTAATAATGATTGTGTTAATATCTTACCAAAATGTTAATAAAGATTTTTCCCAAATGGTGAAATTTTACTTTATCTTATTTTTTCTTTATAATTTTCTCTATCTAAACTTCTGTCATGGTATGTATTGTTATTATTATGAGTACACTACAGAATCTTAAAGTTACTTTTATTTTTTAAATTTTTATTAATTTTTAAAAAGATTTTATTTATTGATTGATTTGACAAAGAAAGATACAGCGAAAGAGGGAACACCAGCAAGGGGAGTGGGAGAGGGAGAAGCAGGCTTCCCGCTGAGCAGGGAGCCCAATGCAGGGCTTCATTCCACGACCCTGGGATCATGACCCGAGCGGAAGGCAGACTGAGCCATCCAGGTGCCCCTATTTTTTAAATGACTATAAAATCCATATAAATGTTTATAATTTTTTTGAACTTATATAACCTTTAATTTTTTAAAAACCAGGAGTAAAACAATTAGAACAGATGGCATCTCCTAGAATAGTGAAGACTCATCTGCCAGTTGAACTTCTTCCAGCTTCATTTTGGAAAAAGAACTGTAAGGTAACCAGTATTTAAGTATTCTTAAAACTTCACATTTGTTTATTTGTTCTTTTATGGAATCTACAGACACTTAATCAATGTATATTAAGGTCAATATAGTCAGAGTCTAGCTTTCAACTCCAATTCTAGATGTGATTTGGAAAAAAACAAGTAAACTCCAAGCCACAGCTTCCTTGTCTGTAAGAGAAGGATAATAATATGATCTTCCTCGTGGAGTTATTATAAAGATTAAGTGAAATAATGTTTGTTAAATGTTTAACACAGTATCTAGTATATTGTAAACATTCACTAAACGGTAGGTCCTTTTGTATTTTTTGCTATTTTTTTAAAAGATTTTATTTATTAATTTGAGGGAGAGAGTACAAGAGCGCACGAGCAGTGGAAGGGGCAGAAGGAGAAGCAGACTAGCTGGGAGCCCATTGCAGGGCTTGATCCTAGGACCCTGAGATCATGACCTATGCTGAATGCAGACACTTACTGGCTGAGCCACCCAGGCGCCCCTATATCTGTTGTTATTACTGATGGTGTTGAATGTATTCCTTTTTGCAAACAATTGTGCTTGGCACTATGAGGCATGCAAGTGAACTAGACAAAGATAAACCAGACAATATCATATAATAATTATTTACCGAGTGCCTATCATGTGCCAACAATATAACGATTGACAAGACCCATGCAATCCTTGTCTTAAAGATCACATGGTCCAGTGTGGGACAGGGGCAAATAAGCAGACAATGAAGAAGGTGTCATAAATCAAGTAAGAGAATTTTAGCCCAGACAATGAGGGTGGATGAGGTATCTAAGAGCAAGTAACATCTCAGACGATATTTAAAACATGTATAATAGTCAGTCTATCACAGAGGCAACCCCAGTAGAGATCTGAAACAAGTTCAGTTTAGCTGCAAGTTTGAGTGTACACATTAGCTGAATAAATGAAGGGAGATAAGCTAGGGCTTGATCTCAACAGACATTGAAGCTAAGTTAAAAAGTCTGGACTCTAATAGTAATGACTTATGGACATTTTAAATTGATTATTGACATGATCAGTTTTGCTTTTCACAAATAATGATACATGAAACCCTAAAACATTAAGTTTGGATCATTCATGTTGCTTCTCAAGACCTTTTTAGCTTTTTTTAGGATACACTATGACCCTTATATGCTACACATATGAGATATTAAAGTACTACATGCAGTCTTAATAACAAAATAGGGAGTTCATCACTGTCATGAAACATTTTTATCTTGTACTCTAATGTTACCTAGTATATTTGACATTTTTCTGGATATCCATGGTCTGAAATTCTGAAGATTCTAATTTTTTTGTTTGTTTTTTAATTTTTATCCAAAGCAATACTAGATAGAACATATACATTCTGCTGACATCATTCCATACGTAAATATTCTTTCATTAGTTAATGCCATTTATATATTTGCCAGAGATGTGTATAATCACCATTTTTTCAGGAGATTTGACCAAGTCACTTTTTTTACTTGGAGAGTGGGTGGTAGCCCCTTCAATTCCCAAATGAAAACAGAAGCATTTATAATAGTCTTAGTTTTCACTAAACTGCTTAGTCTTGACTAAACTGCTTAGTCTTCACAAAACTGCTTATCTTCTCAGAGATTCATCAAACAGTTAGATGTATTCATGTCTTGAGTATTTCTGGGATAATTCACCGGGGGACAGGAAGATAGATGGGTTGAAAGTATTAGTAAAAGTGTATTTGGAGTGATGAGCCAGAAGCTATAAGTGATTTTTCAAAAGTGGAGGGAAAGGGATCAAACTAATAGATAGGAGAAACAATTGAGACCAACAAATTTGACGCTTTGGAATTGTTGCAGGACAAGTATGTTGGGAATAACTGATAAGGAAGAAGGGGAGAGTAAGACTGTCTTGGAAGAAAACATGATGCTCCAGAATAAGGCTTCAGAAGTGAAAACTTTAGAGTGCTAACAAGATTAATGAATTGGTCATAAAAATGGTTAGCTGAAATAAAATAAAAGCAATAATCAATGAATACAAGACCCTAGAGAATCAAATGGTTCATGCATACAGATACTAAAATTATGCTGGATGAGGACAAGCGTAGGAATGGAGAATAATACTATGAGGCAGATGTTCACATTTTCAGTTAAAGTCAGGGAATGACCACAAGCTTAGAAAGGCTTTAGCTGGGAGAGGTATGAACTGAGAATCACAGGAACAGGGGTTTTTCAAGTGTAGGATTTTTAAAATGGATTATGATCCCAAGTGAATTGTGGGTATACTAGCAACTTTGACTTGAGAGAGTTTCAGGACTACATTTTCCTCAAAGACAGGAAGAGCAAGTGTGGTAAAAAGTTTGAGATATATAATACTATCTGCCAAAATGGAGATAAAAAAAAACTAAGGGGAGTTTAGGGGAAGGAGGATTGCTTTTGATTCACACCCTGTCCTCATCTAGGAAAATAAAAAGTTTCATGGAGACCTGGAGCCAAACTTTAAATATAGCATTTTGAGATGTAGAGAATATTCAAGACAGAGAAACAGGCTGAAGAAATGCAAGCGGTGAAAATTCTGAAGTAAATTCATGGACATCGTGGCAGAGTTCCATTCAGCTAATACACAAAAAGAAGTAGGAAGAGTATTTAGTTAGATTGGAAAAGTTCAATATGGTTAATGATAGCTTTGATAAGAAAAGAAAGGGGAACCCTCTTACACTGTTGGTGGGAATGCAAGTTTGTGCAGCCACTTTGGAAAACAGTGTGGAGATTCCTCAAAAAATTAAAAATAAAGCTACCCTATGACCCTGCAATTGCACTACAGGGTATTTACCCCAAAGATACAGATGTAGTGAAAAGAAGGGCCATATGTACCCCAATGTTCATAACAGCAATGGCCACAGTCGCCAAACTGTGGAAAGAGCCAAGATGCCCTTCAACAGACAAATGGATAAAGAAGATGTGGTCCATATATACAATGGAATATTATGCAGCCCTCAGAAAGGATGAATACCCAACTTTTGTATCAACATGGACAGGGCTGGAGGAGATTATGCTGAGTGAAATAAGTCAAGCAGAGAAAGTCAATTATCATATGGTTTAACTTGTGGAACATAAGGAATAAAATGGAGGACTTTAGGAAAAGGAAAGGAAAAGTGAATTAGGGTAAATCAGAGGGGTAGATAAACCATGAGAGACTGTGGACTCTGAGAAACAAACTGAGGGTTATGGAGGGGAGGGGAGAGGGGGGATAGGTGAGGCTGGTGGTGGGTATTAAGGAGGGCACGAATTGCATGGAGCACTGGGTGCGGTACATAAAAAATGAATCTTGGATCACTGAAAAAATAAGGTAAAAAAGAATAAAGTGAAAAAAAAGAAAAGAAAGTTCATTTTTGGGGGGCAGTAATTGGAGTTTTTTCTATCGGGACCTTAAAAATGAGAGCCATATTTCTTTTTTTTTTAAGATTTTATTTATTTATTTAAGAGAGATAGTAAAGAGCCATATTTCTCAAAATAAACTAGAAGATTTCTTTAAAATAGTTTGAAAGTGTAGAAACCTGAAGTTTCTAAGTTAAGACAAGCTAGTGAGCCAAATCAAAGCCAGTAAACATTGAAGAGTCATGAGTAGCCTTCCCTAATGGCATTACTCAGGTGGCTGAGGGAGAGAGTGGAGATACCACAGGAACATTGGAGTTTACTTCTGCAGACTGAGTATCAAACTTAGAGGAGACCATAAAGATCCCAACTCCCTTGTTTATTGGATAGAAAATTTAGAACCAAAATTGGTGCTTTGCACAAGATGATAGAACTTTTTAGTGCCAGACTGACAATGAAAACCAAGGCTTCCTGATTGCTATTTCTGATTGGTGCTTCTTCTATATGTATTATGGAAACACAACAATATTGGTGAAGATTATATTTTTACTGAGGTAAATGTGCATTTAAGTAGACCCTTAATAAACATGATTTTCCCTCTAAGACTGCATGAAATTTGTGACATTAAACTGAGTTATTATATGTGAAAATAGCATGAAAAGTGAGAAGTGAGAACTAGCCCTGAATAACTGTACAAAAGATGCTATCATTTCAGGTTACTGAAGAATTTTTCTTCTTTATAATTTCATATATTTTATATACTTTCTACAATGAATGTGTATTATATTTGTAGTTGAAAACATAAGTGTTTTCTTTTTACATCTTGATGAGACTATGTTTGAAAAAAATTAAATGATTTCATATGTAATTTCACCCTTTTAGATGATCTATCTTTGCCGGAATGCTAAAGATGTGGCCGTTTCTTCTTATTATTTCTATCAAATAGTAGCTGCTCACCCAGATCCTGGATCTTTTCAAGACTTTGTGGAAATATTCATGGAAGGACAAGGTAAGAGGGGCTTCTTTACTCTCATCTCTTTCAAGGTGAATGATACAAGACGTCTCTGGTCTGTTACCTTCTCTGGGCCTTAAATAGAACACAGGAATTCTAGAAGCCTTTGAACTCCGGAGCAAGCATGGCTTTCCAGATGTGGATGGCAAATTGCAGAATTTGAACATTCCAGTTCGATGCCTAAAAATAAATACATAAAAGTGTGTTTGGGAGTTGGAGGTAACAGATTTTCCTCTCTACGACTGAGATTCAGTGTCCAATTTTCTCTCATTTATTTTTATTAGAAAAATATTTCACAGCATTACAACTCTACTGAATAAGGGGGCAAAGAAATAGAGAAGAGAGAATGCCCATTTGTTTTCCAGGAAAATTTCAAGTGCTTTGTGGGGTCAGAATTCACAAAGAAGTCTGAATATCTACAAAGTTCTTATTCTTTCCACCAGGGTACAGTCTGAATGTTTCGGCTAGATTTCTTGGAACCATATAAGAGTTACTTGAGCTAAAAGTCTGGGATATTTCACCTTTTTCTTTAACTCCAGATTACTGCAACTATTTAAAGTTGTGGAAGAGGGCGCCTGGGTGGCTCAGTGGGTTAAAGCCTCTGCTTTCGGCTCAGGTCATGATCTCAGCGTCCTGGGATCGAGGCCCGCATCGGGCTCTCTGCTCAGCAGGGAGCCTGCTTCCTCCTCTCCTTGTCTCTCTGCCTGCCTCTCTGCCTACTTGTGATCTCTCTCTCTCTCTGTGTCAAATAAATAAATAAAATCTTTAAAAATAAATAAATAAAGTTGTGGAAGAAAGGGTTCAGCCAAATCTAGTATTATCTAAAGAAGGCCATTCTGATCCTGTAATAATAATTGCAAGAAAAATAGTATTATCATCTCTATATCCATAGAAGATAATATTGACTTAATAAAAGTAGAACATGTATACTTTATGTTTGTTGCACTTTGGAAAAAATTATGCTAAAGCATCATGAATTAAACAAATGCCTCAAGATCATTAAAACCCCTACTGTAAGGCAGAGAAAGATAGCGTTACTCTTCTGCAAAATGGATGAATGAGGCACTATAAATACCATTATATAACTTTTTCTGTTAGGAGCAATTGTCAGTAGAGTCAAAGAACAGAAGTGGTAGGCAATGACAATGCAAAGCAGAATACTTTGACTCAGACAACATTATATTATTCTGTCAGCTTTTTATTGGACAAAACACTGGAATATGCATGAGACAAGATAAGGGAAGAGAGAGACAGAGAGAGCCAGCATTTCAGCATATCATATCATCTTGAAAATCTTTTTTGAAATGAGAATAGCACTAAAGGGTCCCTAACAAAACATCACTACTATACAAACTGCAAGTAGTATAATAAAAAATTATATAGTTACCTGCTTTAGCTGTCAAAGATAGTTTGTAAATGGTAAATTTGAGACCTAGACTGAATTCAGATTATAAGCTCATTAATAGTTCCACTCACTCCACTCTCTTCACTGACAGCTTGGTTTTACACACACACACACACACACACACACACACACACACACACACACACACACACACANACACACACACACACACACACACACACACACACACACACACACTTCAAAAATGCTCTTATAAGCTCTGAATCAAGTTAATGGGAGGGGGATTTCCTTCACTTTTTCTTTGTCATAAACCATGTTATAATATGAAAGTTTAGAATATGTTTCTGTAGACAAATTACTCAACATATTTTGCCTTTTTTACTGCAGAGAAATTTGCTTAAGATGTGTGACAATGGGGCATCCGAGTGGCTCAGTTGGTTAAGTGCTTGCCTTCACCTCAGGTCATGATCTTAGGGTCCTAGGATCCAGTCCTGCATCGCCTCCCTGCTCAGTGGGGAGTCTGCTTCTCCCTTCCCTCAGCCTCTCCTCCTGCTGGCTCTCTCTCTTTCTCTCTTGTGCTCATTCTCCCTCTCTCTCTCAAATAAATAAATAAAACCTTAAAAAAAAGATGTGACTGATCTCTTGTTTTTGTTCCATGATAATTTATTTATATTTATTTGTTGCTACTGTTGTTTGAATATTCATTTTCAAGCTGTTGATGATACTATACCCTTACATTGTTTTTATCTCTGACTTTAGTGCCATATGGCTCCTGGTATAAACATGCAAAATCTTGGTGGGAAAAGAGAAAGAATCCACATGTTCTATTTCTTTTCTATGAAGACATGAAGGAGGTGAGAAATTGAAAATATATGGGTTATTGTACACCTGAGACTAATATAACACTTTATGTTATTAAACACTTTAGAATAAGAAAACACATGGGCAACTTAGTAATTTCTAAAATATTAGCATTTGACAACACTGTAGATACAAAAATATGTCTTTAAACAGATGATGCAGCCACCTCCAAAAGTCATACAATCCAGATACTTCAGCATAGAATTGAAGCTAATAAATAAAACTCTTCTGTGAATGAATATATCAAAACCCAAATCTCAAAAAATTACCAAAGATAAAGTGTGAAAGAACTTGAGTTCATAAAATAAAACAAAACAGCAGACAGACAAGTAAATAAAATTATGAGAATAAAGGCTTATATGGGAATTTCCAGGAGCAAATATAGGGTCATCTCACTCAAATTGGAATAGTAAAGGAAATCATGCCAAAGAAGGTGATACTTAAGCTGAAGTTTGACAGGCAAGTTGTAATTTGTAGGACAGAGAATTTGAGAATAGCATTCTTTGGAAAGGGAATTGTAAAGGGAACTATATGTCAAAATAAGCATTGTAGTTGGTATTGTGAATATTTGTATTGAATGGTTTAGCTGGATAATAGGGCACATTATAGAAGTGATATAGGGATGGGGACGCTTGAGTTATGGTTCATATACATCTGATGTTCCATGTTGAGTATTTGAGTTTTTATACCTTTTCTTAATCTTTTTGGTTACTTTGTTTCTTGGACACCAATAAATTAGAAGAAAAAATGAAAACTATCTACATATTTTCAGTCCCAAACTTAATCTTTCACAGGGGACTCTAGTCTTTGAGAGTGTATATTTATATTCGTAGATAACCGTTATTAAGCATGTACCAAGCACCAAAGACTACAATAAATATTTTGTAAACATCATCTCATTTAGTGTTCTAACAATCTTTGAAGCAACTTTTATATCCATATTATAGATAAGGGAAATTATGCTTAGAGAAGTTGAAAAAAATACCACTACTCCAAGAAGTGTTTTTCTTCATTAGAAACCTAATTCCAAAACCAGTGGGGACAAAAGGGGAAAGATTTTTTTTCTCTTTCTCTCTCTCTTTTAATCCAAATAGTAATTAATTTAACTTTGGTAATTGAGTCTTCAAAATATTTTTTCTTCCTAGGACATCAGAAAGGAGGTGATAAAAGTGATACAATTTCTGGGAAGGCAGCCATCAGAGGAGCTTGTGGACAAGATTGTACAGCATACTTCATTCCAGGAGATGAAGAACAATCCATCTACCAATTATACAACACTCCCAGATGAAATCATGAACCAAAAAATTTCTCCTTTCATGAGAAAGGTGAGAGAGTCATACAATTTACCTTGATTGCTATGGGAAGTCACAAGTTGAGATAGTTATGGGCAAACACCTACTGAAGTCTATTCTTGCCTGTGGACCCAGCTTGTTTTCTTCAGAGCTATTTCACATTTGAGCAATCTTTTTCCTGAGTTACCAGTTCTGCAGGGGAATTAAAATGGTAGTGTCACTACTACTACTACTACTACTACTACTACTACTACTGCTAAATTGCTACTACTTGCTGATTATCTAGTATATGGAGCATATTAAGAATGGCCAACAGTCACCCAAGCCTCACTATCAGCACTAAAACCACACACTACTGTCATTTATAAAGGTTGTGTGCCTTGGTGCTGCATCATATATGTTATATAAATGTATATAATTTAAAAATTTTAATTGTCTTCAAATGCAAATAAGACCCTCAAAAGAAAATTTCTATAATTATCTCACTTTGAGATGAAGAAACAAGCCTAGAACAACTATCTTTTCCTTGACCAAGTGGCAAACATTTTTCAAGACCAAGTGGCAAATATCCAAACTCATTAAACTGTACAAATATGTACAGTTCTTTGTAGATCAGTTAACCTCATTAATGCTATTTGAAAAGGTTGAGAGTTAACATATGGATTATATTTTAATTGTTTAGTTCTCATATGATCTCACTCTTCTTTTTCATAAGGTCCACATGTATTTTTAAGATAACTTAATGGAATTAAAATAGTTGTCATGCTTGTAAAGGGCTTAGTGTTATACCCTTAGATGTTACCCAATTCTCAAGACACATATTTTCTGTCTTTTGGGTTATTTCACTGGGAAAGTTTAGAGCTCCTTGAACTAAGGGGGCAAGGGAACTACTAACATAAGGTACTCCTTCTGCTGGGTTAAGGTTGGATGTGATGGAATGCAAAAGAAAGGGACCTGCTAGTCTTGCAATAACACAAGGTGGAAGATGCTGAGAAGATTACCGGTCAGTGGCAGCAAAAATGGAATGGAAGAAATGGATGTGAAGAAAGTCTGAATATGAGTATAAAATTAGATATTGTGGTTGAGGGACAACTTCCAAATTTATGCCTTGGATACCTGGTGCTGCCATTAATCAGGTTATGGAAAAGTACACAAAAAACCCCCACAATTTGGTGGAGAAGAAAATGGATTTAATTTTGAACTAGTTGAATTTGAGATACTTGTATGGACTCCAGGTGTCAATTGACTATGGATACATCAGCCTGGATTTGAGTGTTAGTGTGAAGAGGATATTTAATATCTTGAAAGTGTGGCAAAACATGGATCCCATCTTAGGAACTCCAACATTTCAGGGATATTTGGAGAAGAAAAATTAAGTGAAGTAGCATAAGAGGAAAGGGTTCAAGAAAAAATTTGCTGGGTTATCTTTATTCATTAACAATCAGGACAAATCTTTCTTTGCAAGCTCAAATATATTTATGTGTTCATACACACACTATTTATGGTATATATTTAATTTTTATAATTGAAGATTATAAGAATAAAACTTGATTAGGTATTAATGAAAGTAATGAATATTAGAAAACTTCATGATTCTGGCTGGAAAACATAATATTTACTGTTTTCTCTTTTGTTACAGGGATTTCAGGAGACTGGAAGAATCACTTTACAGTAGCCCTGAATGAGAAATTTGATATACACTATAAGCAGGAAATGAAGGGGTCTACACTGAAGTTAAGAGCTGAGATATAAGAAGAGTTTCTTAATATATCTGAGATTAAGCTTTCTTCTCATTATTCTTCGCTTTTTTCAAAATTTAGTTTGGTAGAGGAGCGCCTGGGTGGCTCAGTTGGTTAAGTGTCCGAATCTTGATTTTGGCTCAGATCGTGATCTCAGGATTGTCAGATAAGCCCCACATCAAGATCTGCAATGAGCGTGGAACCTGCTTAAGAGTCTCTCTCCTTCTTCTGCCTGTCCCCCAACTCGTGCTGGCTCTCTCTCTAAAAAAAAAAAAAGAAAAAAATTAGATTGGTAAAGAAGTCATATGAAGGATCATCAAGAGATTGACAGGTTTATTGAGATATTCATATAAAAAGAAAAATTTTCCCTTGCTATGATCTTTTTTGTTTTCTTTCCCTTTTTTTAACAAATATTACACAAACCTATAATCTATAAATTATTATAAATCTATGATCTATGTGTATGATGTAGGAGCACATACATAGTTTGAACTGTCAGAGTCTCCTTTAAAATAACAAAGCATTCCAAATTCTTTATTTTTGTGATTACTTTTTTCATTTAGTAGTACATCTAGTATATGAATATATTTATGTATACATATGTACATAAATATGTATATTAATAACTGTGCATGGACTTTGAAGACCTTGGGAGAAAAAACTAAAGAATAAATAAATTTAGGGGCATAACTATACCTACTATTTCCTTCTTGATTTTCTCTCATTTTCTGCAAAATCACTTATTTTGGAATGTACCTTAGTCTAATATAAATTTTGGGCAGAACAGAACTGGTTTCCAGGTGTATTTAAATAATTCTAATGAGTTCTATTTATGCTTGAATGTCTTCAGCTAATCTGAAACATTTATGCTCGAGAGGTCCTTCTGTAGTAGATACAATGTACTGAATGTAAGCTGTGTAAACTAAAGTGTTAGAGAATGTGATATTTGCCAGAAAACAAAACAAAAATAAAGGTACGAGAATAATAATTATTATTTTCTATTTAAGCAATGTTGTTTTGGCTTATGTCTCCTATTTTTCTGTATTTTATTGGTGATTTTCTTTTCTATACTATGTTTATTATAACACTCAATGCTTCCTTTCTCTAAATCAGAAGACACACAGCATCATGAAAAATTCACTATGTGCCTTTTGTAGAATACTCTATCTTTAATTACTAAACTAAAAAATCAAATCTAGGGATAAATTCATATGATATGATTTGTATTCCTACACCTTAGAGAAAAGTCTAGGGATTTCTCAGCACTCTGTTCAGTAATTATGATTTTTCAGAATCAGAACTATTTTTAAAAAATGCGTAACATAGTTGCACATTAAGCAAAAATTTGGAAAGTCTCAAAAGCAAGATTTGTTTGGGGTGGGATGAGAAGTAGAATTTCAGTCTCTGAAGGGAACAATTTTTAAATTTTTTTAAATACCCATTTTCTCATTTTTTTCATTTAACATTATAGTTTATAATAACAGAAGCTTTATAATTTTGCAGTTTGTAAAACTGACAGTGGTTGTTGTTATAGCCAATAAAAGAATAATAAGGAAGCATTATAAACAATTTTATGCTCATAAATTTCATAACTTAGAAAAAAATGAACAAATTACTCAAAACCCATAAATTATAAAAGCTCACATAACATGAAATAAATAACCTGAATAGTCCTTAACCATTTAAAAATTGAATTTTTAGTTAAAATACTCTTGAAAAAGAAATGCTCATTTTTAGATGGCTTCAGTGCAGAATTTTACCAAAGATTTAATGAAAAGTCAAGACCAATTTTACATATATTCATCAAGGATATAAAAAAGAAGAGAGTACTTTCCAACTAATATTATAAAACCAACACAACAATAACACAAAAACTAAAGACCGTACAGAGAAAGAAAACTACAGACCACGATCTCCCATGAACTTATACACAAAATTCCTCAACAAAAATGTTAGCAAACTGAATCTAATAATATGAAAAGAATTACACGCTATGCCCAGCTGGAATTTTAGTCAGATCTGTAAGACTGTTTCACCACTTGAAAATCAATCAATATAACCCACTATATTAATAGGCTAGAGAAGAATTATCATATCTGTTGATGGAGGAAAAGCATTTGATACAATTCAATGTTTGGTGATGATAAAAACTCTCAGCAATTTGGAAATAGAAGTGAACTACATCAACTTGATCCAGAATTTCTTTCTTTTTCTTTTTTTAAAGATTTTATTTATTTATTTGACACAGAGAGAGAGATCACAAGTAGGCAGAGAGGCAGGCAGAGAGAGAGGAGGAAGCAGGCTCCCTGCCAAGCAGGAAGCCCGATGCGGGCCTCGATCCCAGGACCCTGAGATCATGACCTGAGCCGAAGGCAGAGGCTTTAACCCACTGAGCCACCCAGGCACCCTGATTCAGAATTTCTAAAAAGAAGCTACAGCTAACATCAAACATAGTCGTTGAAGACTGAATAATTTCATCTTAAAACCAGGAACAAGGCAAGAATGACTGTTTTCATCACTTAAGTTCTTAAACCAAACAATAGAAGTTTGGACTTTGGAATAAGGCAAGAAAAACAAAGAAATAAAAATTACACATATTATAAAAGAGGAAATAAAACTGCTATGTTGATAAATGATGTTGGAAAAACTGCACAGCAACATGCAAAAGGATGAAACTATCTTACACCATACACAAAAATTAATTCAAAGTGGATTAAAGATTTGAACATAAAGTCTGAAATCATAAAACTTCTAGAAGAAAATGTAATTTTCCTTGGCAGTGATTTCCTTGACATCAGTCTTGGTGATTTTATGGATTTGACATTAGAAGCAGAGGCAACAAAAGCAAAATAAACAAATGAGACTACATCAATCTAAAAAGCTTCTGCCCAGCAAGGAAACCATCAACAAAATGGAAAGACAAACTACCAAATTGGAGAAAATATTTGCAAATCATATATCTGATTAAAAAAACTAATATCCAAAATATCAATAGTCAAAAACCAGACAATTCAATTAAAAAAAATGGACATAGGATCTAAATAAACATTTTTCCAATGAACACATACACATGACTAAAAACTATGTGAAATGGTACTTACTAATTGTCAGCAAAGTGCAAATCAAAACCACAGTGAGATATCACCTCACATTTTTTAGAATGGCTTTTATCAGAAAGACCAAGAAATAGCAAGTATTGGTGGAGGATGTGGAGTAAAGGGAACCCTTAAAAACAGTTGTGGGTTGTAAACTGGTGCAGCTATTATGTAAAACAGTGTGGAGTTTCCTCAAAAATTAAAAATAGAACTACCATATGATCCAGCAACTCTACTTTTGGATATTTATTTAAGGAAAATAAAAACACTAACCCAAAAAGATATCTACACACCCATGTTCATTACCATATAACTTTTATTTTATTTTATTTATTTTATTTTTTTAAAGATTTTATTTATTTGACACACAGAGATCACAAGTAGGCAGAGAGGCAGGCAGAGAGAGAGGAGGAAGCAGGCTCCCTGCTCCAATTTTAGTATATGTGCTGCCAAAACGAGCACAGCAGTCTCCCTGCTGAGCAGAGAGCCTGATGCAGGACTTGATCCCAGGACCCTGAGATCATGACCTGAGCTGAAGGCAGAGGTTTAACCCACTGAGCCACTCAGGCGCCCACCACATATTTTTAATAACCAAGCTATGGAAACAACCTAAGTTTTCATGGATGGAAGAATGGACAAATGGATAAAGAAAATGTGGAGATTTTATGCACACACACACACACACACACATACATACATATATATACATAATATCACAGATGAATAAGGAATTTATTTTTAAAAATTCTTTATATATATACACACATATACATAATGCAGTATTATTTATCTATAAAAGTGAAATTTTGCCATTTGTGAAAACATGGATGAAATTTGAGGGTTTTATGCTAAGTGAAACAAGTCAGACAGAGAAAGACAAATACCATATGATCTCACTTATACGTGAAACCTAAAACAAACAAACAAACCCAAAAGCCACAAGGTCATAGATACACAGAACAGATTGGTGGTTACTAGAGGCAGAGCTGGGGGTGAACAAAATGGGTGAAGGTGGTCAAAAAGTACAAACTCCTAGTTATAATATAAATTGTCATGGGGATAAAATGTACAACATGGTGACTATAGTTAATAATACTGTATTGCATATTTGAAAGTTGCTAAGAGAGCACATCTTAAAAGTTCTCATCACAAGAAAGAATTTTGTACCTATGTATGGCAACAGATATTAAGTAGACTTATTGTGGTGATTTTTGCAATATATAAAAATATCAAATCATTATGTTGTATACTTAAATTAATATAATGTTTTATGTCAATTCTACTTCAACTAAAAAATTATCCCTTTAACATCTGGAAATAAATAAATAAATAAATAAATAAATAAATAAATAAATAAATAAATAAATAAATAAATAAAGCTGCCATGTCGTAAGTATGCTTAGCTCTGTAGACAGACCCTCATGGCAAATAAATGAGGTCATCTGTCATTGACTAGAATGGAACTGAGGCTTCTTGCCAAAAATGAAGCAAGTCAAGCATCTTAGAATTGAATTCTTGAGTCCAAATCAAGCCTTTAGTTTATTGGAGCACCAACATTTTGACTATAAACTTGGGAGAGCTCTAAGACAGAACCATCCTGCTAAGTCATTTCCAGGTTCTTTACCTTCAGAAACCATGCAAGAAAATAAATGTTTGTTTTTTTAAGCCATTGTACTTTAGGGTAATTTGTTACACTACAATATGTAACTAATCCAATGTGGAACAGGATATTGCAAATACTAAGTGTATCTCTCCAGAGAATACTCATCAATTACAAAGAAAGAGAAAAGCTAAAATTAAGATGTAATTATGGTAAAATGGTAAAATTAAAACTCCAGCTTGACCAAGAAACCAAGGAGAACATTTATTTTGTTTCTCTCTAACCCAAATCAAATTAAACTCCATGAAGACAGGGAGTTTGTGTTATTCACAGATCAAAACAAAGGGCATAGAAAGGAGACTTATTCACTGTAGTATTTATGAGTATTTGGTGAAAGAATGAATGTCTACCCAGGTACGTATGTGTATCTGTTATCAGAAGAATTAAGAAAAAGAAATTCCTTACTCATTTACCAATGAAAATGCTATTTTTAAAATTTATGTCAATTCATGAAACAGTTGAACATTAATTTTAACTGAATTATTTAGTACCTTTGTCCAAATCTCTAAATATCAAAACCAAAGTTGTCTATAAAGGGCCAGATCTATTTATTTTTTCCCCCAAGTTTTTATTTAAATTCCAGTTAGTTAGCATACAGTATAATATTAGTTACAGGTGTAGAATTTAGTGATTTATCACTTACATACAACAAACACCCATTGGTTATCACAAGTGCCCTTCTTAATACCCATCACTCCTTTAGCCTATCTCCCCAGCCACCTCCCCTCCAGTAACCCTCAGTTCATTTTCTACAGTTAAGAGTCTGTGTTCTGGTTAGTCTCTCTTTCCCCTCGACTCCATGTTCATCTGTTTTGTTTCTTCAATTCCACATATGAGTGAAATCATATGGTATTTCTTTCTCTGACTAATTTATTTCACTTAACCTAATATTTGCTAGCTCCATCCACATCATTGCAAATGGCAAGATTTCATTCCTTTTAATGGTTGTGTAATATTCCATCATATATATATATCCCATTATATATATATACACATATACATATATATACACACATATATATGAATATATATATATATCTCACTTCTTCTTATCCATTTGACTCTTTCCACAATTTGGCTATTGTTGATAATGCAGCTTCAAACATTGGGGTGCATGTATCCCTTCAAATCAGTATTTTGTATCCTTTGGATAAATACATAGTAGTGCAATTGTTGTATCATAAGGTAGTTCTATTTTCAACTTTCTGAGGAATCTCCATACTGTTTTCCTGAGTGGATGTACCAGTTTGCATTCCCACCAACAGTGTTAAGAATGTTCTCCTTTCTCTGCATCTTTGCCAACCTCTGTTGATCCCTGTGTTGTTAATTTCAGCGATCTGACTGGTGTGAGGTGATACCTCATTGCAGTTTTGATTTGTATTTCCTAGATGATGAGTGATGTTGAATATCTTTTCATGTGCCTTTTAGCCATCTGTGTTTCTTCTTTGGAAAGATGTCTATTCATGTCTTCTGCCCAATTCTTAACTGGATTATTTGTTTTTTGGGTGTTCAGTTTTATAAGTTCTTTATTTATTTTGGATACTAACCCTTTATCAGATATGATTTAATTTCTTTGCTCATTGTGGGTCTTTTCAAGTTTTCTATTTCTTCCTGTTTCAGTTTTGGTAGTTTATATGTTTCTAGGAATGTATCCATTTCCTCCAGACTGTCTGGGATTATTGCATATAGTTTTTCTTTTTCTTTTTTTTTAAAGATTTTATTTATTTATTTGACACAGAGAGAGAGAGATTACAAGTAGGCAGAGAGGCAGGCAGAGAGAGGAGGAAGCAGGCTCCCCGCCGAGAAGAGAGCCCGATATGGGCCTCGATCCCAGGACCCTGGGATCATGACCTGAGCCGAAGGCAGAGGCTTTAACCCACTGAGCCACCCAGGTGCCCTGCATATAGTTTTTCGTATATTCTCTTATAATTGCTTGTGTTTCTGTGTTGTTAGTTGTTATTTCTCCTCTCTCACTTGTTATTTTATTTATTTGGGTCCTTTCTCTCTCTCTCTCTCTCTTTCTCATTCTCTCTCTGTCTCTGATCAGTCAGGCTAGGGGTTTCAATTTTATTAATTTTTTTTCAAAGAACCATCTCCTAGTTTATTTGATCTGTTTTCCCTTTTTTAGTTTCTATATAATTTGTTTCTGCTCTAATCATTATTATTTCCCTTCTTCTGCTGACTTTATGTTCCTTTCCTAGCTCTTTAGCTGTGAGGATATGTTGTGTACTTGAGACTCTTCTTGCTTCTTGAGGTAGGCCTGTATTCCTTTATACTTCCTTCCTATGACCCCCTTTCCCACATCTCAAAGATTTTGGATTGGCATGTTTTCATTTTCATATGCTTCTCTCTCTTTTTGTTATTTCTTCTCTAATTTCCAGTTTGAGCCATTCATTCTTTAGTAACCTGTTCTTTAACTTCCATGTATTTGTGATCTTTCCAAATTTTTTCTTGTGGTTGACTTCAAGTTCCATAGCATTGTGGTCAGAAAAGATGCATGGTATGACCTTAATCTTTTGTACTTGTTGAGGCCTGATTTGTAACCTAATATGTGATCTATTCCAGAAAGTGTCCTGTGTGAACTTGGAAAGAACATGTATTCTGTTGCTTTAGGTTGATATGTTCTGAATATATCTGTTAAGTACATCTGGTCCAGTGTGTTATTCAAATCCATTGTTTCCTTGTTGGTTTTCTGCTTAGATGATTTGTCCATTGATGTAAGTGGGGTATTAAAGTCCCTTACTATGATTGTATTATCAATGAGTTCCTTTTAATTTGTTAATTGTTTTATATATTTGGGTGCTCCCAAGCTGGAGTCATATATAGTTACAATTGTTAGATCTTCTTGTTGGATAATCTCTTTATTATCATACCTTGCTCCATACTTTAAAGATCACTTAGAGTACATACTATATACATACTAACATAGGTACAGGAAAACAGAGATTTAAGCTTTGAGATATCTTGCCTTAAGTTTCAGTCTTGTCCAAGAAGGCAGAGTAGGATGAAATCCACTGACGCGTTAACCACCATCCCTCAAACACTTATAGTCTCATGTTTTATATAATTTACCTTTAGACTAAAGCATGTCTTTACATTTACATCAATCATGATTTATGTCTGTGTGTGTTTTGTGTATAGTCACACATAGGTTACACATAGTCATACACACACACACACACACACACACAGTTCTGTGAATTTGTAAAATTTATTCCTAAACAATATTTATTTATGAAATGTATCCCTATAGAAAATAATATTTAAAATATTGTTTCAGCAATCAAATTGACAATGGTTTTTAGACAAATAATAATTAGAGTTTAGGAAAATAGACCCTCTGAAAACTGGGGCAAGTTTACTATGTGGGATATCTTTTAGTTTATCCCTCCAGATTTCATGCTGTTTTCTGCCCTGTGAGGTTGATGTATGTGGATTACATCAACAAGATGGTGGGCTCTCCGGTTTCTATTTGAAAGGAGATCTGAGAGAGGGAGGAGAATGAGGTTAAGTCGATTATTTCCCTGGATCTTTCCTATGAGATCAAATTAGATGGTCTGCATCCTTCTTATCAAATTAACTTGAAGGGTCTCATCACTTAATTTCCTTCTTTTCATTAATGACACATTTTCCTCAGCAGCATCTAGTGACCCTAAATCCTGAATTCCTAAGTTGCAATTTTTCTAGAACACAAATCTCCACTCTCCTTCAGGGGACATAGATGGAGACATGTTAAGAGCCTGAGGATCATTTTCTAGCTGCAAAGCCTGGGGGAAGGTAAACTAGAAATATTTTTCCCTGTTTTTCACACTAATCTGTAAAAAGTATATAATTGTCTCCAGTGGTTTTGCCTTCCTGTAATTCCATAGCAATGTGACGTTCAGGTTGTTTCTTAGTTTCTTCCCTGAAGCAGACTCCAAGGTAAAACCTTAAGATTTTTCCACTAGAGTCAAAGAAACTGAGATGTTCACAGAGGATGATAATATATCTTTATACTATTACTATTTATATTTATATAAATATACTATATAAATATAATATACTATATATAAATATAAATATAATATACTATATACTATATAAATATACTATAAATATACTAAATTACTATATTTATATTTATTTATACTATTTATATCTTTATACTTGATTACATCTTTATACTTTGTTGAATGAAAGGTTTCAGCTTCAAATTCCATTTTTTTTTACAGATTGATAAATTCACAGATTTAAATAACTTTGCCCTTTGTCAGCAGGACATATAAAGACCTAGAGACAGAAGGAAGCATGTCGTAGATAATATTTTGATCATATGGAAAATGGTGAGTTTCAAACCAGTTTTTTTTTTTTTCCTATTTTGAAACAGAGTTTTTACCACAGTCACCACTACTACCAGGTGGCTTTAAAAAAGTGATATGCAGATCTGCCTCTGGATAGTACGGGCATCATTTAAGGAAAAGAATATATTACAACTTTCCTTGGCTTCACATCCTTTTTCCCTTGCTCCCACCCAGGGAACATGTTCTGGCTTGTCTAACTTGCCCATGCATTTCTAGAGGTACAGATAAATCACCTTTAAGTGAGGGCTTCTAATGAGAGCACGGGAGCCATGAAACAGGGTGTGGCTGTTTTGTGTGGTTTTACAGTTGGAATCAGAAGCAAAAGTAAAAATAAAGGGCTTCTATTTACTACACATAATTATTGGATAGCAGTTAATTCTGGATGCCAGGGTTAAGAGATTTCTATGGGCTCTTTGTTTCTACTTATCTACCACCACAAGTGACAACAAAAAGCCTTACTTAGCATTTAAATCTTAAACCAATAATAGACTTTCTACAGCTAATCATTAACCTCACACAGCTCTACAGACTTCATCGTTTGCCTTCCTAATGCTTAGATGGATTGTCTTGGTTGACTGAAAAATAATATACAGAGTGAAAATTTCAGTAATCAGTTTCTGTAGAAACAAAATCTGGACCTCCAGTTCCTCAAGACAGGCATCTGGTAAGTGATTTATCAACCCTGTCTTTAAAGTGCCCAAATTTTGTATAAAACTAAATTTAACAACTGAAAAATTAGAAAATGAAAAATGGAAAATTCTAGTGTGGATGTGGTACTATAAAAAGGAAATGTTTGGGGATTCTTAGGTCCAGATTTTCTATCGGAAGTTTACAGGATTATTTTTCATATTTAAAATTGTGTTGAGTAGTCTGCTCTACTAACTTAAGCTTCGTAAAGCTAAAAAACAGTTTTAGAGGTTGTTAGTCTTCCACGCCCTTAGTATTTCTGTTTAGTTCAAAGGAATATTCTTGTATGGTCCACTGCTAGACAAAGATACCAGTCAGCTTTTGTGTACTCCTTGAGATTTCCAAAGAATTGTATTGTGTAGATGTTAGATAAATGCATTTTCCACTGATGACTGCTTTATTTCCTTTTTTTCAAATATGATTTGACTATATGTCATGTTTTTCACTACAATACATGTATGATCTTCTTTTAATTTTTCAATTAGAGATCCACTAGAGTGATGTGTTCATCAATTTCTAGAAATTTATTACTTACTAAAAGGTTTTGAGACAAGAGTTGAGCTATATTTTTTTCACCTGCATTCTTCTATTGTCGCTTTAATGAATAATCATTTCAGAATGTTCTTTTCTATATCTCTTCAACTTTTACCTTGGATTTATTATCAAAGCAATATTCTAAGACTCCCATATCAGTAGACAAAGTCCTAGTGAATGAAGACTTACTTGATATCATTAAATTTTTATTGTAGTAATGAGAATATTTACCATTATATTTTAACAACAGATGAAAAAGCTTAATACATTTTAAATCCAAATATTTTAGATTAAAGCAATTCTAGTATATGGGATTAATATGTTTAGATTAATGCCTATGACCAGTCAATACAAGTTTCTCAATGGATGAATGTTTATAGTCATTTTCTTTTTCTAAAAAGCTACAAATATTTTCCTCAAAATTTCCTGAAAATTTATAAACCAATGTTCTGAAAATGTTCCAAGTAATATTTTTACTTTAATGTTACATAGATTTGTTAGCTATCAACATGTATAAAGTTATACTGAACTTTATAATCACTACATCCCCCACTGAAAATGGAGATAATGTAGTTGAAGCCTGTAGTATCATATGATACTCAAAATTTCCAGATATACTAAAATAAGTATTTTATGTGGCTTAAAAAAAAAAGGTTCATTTGCAGTCACATGGTTTGTTAAGTATTTCATGATGGTTCAGAGTATGCAGAGGGTATTTTTGAACAACAATTAGACTCTGTTTTCTCTGGAATGTTGACAAATTTTTATCTTTCTTCATTGCATCTAAGAGCAACTTCTTCTTGTGTTCTGAGACTTGATAGAAATAAACTTAAAAGAGTTTGAAACTGATTTCGAAAGTCAATAGCAAGTCGCTTTCCAAAGCTTTTATAAGTGTAGAATACTTTTAAGGATGTGTCCAGGCAGAACCTAACATGTTCCTGTCTAAGATGCACAAGTGAGCTAAAGCCACCTGCTTCTGTGAAGAAGTGAAGCTTTACTAAGCTTCACAATGTACATATTATATCACATCTCATAGCACCACATCCTGAGAATAGATTTTAGAGAGAAGGAGGATAGAGAAAAGAAACTCATTGTTTTGGAGAAGATTTGGTGATAAGGGATCTGACATTGTTCAAATAAATTTCTTTAGGTCTGATACAGCCCTTTATGGGACACTGTGCCCTTGGCAATGTGGATTTAAGCCTTGATCTAACCCCACTCTTCTCAAGTTAGCAGAACTCAATACTTTCAGCCTATATAAACATCTTTATTTCTCAAAGACACTGAATTTTGTATCCTAGCTTCCAAAGAAAGTTGTACTATAAAAATCACAGTACTCATAGAATTTGTAGACAAACAAGAAAGAAGGGAATATTTTAATTTTTATTTATTTATTTATTTGAGAGAGAGAGGAAGCACAAACACAAGTAGAGGAGTTATAGGCAGAGAGAGAAGCCGACTTCCCACTGAGCAGGGAGCCCAATGGGGGACTCAGTCGCAGGACCCTGGGATCATGACCTGAGCTGAAGGCACTTAACTGACCGAGCCACCCCAGAGAAGGAAACATTTTAAAGGAGAATGATGAAATACTTCTGTTAACAAAAGTGCTCAAATTCATTTAAACATGAAAACAGAATAAACATACATATATGTGTGTATGTACTCATATATACACATATATGTATCAATATATACACACACATATATATATACTAGTATTTCAATACTCACACATATATATCAATTTTTTAAAGGGTGAGTTAAGAAACAGATAGCAAATATAGACCAAAAAAAGTAACAATGCTATTGTCTCATAAGATAGGAATCAAAGCAGAAGGATCAAGTGTTAGGTGAATCTATGATAATAAATATTATATTCTGCAATAAACACAGTTACAGTTTTTTTTTTTTTTTATTTGACACAGAGAGAGAGATTACAAGTAGGCAGAGAGGCAGGCAGAGAGACAGGGAGAGGAGGAAGCAGGCTCCCTGCTGAGCAGAGAGCCCGATGCGGGCCTCGATCCCAGGATCCTGAGATCATGACCTGAGCCGAAAGCAGAGGCTTTAACCCACTGAGCCACCCAGGCGCCCTACACAGTTACAGTTTTATATTTCAGGGATGATATTTCCAAAGTAAAAAGAAAAACTCATATACTGCATATGTTAAAAGTTTTGAGAGAAGTTGATAGAAACATGTACAGAGGGAAATTTTATACAATATTAATCTAATAGATTAAATTTAAAAAATATTTTGAAGATTTAAAAATATATTGATATTGAATTCATTTGTACATATAAATACACACATTTATGCTTATACTACCAAAGATAAAATAACTTGCAGAAAAATGATCATTTATAGACACAAAATCACAGATATAAAATACAAAATTTATGGTGTTTGCATTCTCTAGACTAGCAAATTAGCAGAGAATCTGATTAAAAATTGTTGTAAAATGCAACAAATTAAATTAACAAATCAAATACATCTTCCTTAAAATAATCTATTGGGTTAGCAGTCATCATATAATTAAATACAAATTATATAGTAAATATATATAAAAACTGGAAATATTAAAGTCTCTGGGATTTGGCCAAAACTGACCAGGGACATATTCAAAACTTTAAATGCTTTCATATCAAATTAAAGGAGAAAACCTAATTATTCAGCTGAAAAACAAAAAAACAGACAAGGAACAGGGTGATCTTTCAGAATCCATGAAACTGGTTATGATTTTTTCTGAGTAGAGATGACACACAGTGTTACATTAATTTCAGGTGTACAACTCAGTGATTTGACAAGTTTATACATTATGTTCACAAACGAATGTAGTATCATCTGTTCTGTTACACCACTATTAAAATATCATTGCTTGTTTCTTATGCTGTGCCTTTAACTCCCATGATATATTCATTCCATATCTAGAAGCCTGAATATCCCTCTCCCTTTCAACCCACACCCCTCCCTCTGGCAACCATCAATTTGTTCTCTGTATTTATAGTTGTGATTCTGTTTTTTATTTGTTTATTCTTTTCCTTTCCTTTTCTTTTTCTTTTTTTTTTAGATTCCACTTTTGAGTGGAATCATAGAGTATTCTCTGACTTATTTCACTTAGGTCTGTCCGTGTTGCTTCAAATGGCAGAATCTCATCTTTTTTATGGCTGAGAAATATTCCACATCTTCTTGATCCATTTGTCTATTGATGGACACTTAGGTTGCTCCCATATCTGGGCTCTTATAAATACTGTTGCAATAAACATAGGGTAAGCATGTATCTTTTTGAGCTGGTGTTTTTGTTTTCTTTGGGAAAAAATCCAGTATTGGAATTATTGGATCATATGGTATTTCTATTTTCAATTTTTTGAGGAAACTGAATACAGTTTTCCACACTGGTTGTACCAATATACATTCCCAATACATTCCCAACAACAATGCACATGGCTTCCTTTCTCTCCACATCCTCACTAACATTTGTTGTTTCTTGTCATTTTGATTTTAGCTATTCTAATTGGTGTAAAGTAATAGCTCATTGCGGTTTTGATTTGAATTTGCCTGATAAGGTTGAGCATCTTTTCATGCCAGCCATCTGCATGTCCTCTTTGGAAAAAATGTTTATTCAGGTCCTCTGCCCATTTTTTAATCAGTCGGTTTGTTTTTTGGTATTGAGTTGTATAAATTAGTTATATATTTTTGATATTAACCCATTATTGGATATATCATTTGCAAATATATACTCCCATTCAGTAGGTTGTCTTTCTGCTTTGTTGATGGTTTTCTTTGCTGTGCAACAGCTTTTTATTTTGATGTAGTCCCAATAGTTTGTTGTTGGTTTTGTTTCCCTTGCCTTAAGAGACATATCTAGAAAAATGTTGCTATGGGTGATGTCAGAGAAATTACTGCCTGTGGTTATGATTCTTTACTTCACTCTGCATATGTAGTTTGACTTTGGGAATTGCTTATAACATCTCCAAGCTTCGGTTTCCTTTTCTGAAAGATAAGGATAAATAATATCTATCTCAAATATTGCTATAAAGGTAAATCATTGTTAAAGTTATTTTTATTAATATTCTATTGATTTTTTTTGTGTCATGCATTGTTCCAAATACTTTACTTATTTAATTCTTTTTTAAAAGATTTATTTATTTGTGAGAGAGTGTACACGCTCATGTGCTGGCAGGAGCAGGAAGAGGGGAGGTGCAGTGGGCAGAGGGAGAAATAGGTTCCCTGCTGAGCAGGGGCCATGGGGCTCAATCCCAGAATGCTGGTATCATGACCTGTGCCAAAGGCAGATGCTCAACCAACTGAGCCACCCAGGTGCCCCTTCTTATTTAATTCTTACAGCTATCCAATGTGATGGGACATAAAATAATCCCCATTTTACAGACGAGAATAATCTGGTAAAGAAAATTTACATAAATTATTCAAAATCACACTTGAAAGGTCCTTTTGAAAACTGGCTCCAATCCATTGTAGATGCTCCTTAAATGTTTATTTCTCTACCTTCTTCCATCTGCCTCTGCCTACTTTTAATAAAAAATCCAGAAACTTTTGCTCAACTTTCTAACCAACTCTGTAGATATTGACTATTTCTCTGAAGGAGAAATCCAAATCTCCTACTTTTCAGGTAAAATCTTTCAGCACCACGGTGACAGAAAAACCAAATTTTAAAGGAAGAAACAAAGACAAAATAGACATAAAGAAAAAAACAACTCATATACAAACATACACAATGCAATAGTTTTTAAGGAAGATACATGTTTATTGTCCTATTCCTAACTTTTCATTTAGGCTTACAAACAAGCTGGCCCTATTATAAAGCAGAGTTTTTTATGTTTTCAGGAACTGAGATGATGACCTCACCATTCTCTTCCATTGCTATGGAAATGGAGAGTTGTTTTCTGGATTTTATTAGGCCCTGGGGATCCCAAATGGAGAAGAGTAAAATTAACTCTTCACAGTCAAATACTTACATTAAAAGACCCTGGTGATAAAAGAGTGACTGGTAGCAAATGGCATCCAGTACTTCCTGCCTACGTAGAAAGAATTGCCTGAGGATATCAAGTAATAGGGTCCATCTAACTTGGGAATGTCTGTAGGAGATGGAGAAGACAGGCAGGTGCAATTATCTCTACTTAAAGGCTAAAGTTACCAAGCACTTTTAGGGTTAATTACTTGCTCAAGACTGATTATAAAACATAGCTTAAATATAAAAACTTTGACCCAAAATCTCTTTTCATAGGACTGAATCAAGGATGGAGACATATATTCTTTCTCCAGGTAAAAGAGAATGTATTTGTTTTTCTGATTTGAGTCAGGGTTGAAATTAAAAAAGAGGATGAAATTGAGATTATGATGGTATAAACAGTGATAATATGATAATATCTTTAGAAATACATTAGAAAAAAAGAAAAACATATTAGACAGCATGCAGGATTTTCATACACGTTAAATTATTTCACTTATGAGATATTTTTTCAAGTTTTATTTAAATTCCAGTTAGTTTCATTTATGAGATTATAATAGTGACAGTGACACAATAACAATGATTCTATGAAATGGATACTATCTGGTCGAATGAAGTATTCTATGTTCAAAAAATGTTCACTTGTCCAAAACTGCATACTTGGTAAGTTCTAGATTTTTCTAACAGTGGCCTTTCCAGCTACAAAGGTGAGTGGTTTCACCACTAGATGTATTAATATCCAGGACTTGAAATCTGATTTTACCATATATACATTTGGTATCATAGGGCAAGTTGTTTACACTCTGAAATTCCAATGATAATATTAATTTCAAAGCTACTATTAAGTTGAAGTGGAAATATACAACATAGCAATTATAATGATTATAAGTGCCCATAAATCTTAATATTCTTCATATATTATGTCTTAATGTTAATCCATGTTATCTTAGCCATTTAATTTGATAATATAAACTATGATCATTTATAAGATACAATGTGTGGGAAAAGAACATGGTCTCATTTCTATGTATACATCAAACAAACAAAAAACAATCAAAAGGCACCCAATTAGATAATTTGTTACAGAGATAAATTGCCAAGGTCATGTGAGAAATATAGAATAAATACTCTGTATTATTTTTGAGATTTTATAAATGAAAAGCTTTTATTTTGTGCACTTTGAATTTTGATAGAAGTGAAACAGCGTTTTAATTATTAGTTCCTAACAGAATTTTTTAGCAATAGAGGAGTGTTCTGTTAAACATCTCCATCCTTTCTTCTTTCTATTTTTGTGACTTAAAGCATATATTTTGGTAACAAGAGAATATTCATTTTACTTAGAATTGTGTAATGTTAGAGGTGAGACAAACTGGAGTGACCATTTTGTGCACTTCCCACATTTTTTAGAGAAGTAAAATATGGCTCAGAAATATGAGATGAATAGCTCAGGGCTCTGTGCTGGTACAGAGAGAGCTGTGAGAGAGTTGTGTGGTCCAAATGTCTCTCTTCAGCTTCCCAATGCTGCCCTGAGGAAAACCCCACAAATACAGCATTTGTATTGTTGAAATAGTTGAGTTTTTAAATATTTAAGAGGAGTTAATAAATTCTGTCCCATTTAGGTCAAGAATCTGTTTAATATCAAAATATCATCACTTTCCAAGAGAATAATGTATTGATTATTGTGAGTTTAATATTAATATTTTTATGATTAAGGCACACCATTCAGGTTCAATATTTCATTATTTTAGCTCATTAATGGGCATGAAAGTCAATTGTTTTGTTCAGGTAACATGGACTAACATTGGCTTTAATCAGTGCAAAGAATATTAAGTAGTTTCCAAGGGCTTATAATGATCTTCCAGAGGAAGTTATATTTCAAGGGACATTTTCAGAGAAGTAAACAAAAGAGACCCAAGGGAAACAATCATCTTCTTTCAATATATCCTAAGGTCTCATCAACTCAGTTTCTCTCACACAGTAAGTTATATGAAACTCAAAGGTATCATTCTTTTAATGATTTTTTTGCTCTGATTCTTAACTTGAGGATAGTCATTTAAAGTTCTCAGGAGTTTAAAGGTAAGTTAAATTTGACTGCATGTTTTACACAAATACTTTTGCTTGGAGCTTTTTAGGAGTCATGATGCTAACTTAGAATATTAAGTTCATGGAAAATCTGAATCAGATTTAGGAAATATTAAAATACACCCATTGATTAGTTCACCTTTAATGAAAAATCTATAATAACCAAATATTGTTAAAAACACAAATATTTCAAAAGTTACAAAAAAACTGTATATAAATTAAAACATTTCATTATACAGTTTTCACACAAGAAACAAAGTTAAAATGTACAATTTCTCCCTTTAGAAATGGTTCCAAGTAAAATTTTATGCAATCAGATAAAATCAGATAAAATCAGATAAAATGAGGATAAATATTACTAAAACAAATCGTTAGCATGACTCAGTTTTTCTAAAAATAGTTTCATATGCATTTTAGTATTTATATGTATTTATAAAGTACTTTAGTGTGTGTGAGATATTGAGCAAAAGGGAAGACTGTTTTTTCTCTTTTCTACCTAGAATAATCTTCTGTATCTTTAATTAGTCAAACCTCATGGTCAAAATCAAATCAAACCATTTGCACTAAAGATTAGGTGACTACCTCCACATAATTTGGCACTTTTTATATGTCATCTTGTATTAGAAGTCTTCAGTGTTTATACTCAGAAGGTAGTATAAAATAGTGATTATGATCACTGGAGTTGCAGTCAAGACTGGGTTCAAACCCAGTCCGGCCACTTACTGACAGTGTGATCTGGGCAAGTTACTTGAGTTTCTCTGTGTTAATTTCCCCCTTGATAAATGGGTATAATAGGACTAAACTTAGAAGATTTTTATGAGGATTAAATAACAAAATACATGCCCTAAGAGCAGGGCTGTGTGTGTGTGTGTGTCTGTGTGTGTCTATGTACATGGGTGTAAATGAGTGTGCTTTTTGAATAATGATTTAGAATGTAAGGTCCTTGTTGATTGGGTGTATGACCTACCAGTACTTCTCAGCACATCCCAAAGTGCTGGCTTAATAATTATAATTACAGTGGTAAGATAAAATAATTTAATCCCTGATTATTCCACCTAGAATATTGCAGAAGCTTCATTTCATTTCAATATGTTTATTTATATCAATAAAGTAAAGGCTTTGGGATTACAAATTCAAATATATGTTCCAATATTGGGACAACGAATCTAAATTCTAATCAGGGAAACAGGCATTGTAAACAGATAATAGCAACACACTGAAATACATAAAGTAGTATCAGTCTATTCAGGATATCGAAATGGAGAAAAGACAGTAATTGATTTTGTCTTTAGATCACCAGGAAGTCTTCTCAGAGGATGTGAAATTTGTACAAAATTTTGAGGAATGAATAGGAATTTTCCAGATATACAAGAGAGGAGTATCAGCTCCAAGGCAGAAAATGCAGGTGCAGTAGCTGGATGTGAGGGGGTGGAGCTATCTAAAGAGATGTAGATATAGAGATAGAGATAGAGGTATTTTTTTTTTCATTGCCTTGGAGGCTAATGTCCAAGTGAGGAAGAGATAAACAAAGTCACAGAGATTAAATGTGAAAACCAGGGAAAAGTTCTTTACACTTTATCCTTTCAACTTTGGGGTTGTGATCAGGTTTTAGAGATCATACTGGTAGTTGGCAGGTGGAGGGAGAGGAACTGAGCTTGGGGATAGGAAACTAAAACTAATTTTAAGACGATTGTCACAGTACAGGGTGGATGACTAAAGGGACATAAATAAAGGCAAATTTCGGGGCAATCATAATAATGATAATATTAATAATGGCTACCTCTTACCAAATATGCTTTATCAATATACGCATTATATCCATCATCGTATTTCACCATCAAGATAGCTCTAGATATTAAATAAATCATTACCTCTGTTTTAAGATTAGGAAACTGAAACTTGAGTTTTATGATATGTCCAGAGTCCCATTGGTATTTGGCATATGAATTCTGAATCTACAGACCTTATGGTTTAAACCACTAAGCTAGTTCATAAAGAGAAGCTGATTTTCCCAGGAATACTTGAAAGACAAAAAAAATCAGATTTGTGAGCCATCTAGATTTAGGAGATTCAAGAAGGAAAAATCTAAGATGACTTACAAATTTCTGACTTGGGTGGTGCGATGAATGTGGTATCACCGGAATATGAGATACGCAAAGAATCCAGGACAAGAACTGGTTCAGTGGTGAGCAAGGCTAATGAGTTAAACTGTCGTTACTGAATTTGAAAAGTTGAGGAACTTCTGGGGAACTAAAGAAAGCCAACTATGGGGCTCCAAAGAAAAACAACACTTCTGGCTTAAATAGATAGAAATACTCCTTTGGGAAATTGAGAATTAACAAAGAGATAGGAGATCAGTCAGAATGTGATAACGTGGAAATCAAGAGAGGAGAACTTCAGAAGAATATTTGGATTTAATCACTTATATTGTGTTTGATCATTGCAAGGACATTGGAAAGTTATATGGAGAATTATAAAAATTTCTTTGTTTACACTCATCACTTCGTAACCCTTCCTCACATTTCCATATTAGTTCAATTACATGATTCCTCTGTTCAAAATCTTAAGTGGCCCTCTGTTTCTTTATTAATTGAATACAAACTTGGCAGTCCAACATTCACAGCTGTCTACAATAAGGACAATTTTTCAGCCATGTCTTTCATTACCCACTAGATAGCAAATTTTATGGAGGGGAAAAGCTTTACTGACTTTTGCCTGGCCAATTGTTGGCACATGGTTGGCACTTACTGGGTATTATTAAAGGAGTCAGTGAATGGATGAGACACCTTCCTAAACATATAGTAACTTTCAGTCAATGTGATCCACTCATCTTCTCCTGAACATATCTCATGCTTCTCTTCTCCTTTACAATTGTTCGTGCTTGCACACTGTCATAAATAATCCTAATGTCTATGCTCATTAAAATACCACCAACCCCTCACGTATGATCTCAGATGTTATTATCCTTTTCCAGGATGTCCTTTCCTAATGTCCCCCATTTACTGTCTTTCTTTTTTGAATCTTTATAAAAAATTGTTTTATGCTACTTACATCCATTCAGGTTTGAAATATAAACATTTTTTTCTTTTTTTAAATGGTTACCTTCATCCATCCTTCCCTTCTTAGCAATGACCTGGGAGATACAGATGAGGGCATTATTTTTCCAGGGTAATGTCAGAATAAAGGAAAGGAAAAGGAGAAAGGGCTTCAATTTAAAGCATGAAGTCTTGATTTTTTGTCTTGGGTGGAAGGAGTCTATCTCAATGTCAGATGCTTCTCTTCCTCATCAATTTGTTTTAGAGGTCTTCAGCATCTGTACAGGACCAGGTGTCACATGGAACCTTCTTCAGCTATGTGAGTGTACCCAAGGCTTAATACCTTTTAGTTTTATAGCAGTGTCAATGGTCAGGAGGACATAGTAAGGTTTTTTCTGATGGGGCTTGAGGGCAGTCTTCCTCTGATGATGTTCCTACAATACCCAGTCATTAGGATCCAGACTATGACCACCAGGACCCTATGAATTTAGACCCAAAAGCTTCCTTTAACCTGCTGATAATAGACTTGAACATAAGACATTAGAGACTTACAGTCATTAGTCATACTAGCATAAGATGACAAGGGACCAGCAAAAGGTTTTATACTGAAAGAATTTTAAGAACTTTGTAACGCTTTTGTTAAGGCTCATATGATTGTCTAGTGAAATGGGTGCCTCCATCACTGGAGATCATGCAGTGATCTCCACACATGCATTCCCAAGTGGGGAATACATTTTCTAACAGTTTCTTTGCTACGGTGGAGCCATTAGCCTTGCAGCAGGGGAAACTTCAGCCCGTCTGGGAAACACTCATCCAATAACTAGAGAAAATTGATAACCCACACTAAGAGGCAGTTGAATGAAGTCCAGCTGTGGGTGTTCAAAGGGTCCAGAGGGAGGAGTCTGAGGCCTCTGGAGACAAAAAATTTTTTTTCCAGGATTACGAACCTGACAAGTCAGACATTGCTGATAGACTGTTTTTACAGTTTTGCAGAAAACTCTCCACCAATGTCTGTTCATAATTTGAGTCATCTTAAATGCATTATGGTGGGTGAAAGAATTACAAAAACTGAAAAATGGGATTTGTCAGGGAGCTGGTTTCCCAGCTCTTGTGTTTCCCAAAGCCCTAACATTCTTTAATTTACAACCATTGTTTACTCATCTTAATTTCTGATTTTGGGACAGACCATTGCCATGTTTCAAGGCCATCAGGATGGCAAAAGTAAGAAAATGAGGGGTCAGTTTTTGCAGAACCAGAATGGACTTTATGTGTCACAGTCTTCCAAATACAGTATAAAGAAGGCTTAGTATTACTTATTTGACAATGCTTCTCTGATTAATTTAAAAATCCTTTGAAATATTCCAGCAAAAAAATACTTCATTTAGAATGTGATTTGAGGAAATTTGTCAAAAATATTATAAAAAAGTTTTATAGCACTTCCCTAAATAATCACAAATTATTATGATCATAACCTGAGCCGAAGGCAGACACTTAACCAACTGAGTCACTTAGGCACCCCCTAGATATTATTTAACTTAACTCATCATTTAATTTAGCATAATTTTAAGGTTTAGCTTACTAAAAGGATCTGGGAAAACTAAGCAGACATAAATACTGCTGAAAAGAATTGCCTCTAGGACTGACTTTTATTTTACAAGAGGATATAGGATATATAAGCTAAGGATAGTTTTTTCTCAAGTCTTCAAAGAATTGGGTGGTAACTTAATTGACATTATAGGTTGGTCTACCTATCCAACTACATTATCCTCAATTTGCTTCTTTCCCACTGCATACATATTTTTAATTTTAAATGTTTCTGGCAATATTGAATAACCCACTCAGGTATAAGATGGGTCCCCAAAGATGGGTCCCCAAAGATCAAAAAATATTACCTTCTCAAAAACCAGAGTCACTTACAAAAATAGCCAAACAAAACAAAACAAAACAAAACACACACACACACACACACACACACACACACACACACACACAAAAACAAAACAAAACAAAACAAAACAAAACAAAACCCAACAACCTGCATGATACAAGCAGGCAGAAAGCTGAGCACAGTTATGAAAATGAGACAAGGAAGAAGGCTATCCCTGGGAGAGAAAAATTCAATTAACAGTGGGGTTTGAATTTGGAAAGGAAAAGTCAATGTGACATTTTATTTTGTAATCTCTACTGAGCTCTACAAACAGAGATTAGGAAGAATTGATTCTAAGAGAAGTAAGAGTCAGAGAAAGACAAATGCCATATGACTTTACTCACATGTAGAATTTAAGAAGCAAAGCATATGAACATAGAGGAAGGGGGGCAAAGAGAAGGAGGCAAACCATAAGAAACTTTTAACTGTAGAGAACAAACTGAGGGTTGATGGACAGGAGGTGGGTAGAGGGATGGGCTAAATGGGTGATGGGTATTAAAGGGGGCACTTGTTACGATGAGCACTGGGTGTTACATGTAAGTGATGAATAACTAAATTCTACTCCTGAAACCAATATTGCACTATATGTTAACAACCTAGAATTTAAATAAAAACTTGAAACCAAAACCAAATAAGTAAACAAATAAATAAATAAGTAATAAAAAAATTACAGGGACTGCAATATTAATGTTAGCTTATTTTATGACATGCTGGTTTTTGAGTAAGATTATTATACTATTGCCAAGTAGAAGATATTGGAATTTAGGGTATTTAATAGTAATTTTTAAAAATACCATATATGCAATTCATTATGATATATTATGAACATTTCCCATTTGTCTTTTTTATTTTTGTATTCAATATACTGTCATAGAAATTTTGAGTCTATTTTTATTAAAATTATATGCGAATATAAAAAAAGAGAAAAGGAAGAACTCATTTTAGTAAGAATTTTTACCTTTTGCCAAATGCAGAAGAATGAAAATGGACCATTTCCTTACACCATACACAAAAATAGACTCAAAATGGATGAAAGACCTAAATGTGAGACAAGAATCCATCAAAATCCTAGAGGAGATCACAGGCAACAGCTTCTTTGACCTTGGCCACTGCAACTTCTTGATAGACATGTCTCCAAGGACAAGGAATTAAACACAAAAATGAACAATTGGGACTTCATCAAGTTAAAAAGTTTTTGCACAGCAAAAGAAATAGTCAACAAAACCAAAAGACAACCAAGAGATATTCACAAATGTCTTATCAGATAAAGGGCTAGTATCCAAAATCTATAAAGAACTTATCAAACTCAACACCAAAAGAGCAAATAAACCAATCAAAAAATGGGCAGGAGACATGAACAGAAATTTCTCCAAAGAAGACATCCAAATGGCCAACAGACATATGCAAAAATGCTCAATATCACTCAGCATCAGGGAAATACCAATCAAAACCACAATGAGATACCACCTCACACCAATCAGATTGGCTAAAATTAACAAGTCAGGAAATGGATGTTGACGTGGATGTGGAGAAAGGGAAACCTTACACTTGGTGGAAATGTAAGCTGGTGCAGTGACTCTTGAAAACAGTATGGGCATTCCTCAAAAAGTTGAAAAAATAGAGCTACCCTATGATCCAACAATTGCATTGCTGGGTATTTACCCCAAAGATACAAATGTAGTGATCTGAAGGGGCACCTGCACCCCAATGTTTATAGAAGCAATGTCCACAGTAACCAAACTGTGGAAAGAACTGAGATATCTGTTGACAGATGAATGGATAAAGAAGATGTGGTATGTATATACAATAGAATATTATTCAGCCATTACAAAGGATGAATACTTACCATTTACATCAATGTGGATGGAACTAGAGGGTATTATGCTAAGCGGAATAAGTCAATCAAAGAAAGACAATTATTTGATCTCACTCCTATGTGGAATTTAAGAAACAAAACAGAGGATCATAGGGGAAGGGAAGGAAAGATAATTTCTAAGATGAAATTAGAAAGGGAAACAAACCATAAGAGACTCTTAATTATAGGAAATGAACTGAGGGTTGCTGGAGGTCAGGGGAAATGGGGTAACTAGGTTATGGACATTAAGGAGGGCACTGGTTGTAATGAGCACTGGGTATTATATAAGACTGATGAATCACTGAACGCTACCTCTGAAACTAATAATACACTATATGTTAGTTAATTGAATTTAATTTAAAAAATGAGAAAAAAAAAGAATTTTTACCTTTTGCTGACTTCTACTTCAACCTGTGCTCACTAATTTTTGCAACTTTTTGGCCTCCAAGATCCCTTTAGCAACAGCCTTTATTAACACAAAACAAGACAAACTAACATGTGCACTTTAACACACCTGAAGATATCAAAACATGTCACTGTGGACTGGCCAAGAGAAGTCCCCATGCACACCACCAGTAATCCCCAAAGTGGACTAAACCAGTAGACTCCATTCAGGGAGATTTTGGACAGGAAATAGGGAAAGACTAAACCAGCAAACTCCAGTAAATAAGGACCTTGGGCTGGAACTGGGGAAGGGATTCCAACATGGAATAGTGGAATGAAACAAGGGCTAAAGAAGTACTCCATTAGTGCCTCCTGTGAGGCTAGACTGATTTGCTAACCCTGGACTGGAAAGCCAATTAGATCAGTAGTTTGAATGCAACAGAGCTGAAACCAAGGGGACTTACCAACAACTCTCCAAAAGGGCAAGAAAAACAATGGGCTCAAAAGGGCTTGCGAGTGCCACACCCATGTTTCTTGTTGTCCCTGAATGTCGTTCACTTCGGATCTCAAATCTACTAACAAAATTAAACTGAGCAAGTTTTAAGATCTAATTTATCAAATGATTCATGTTTTGGGTAGCCTCGCATCTGGCAAGTAGAGAGGAGTTCCCTTAAGTTGTTACTGGTGAGTTACTAAAGAGACTGACAGTTAAGGTAGGGCCTAGATAACACAGCAGGAAAAACATATTTGGGAGGAAAGAAATGACCTCAGATTTCAATGTTTTAAATTTGTGCAACAGTTGGGACACTCATGGAAATGTTCACATATGTAAGTCTTTTTCAGGCTGGTGATATTGACACTTACATGTGTAGATCAGCATATGGAGTGTGTTTACAGAGTAGATGAGAAGGCTGAAGCCACATTTGAGGCTTATCACATTTAAGATGTGGACACTCATTTATCTGTCCTTTCTGTATGTATTCTAGTTATCATTTTTCTCTTACTACTTAACTCTTCATTCTTTATCACTTTACGATGTTCTATTTTTCTTCATTGTACTTATCTCCATATAGTATGTCTATTCTTCGTTTATCTAACTGCATGTTGACTGTAAGCTCCATAAGAGTACATATTTCATCTGCAAATTTTCCTGTTGCATCCACAGTATGTTGGATAGTACAATATGGACTATACTATAGTAAAGAGCAAACAAACAACAACAACAACAAAAACCCACCAAAATACTGATGGCTTAACATAATGAAGAATTTCTTTTTGCTGTCACAGTCTGAAGAAGGTGGGGAGATCACCTCAATCTTGGATCTAGGCATCCGAACACACAGACTAGAAGGACTCTGTGACCATGGAGGAGAGGACTGAAAGGCTAAGGAAAGGATTTACATCACCCACAGCCCAGGAACCAGAACTTAGTCACATGCTCCCAATCCACTTCAAGGGAGACTGAAAAATATACTTTCTGTGCTTAGAAAGAAATAAAGGTGTTGTGAATGTGTGGCATTTTCTCTGTCCCAGTCCTTGGCTGCAAACAGCATTTGGTACCCAGTACTTCCCAACAAATACTATTAAAAAAAAAATCAGAATTTGTTATTTAGATACTGAGGGGAAGAAGTGGGGACGATGTCTAATATGAGCTTTTAAAACTTTATGTTTCTTACATTTTTTATGCTTTCTTTTCACAGGCAGATATTCATGAATATTAGCAAATATTAACAGGAAATATGGTAGTAACAATACCATCAAATCATAACCCAATGCTGACATAAATTTACTTTTGAGGTATAGCAAACCCAAGAATCAACTTAATATTTACTACCTATTGTATTGGAACTCTATTGTATTTATAAACTTTTGGTAAAAACAATGTAATAATATTTAAATATATACTCCTCTGCAGTGATGCCCACGAACATCCCAGAACCACTAATGTATTACTACCCTTTCATGTTAGGACAGAACTATTTTTGAAACTGCATCATGGTGGGTCAGGACACTCCCTCGTTTGGGTGGAGAATGCCAGAAACCCAATATATTTCAGACACAATTACGCAGAAAAAATCCTGAAGTCTCTAGTGTCTTACCACATAACTTGGCAAGGTATTTACACACTCCTCCTCGTCAGCACTCTATGCTCCTATGCCTTATTTCTCTCTCCCATTTTAGAGTCTATGCACGTGCTTTTTCCTGGCTGGAAAGTTTGCCTCTTCTCCAAATTAACTCTTCCTTATTTCCCAGGTAAAATATCTCTAAGCAGCTTGAATTCTGTCAAGTTCCTTCTATTTATGGATATATCTCTGCTTCATAGCCCTTATCACCAATGAAAATTTCTTTTTTTAAATTTTTTTTTATTTGCCCCACCAATGAAAATTTCAAATTAATTGGTATGATTGTTTGGTCAGTATCTATCTTTCCCCCTTACTTCTAAGCACCATAAAGATGGATACACATTTTTATATGCATTACATTTGCCCATGATGGATACACGTTTTTATATGCATTACATTTGCCCATGCAAAGTGTCTGCCAGATACTCAATAAACATTTTTAATTAATTAATTAATTTTGCCTTCACAATATTGTCCTTTATGTTAGTATGTACAAATGTTTTGAAAAACAAAACAAGTAACAAAATCAATAGCAACAACACCTTGTTCTAGAAAACAAATAGAAACCTGGTAGCTAGCCAAGCAAGGACTTATACATTTTGTCTTTTGTTCTATGATACATTTTGACATAGTGGAGAACATAGCTGGGATTACTCTGGGTAGTATGAACATTTTAGCCTTATTAATTTTTATAATCAGTGGAAATCAGAATATCTTTCCATTTATTTGTGTCTTCTTCAGTTTATTTCATTAATATCTTATAGCTTTAAGCATACAGTTATTTTTCTTTGGTTAAATTTATTCTGAGGTATCTTATTATTTTTATGCAAATGGATTTATAAGTGTATTGCCTTCTTAATTTATTTTTCTGATGGTTTATTGCATATAGAAACAAAAAAGATTTTTGTATATTAATTTTGTATCCTGCAACTTTATAATCTTTTAAAATAAAAAATATTTCCATGGGACAGGTAGGGGTGGAGTTGGGAGGTCTTCAAAAAAAAAGGTAAGAAATTGTATATCAGAAAATGTGCAAATGAAGTTCAGCAAGTGCCAAAGGACATCATAACCTGTAAGCCTTAGAAACCTGAGCTTGTCAGTCTCTGTTTTTCTAGAACTGCAGAGAAAGAAAAATAACCACTTCGGCTCCTGAGAAACTGGGAAAAAAAAAACCCAACATGTTTTGAAGTAGGACTTAGGATATCTATTTCAAATTCTTCTACTTCTTATATACGATAACAAAAGAGGCATAAAATTACCTCTATTAGAACCATTCTCAGAATAGAAAATGACACGTCACCAGTGTTAAAAAGTTCATCAGAGCAATCTCTCCGATGCTACACCTACCTCCAGTTTATTTCTTTTATCCAGCCTTTTTTGTCATTTAGTTCCTCTTTCCTACCCTCCTTCTATACATGTCTCCTTCTTGTGGACTGTTACATATAATTTAGATAGAATAATTTACCAGAAGAGAAGTACTATGTTAGGCCACTCTTCAGTTTTCAGTTAAAAAGGCCTACTGCAGTTATAAGGCTTATTTAATTTTCCCTGTAATGAATGGGCAACTCTGTGGTGACACTCCCCTTACTCCAAAGTCCAATACTTTTATTATCTATCCCAGCAATCTTTGCCTAAGTCAATGTGTACAATTCAAAATGCCAGTGGAAAGTGTTGATATTTAACATAAAAGCAGCATATATAAAATAAGTCCTACAAGACCTTATTAGTTTGTATATGCCTTCTTTTTCCACTGATTCATAATGGACAGGAAGGTGATCTAGTGCTGCTGGATCCATAGTAATGAAATGCTAATTTATTTAATAAAATATTTACTTTTTTAAAGATTTTATTTATTTACTTGAGAGAGAGAGCACTGGTAGGGGAGAGGGGCAGAGGGAGAGGGAGAAGCAGATTCCTCACTGAGCAGGGAGCCCGGCGTGGGGCTCCATCCCAGAACACTGGGATCATGACCTAAGCCTAGGGCAGACGTTTAACAGACTGAGCCACCCAGGAGCTCCATTATTAATGCTATTAAAACAAAGACCTCTTAACATGCTCCCCTTTGTTTAAATCTAGTTTCTGAAAAATGGACATGAAGCTGGATATCTACAGGAGGGAGTTAGTGGATGTTCAGGGTGTTCCACTTTTCTGGAGCACTGCTGAGGAGTGGTCCCAGGTGGAGTCCTTTGAGAGTCGACCAGATGACCTTCTGATCTCAACCTACCCCAAATCTGGTAAGATCTTTTTATGCATTTGCACTCACTGATTGCTTATAGATCCATATGTATAAGCCCACTGATCTTCTGATCATTGGTCAAGGGTACACAGTAGCAGTTGCTGGGACAGTTTTGTAGCAAATCAGATAAACTCACTTTCTATTCTAAAATGCCTGCAATTGAATGGGGGCTAACTTCGGGGAAAATTAATGTTTTATTTTCCTTTGTAAATTCAAATAAAAATTATTAAAACTGCATATCTAAAATGATTTGGGTCCTTTAGAATCTTTACATACCTACATTCCTTTTATGCATTTTAATGTCTACATATTTTGTTCATTGTATTTTAAGTATACTGTGTAAATATTAATGTTTTATTATTTTAAATACTTTATAAATGCATTTAGAAATATTTTGTTATAAACAGCTACTGACCTCAGTATATGATCTCAGAAAGGAGAATTTAAAATGCTTCAATAAGAATCAATAGTTTTTATTTCTCCAGATCTTTTTATGACAGAGTCTTCCAATTTACTCAGCGATAGATGTACAGAGAGATATCAGAGAATGGGTTTTCTCTTGCCTTTTATCCACTTAATTAACTTGAGCCTGTAGTCAATCAACTGTTTCAATTGTTAAATTCCCTAAAGTCAACTTTCCTTTATATTTCTGCTTCATTTCTTAAAGGATTTAAGGACAAGAAGTTTTTAATAAGTACATTGACAACTAATCTTTTCATATGATAAATATTAAAATTCCTTCATAGGGATATGTAGCAAAGCCTGGAAGAAAATAGCTGAATTTTTGGAGATTCTAATGTCCAGATAATAATACTGTATGAAAACAAAGAGATCCTCTCAGGAAATAGACAAATGTACAATGCAGACCTTTGAAGAAATAGAAAACAAGCTTGTTTTGGCAAAAGCTTACTTTTTATTTCTTTTCTTTCTACATATATTGCTCTCTGAGCAATTCACCAATCCCAGATTGTTTGGATCCAAAACTACTCTGCATCTCCTTGTCAAGATACAAATTTAGAAAAGGCAGGGCAGTTGTACATGCTCTTTTTGTTTTCACTATTTTAAAAAATATGTTCACAGGCAGAAAACCATTAAGATCGTCTTTAGAAGGTACCATTATACAAATAGTTTATATATGAAAGTGTTTTTTGAACCTAGATTTCTTCTAAAATAGTAAAAGTTGTGTGGCTAAATGGCTACACATAAAGTAATTATGTACTCTTGGTCATTTTTTCTTGATTTTTTTCCCTTTACAAACTGTTGAGAACATGTTTTAAACTTATTAACATATTAGTTCCCTGTTAATTTTGTTGTAAAGGATCCAAGCTGACTTATTCCTTATATGAGGTAAATCTTGTGGGGTTTTTTCCCCCCCAAATTATGGAAATAAACATTACCGATTTGGAGCATAGCTAAAATGGTATTTCTTTCCATCAGATATCAGTGACCATAATTTGAACCATTTACTGACAGGAAATGAAATGTGTACTGACAGGAAATGAAATGTGTTCTGTTGTACTTTGGAATTTAGGTCTCTTTTTCCCAAGGAATCCTTGCTTAAGCCTAAACAAGATGAGGCAACAAACTCTTCAAGGATAATATTAATTTCACTCACCTTTTCCTTAGCACTGTAATTGTCTGTGTTAGAGAGATGAGGGAGATAGTCTCATATTCATGATTTAGGGATGAAAAGGAGGAAGAATTGTCCACAAGAAAGACTAAAAAGGAGGCCTAAAGTACTCTAATTTATGGGACCAATCCAAAGGTACATCTTTGTGCAGGTCATTGGCCAAAAATCTATGCAGTGCATAGATTAATTACTTAATTTAATTTTTTAATTACCCATGATTATTCACTTTAGAGACTATCATTCATTATGTGTTTGATAAAGAGGAAGGGTAGGAAATAGTCAAGAAGATATTTTTCTCCTATCTTATAATTGCTTCTTCAACCCAGCCTCAACAACCTGATCATTGAATACTATAGACTGTTAAATAGGCCATATCCTTATATACAGACTTATGATGTTACTTCCCTATAAATTTACCATAAGTTGAAAATATATTTAATACCGAACATCATAGCTGAGCTTAGCCTACCTTAAAAGTGCTCAGCACACTTACACTAGCCTCCAATTGGGCAAAATTAATGCAAAGCCTATTTTATAATAAAGTGATGAATACCTCATGTAATCTATTGAATACTGTACTGTAAGTGAAAGACAGAATGCTTGTGTAGGTACAGACTGGTTGTAGGTGCATCAGTTGTTTATCTTCATTATGCCTGGTTGACTGGAGCTGCAGCTTCCTGCCCTTGCCCAGCCTCGCAAGAGAAATTTTTGTACTGCTTATCACTAGCCCAGGAGAAGGCCAAAATTTAAAATTCAAAGTTCAGTTTCTACTGAATGCCTATGAGTTTCATACCATTGTAAAGTCAAAAAATCCTAAGTCAAACCATTGTAAGTAGGGAACCATCTCTACTTTAGATCCATTTCTCAAGAGTAATGAAACACAGTCTCATAAAGACCAGAGTGACTCCATCCACTCTGTTCACTAAGGATCAATGGTCTTTTGTTTGTGAGTAGCATCTAGTCACCACAGATGCAAAGTTCTCTTTGTATCCTTTTTTCAGACCTCCACCAATGCTTTTGCCTCAAGATACCCTTCAGTCCCAAAGACGAGTCATGTTTTTGATATTAAAAAAATTTTAGAGATTGCTAGTCAGACTACTTGAAATTGGATGCTTCTCTTTGCATTCCACTCAGGAGGGTGTGTTACACGACTTACATACTGTTTCTTAAATTACCCATGACTTACTTCCGTCTTATGACTTACTTTATAATTATTTTAAACATATTTACTCTCATTCTCTCACCCAACACACATGTATATGTTCAAGATAGATAAGGATGTTTCTTCAGAAAAATGGGAAGAGAAAAGGGGGATGGAAAGGAAGAGCACCTTTTTGTTTTTGATATTATACAACTTCTCTACCCATATTGACCCTCTTAAACCCTTTGTGACATAAAAGTTTATAGTTGTTCCATTTTTTTTCCCTTAGGAACAACCTGGATCAGTGAAATATTGGATTTGGTCTATAACAATGGGGATGCAGAAAAATGTAAGCGGGACGCAATATACAAACGAGTGCCGTTCATGGAATTGATCATTCCTGGACTCGAGAATGGTATTTTCTCTGAATGTTCCTTTTTACCTTAGGAATAGCCCCCCCTATCATTTTGTGGTGTTTGGAGGAGTCATGATGAATTGCTATAGACAGAGCTTGGACAGTTGAATCCTAAGTGTCTCTAATAGAAGAGTAAGAATTTGGTTGTGCTAAAAACCATATTATACTCCTCCTGCACCCAAAGATACTATCTGTATAAGAAGAGATTTTGATGAGTATATATGTTTTTTTTAATTGCACAGATGGAAGTTTTAAATATTTAAATGTACAATCATTATATAGAGAAAGTTCAGTGTTTGATCCGGTGTAAAATCATGCCTGCTGCTTGTTAGCTGATGTTCACAGGCTCAAGAAACAGAATTATGGATGGTCCTGAATTACTGAAATATTAAAAATTAGTTATGAGCTTCATGGCTTAATTTGATCTTGTAACTTGAATATAAGAAAGCTGGAAATGGATTTTGATATCTTCTAGTTCAACTTCCCCATATAGTAAATGAGAAAAAGAAAGATAAATGAAGGAAAAATTGGGATATCTTGACATTGGCCTATTGATGTTTCTGCCTCAGGAAGGTGTTATATCTGAAGATTTTACAGACAGTTATTGTTTGATCTACATAGGAAATAAAACAGCTTCACTAACAAGAATTTATCATTGTTGTTCTCATGGTAGATTTTATATGTGTCTGAAACCATATAGTTATTTCAAGCCATATGGTGTGATTGTTTACAAAGTCTTAGAATTTATTGTAATTGACCTTTATGATTCCACATTTATAATGTAGCTTAACTTTTGTGCTTGTAGGTGTGGAGGAGCTGAAAAAAATGAAGCCTCCTCGATTAGTGAAAACACACTTGCCTGTTCAACTTCTCCCTTCTTCATTTTGGAAAAATAACTGCAAGGTAGCAACATTTAAAGAAAAAAGTCTTTATTTGTGTTGAAATTTCTTTCATTCATGCAGAAGTTACGATGGGATATTAAAACCCCTGGATAAATCATTGCAAAAATAATAGTATGGTCCCTATATCCAAAGGTTGAAATAACACCAATGGACATAGTGCTATAGCTATATAATTATACACTTAGTGCCCAAGCACTGAGAATCTCTCAGATTTTCTGTTCTCTAAAATGCCTTTCTGTCTAAATCCCTTTACTCAGTATCTATTTTTAAATGTTTAATATCTAAATATTTAAATAATGCTAGAACTGCTTCTTCATGAATTCAATATAATTATAATTTACAAATAAGGATTTATAATTATATATATTTTATATTATTTATATATATTGTGGGTTCATTTTAGGCTTCATTTTATTTATTTATTTATTTATTTAAAGATTATTTATTTATTTATTTGACAGAGAGAGAGAGAGATTACAACTAGGCAGAGAGGCAGGAAGAGAGAGGAGGAAGCAGGCTCCCTGCTGAGCAGAGAGCCTGATGCAGGCCTCGATCCCAGGACCCTGAGATCATGACCTGACCTGAAGGCAGAGGCTTTAACCCACTGAGCCACCCAGGTGCCACTGACTTCATTTTAAAATAACCATTTTAATTCAAGTATAACGTATATGGGAAAAAGTACACGAATCTTAGGCATACAGCTTGATGAACTTTTATAAAATGAGCATTCCCATGAAACCTGCACCCAGATCAAGAAATTGAATATTATGAGCACCCCAAAAGCTCTATTTGTTCACACTCTGGGCAACAATCCCTATCTTCAAAGATAACCACTGTCCTGAATGTTTTTATTTTAAATTAGTTTGTCTGTAATAGGAAAGTATATAATCTTGAATATTTAACTTATTTCATTTAACAGAACATTTATGAGATCAATTCTTATCATGCTGTCACCTTGTTTTTGTTTTGTTTTCTTTAATGTAGCCTGTTGGATCACAAAATGTGGTACTCTGAGCAAAAGTAGCATGTGAGAGAAGCAAATCTCAGGCCCAATTCAGATCTACTCAATCAAAGATTATGGGGATGAGGTCCAGAAATCCGAGTTTTAATAAAACCTCCAGGTGAATTTGAATCATGCTAATGTTTGAGAACCTTTAATATAAGGAATTCCATTTTCTAGGTGAATATATCACAACCAACTTACCCAAAGTACTATTAATGGACAGTTGGGTGGTTTCTACCTGTCAGTAATTAAAATAGTACTTCAGTGCACATTCTATATTTACTGAGGCAAATGGAAACCATCCTCCCTAAAGAACTGAGAGGTGATGATAATAGAAGAAAACAGTTGGCTCATTACCATAGTCTCTTGATATCGAAATAGGAAGTTATTGGAAATGTTTATCTCAAGAAATTGCATCAGCAACAGTCTCAACTCTTAGAACACTACACTTGATCTTTTGAAAAACCTCTTTCCATCCACTCCCTTCTTATCCCAGAATATGAGAACTACTATCCGTGACTTGAGGATATAAAGTTTCCCATTTCCTTTTCCCATCCACTGGAAGAGAAGAAGAAAGCTGCTTCTAATTAGATGAAAAGAGATTTCTTCCTGAATGCTTTTTTCCTTAGGGATTACTGCATGGGTGCTTGGGGCCTCAGTATTATTAGATGTACTTCAGGGGAGAAGTAAGCTTAATGGATTTCAGTGGACTTGCCTGAAAACCTGATTACCACTGAGACATATCAATGTCATTTATATTGGAAAATATGCCCCAAATTTCTGTTTCCAAGCAGATTTTAGGACTCTATACATAAAATAAATTTTAATATCATACCAAATCATTATAGACAGCAATGATTGTTTTGTGATTGTGAACAGAGTAACAGAATGAAGAATGTTTAATCATTATTGATTAAATGTACCTGAATAATAATTTATTTTCAATTAAAAATAGGACATTTTTCCAGCTTTAGAAATTTTACTTTAGGGGTGCCTAGGTGGTTTAGTGAGTTAGGTGTCCAACTCTTGATATCAGCTCAGGTCATGATCTCAGGACCATGAGATGGAGTCCTACATTGAACTCTGTGCTGAATGTAAAGCCTGTTTAAGATTCTCTCTCTCCTCTCTCAGCCCTCTCCCCCCAACTCATGCACATGCGTGCACTCTCTCTCTCTAAAAATAATAGTGAAAAAAATTTTTACTTTATCTTTTCAAGTTTAATAACTTTTATGCTTCTTTTTACATTTTAATAAGTGATATAGAAAAATATTCTAAATTTAAGAACAGTATTAGCCCATTTTTGTTAATTTAATATTTACTGTAATTCTTATGATACTTGATTTTCTGTGTTTTTAAAGATGTTCTTTTCAAAGGCTACAGAGGAAATAGAAAAGGGAAAGTAAGCATTCTTGTAGGATAAGCAAAAGTTTACACACTATTAAATAATATAAATGAAATGATGATTTCCCATATCTCCTCACAGATGGTCTATGTGGCACGAAATGCTAAGGATGTGGCTGTGTCTTACTATTATTTCTACCAGATGGCAAAATTACACCCAGAACCTGGCACCTGGGAGGAGTTCCTACATAAATTCATGACTGGGAAGGGTGGGTTCAACTCTTACTTTAACCAAGGAGTTCTATAGTGAAAAGTCTTTTTTCAAAGAGATAGAAAGGTTGAATATAAATCTGTGTTTCTTATAAACCTAATACGTACCCAGCACTCTACTAATGTTTTAGGAAGACTATACAGGAAGCAGAATACATAGTTTTCTCCTCCCTTAAAGAACTTTTGGGGAATATGTAACACAGCTATTTCAGTTCTTAGTCTTAGTGTTTCATTAGTGCTTAGTGACAACTGTTTTCTTCTCTTTCTGTGCATCCACTGTATTGTTTTAATTTTACACATATTTCTTCGACTCTCTTTTCTCCACCATTCCCTTATTTTTATTACATAAACTGAAAATTCTAGGGTAAAGATTTTGTCTTCAAGTCTGTTTCTATAACTGTGCATTCTCTCTTTCAGGGAAATGTATTTATGCCAATAGTAGAAGCTCTACTTAAAGTTTTCATATAAACATTCTTCTATCAAGGCAAGAACAGCTCAAGGATATCTTGCAAATTTTTACTAGTCCTGCTACTTGGACTGTCCTCTGTCCATAGACTGTCTACTCATTCTTATCATTATCAAAGCCCAATTCTTCTTCTTAGATTCAAATATACTCTTCTTCCTCTGCAGCCCTTTCTTAACCTCTCCATCCCTAAGATTTTCTCTCCCTTTCTTTTTCTGTGAACTTCCCTGCCACTCCTTTCCAAGTAGATTGCAAATTCAGTGAGAACAGGGGGGATTATCCTACCATCCCCTTTCTTTAACTAATAAGTGTGTTTGTGTTGATAATGATGACTTGAAATAATATTTAATAATTCTTTATATAAACGGTTTTAATTTTCCAAACATTGTATCTTTCAATTTAGTGGCTTATGGTTCTTGGTATGACCATGTGAAGGGCTGGTGGGAGAAGAGGAATGATTATCGTATCCTTTACCTATTCTATGAAGACATGAAAGCGGTAAGAGACAATTATTTCTTTTTTATTTTTTAAGGAAATCTAAGATTCATCTTTTTTTAATATCACATTTTCCTTTCTTCTTGGTCTATAAATATTACTAATTCACTATCCTGGTAACTCTGCCTTGAAAATCGATCTTTTATGCAATTTCCTTTTATCTACCACTACTGCCTCCTGCTCTAGTTCAGGCTCCTATCTTGACTTATTTGGAGGACATCATTTGCTTCTACTGTCCTTGCAGAGAAAATTATTTCAAAGCCTAAATGAGAGTATGCTCACTGCCTTCTTCAAATATGTCAGTGATTTCTGTCTCTACATGAAATACAAAATCATTAAGATAATTTAGAGTTCAGCATTATTGAGTCCCTATCTCTCGAACTTCTTTTTTTTTTTTTAAAGATTTTTATTTATTTATTTGACAGAGAGAGAGATCAGATCACAAGTAGGCAGAAAGGCAGGCAGAGAGAGAGGAGGAAGCAGGCTCCCCGCTGAGCAGGGAGCCCGATGCAGGCCTCGATCCCAGAACCCTGAGATCATGACCTGAGCAGAAGGCAGAAGCTTTAACTCACTGAGCCACCCAGGCACCCTCTTGAACTTCTTCTGATGTCACTTTTCCTCTTACTGAGACTGCCTGAAATATTTTTCCCACTATTTTCAAATTAACTTTTTCTCATCCTTAATGTCTTAATTTACATGTTAACTCTCCACAGAGTTCTTTCCTGTCCATAGTGACAAATAATTCACCTTATATTATATATTAAAATCTCCTTTGCTAGTGTTCTTTTCATAGCAGCTACCACCACTTCTAATTATTTTATGTATGTATTTCTTACATTTTCTTGGTCTCCATTAGTATAATGTAAGTTTCCTGAATGTAGGGATTAAAATTATCTTATTTGTGATTGTTTCCCCAAGGGGCCAGCTCAGTGGAGAAAACATGCAATTTAATTTATAAAACATCTAGTTTTTATTTTTTCATCTTCTATCTGGTTATTAGCATGATAATTAATTCACTCTGCAATTTGATCAAAAACTTACCCTGATCTGATTATATAAGTAGTTCTTTTAAGAAATATTCCATATCTTGGGCTCCTGGGTGGCTCAGTGGGTTAATGCCTCTGCCTTCGGCTCAGGTCATGATCTCAGGGTCCTGGGATCGAGGCCCGCATCGGCTCTCCACTCAGCGGAAAGCCTGCTTCCCGCCCCCCTCGCTCTCTCTGCCTACTTGTGATCTCTATCTCTGTGTCAAATAAGTAAATAAAATCTTAAAAAAAAAAGAAATATTCGATATCTCTTTAATTGAACATGTTTCAGGAAGCTCTCCACACCTAAATTCCATTAGATAGCCATGACTACCCTTAATCTCTTATTGGGAAATTTGTTCTCTAGCCTCTAGGGAAATCACCTTATCCAGTAGATTCATTAGTTAAGTTCCCAGCTTCTTCTACATCCTGTTTAAGGCATTTTTTTACCTGTCACTCTAGATTAAGGGGTGACATATTACCCTAATCATGTGTACAGAAACAACAAGTAGGGGTTGGTGTGGATCTTGAAGAGGATAGGTTTTATCTGGAAAGAAAACTTCCCACATTAAGTTTAATAAGGCCTTTAAGCAAAAGAAATTTAGTCTCCTCAAATATGGGAGGAGAATCTATATCTGCTGGCAGAAAAGTCTCAAAATTACTCAAGGGTTCCAGAGTCTCTATGCCATCAAATCCACTCCAAATATTCCCATTCCAAGCCAGAGCAGTCAGTGTACCATCACTCTTCTGTTTAACAGGATAGACCTGTTACAATTGGGACTTCCCTGTGATTCTTCCCCTTGAATAAATAAGATGTGTGTCTGATTTCCACCAAGTTCATTTCTGTTTCTACAAGAAATAGATTCTTTTAGAGCCACTGTAGAAACTCTCTGGTTCTGTTTTCATGGATTGTGAGATGGGTACCTCAATAAATGGACCACCTTTCTGCCTGATCTCACCAGGTCATTAAGATTATGGCTCTCAGCCTCAGTTTGATCTGGACCGCCAAGAAGATCACCTCTCCAGTGGGTACAGGGCACATACTATTTGGTCTGAGTGTTTCACTTACATTGTTCTTACATGCTATCCTATGGAGTCTGGAACATAGAGAAGGGAAATCATAAGAAATATATCAAATGTATCTCTCCTCTTCATCATTGCCTCTTTCACTTCACCATTCCTTAGGCTAGAAATGGATAGGATTTTATTTACTTTCCTCCTCTTGTATTCATATTATCAAAAAATCTATGAAGGAGTGAGAGGTAGAAAGAGTATCTTCTTTCCACTATAACTCTTGGGAATAGGTAATCTTTTTTTCTTCTACAGGGACATCATTAACATATAACATAATATTAACAATGTAATGATTCAATATATGTATACATTATGAAAGGATCACAGTTAAGTCTAGTTGATATCTATCACCACACAGTTATTTTTTTTCTTGTGATGAGAACTTTTAAGATCTACTCTTTTAGCAACTTTCAAATATACAGTGCAGTATTGTTAACTATAGTTATTTTTTTTATTTGCCCCAGGGGTACAGGTCTGTGAATCATTAGGCTTACACCTTTCACAGCACTCACCATAGCACAAACCCTCCCCAAAATCCATAACCCATCCACCCTATCCCTACCCTCCCACCCCCCAGTAACCCTCAGTTTGACTATAGTTATTGTTGACTATAGTTCATGATCTTGGAGGAAAAACTTTCAGCTTTTCATCATTGAGTTTATTAGCTGTGACCTTGTCATATATGGGCTTTACTGTTTTATTTTTTTCAAGTGATTTTTCTGCATCTTTTGAAATGCTCATATGATTTTCATCCTTCATTTTGTTAATGTGGTATATCACACTGATTTGCTGATATTAAATCACTTCTGTATCACTAAAATTAATCCCATTTGATCATGGTATACAAACCTTTTACTGTGCTGTTAAATTTTGTTTGCTAGCATTTCATTGAGGATTTTTGCATTGATATTCATCAGATATGTTAGCCTTTTATTTTCTTGTGTTGTTCTTATTTGGTTTTGGGTAATGTTGGCCTTTTAAAATGTTTTTGGAATTGTTACTCCCTTCTCTACTTTTTGGAAGAATTTGAGAAGAATGGGAATCAGTATTAATTCTTCTCTAAATATTTGGTAAGTGGAGGTGCCTAGGTGGCTCAGTCAATTAAGCATCTGACTTCTGCTCAGGTCATGATGTCAGGGTCCTAGGAGTGAGCCCTGGATCTGACTCCCTGCTCAGCAGGGAGCCTGCTTCTCCCTCCTTCTCTGCACCTTTCCCTCTCCCCCCTACCCCCATTCATGTTCTCTCTCACTATCTCTCCTCTCAAATAAAGAAACAAAATCTTTAAAAAAAGTTTGGTAAGTAATCTGTTTTTTATATTAGATAGGATTTAAAAAAAAGGAGATCAAGGATTTTGAAAATTATACCTTTTGATAATAGTAACTTGCTTTATTACCATTTGTTATTCTACAGGTTAATTCTATTTTTGAGTGTGAAATGTTGAATATTAAACTTTTCGGTATTTTTTGGAACAAAATTATGGGTATTAAAGAGGGCACTTGCTATGATAAGCATTGGGTTTTATGTATAAGAGATGCATGGCTAAATTCTACTCCTGAAACCAATATTACACTATTTGTTAACTAGAATTTAAATAAAAATTTGAAAAACAAACAAACAATAAAAATTTACTCTTCTTTTTACCAGATGGTTGCCTGGCCAAGAGTAAGACATGTACTTTGGAAAGCAAAATGAAAAGTGCACAAAAAATATAAAATCATTTCTTTCACCACATTGACATATGTAGAACCTTATTAAATGCATTGCCTATTTTATAACTAAGTCTACTGAAACAATTCTTTTTCTTTATAATTTTTTTAGGATCCAAAGCATGAAATTCAGAAGTTGTTAAAGTTTCTAGACAAAGATCTCTCAGAAGAAACCGTGGATAAAATCCTCTATCACACCTCTTTTGATGTGATGAAGCAGAATCCAAGTACAAATTATAGCACTGTACCAGATTTTGATATGGATCATTCTGTATCTCCCTTCATGAGAAAGGGTGAGAAATCATATAGTAGTTACTATACAGCTTGCTAATTACAGTCATGGAGAGTGTAGGTGGGAAGCAAAGAACAATATTATGGGAAATGGAAAGAGATTGAGTATGCTGGCAAGAAAAAAAATAGGAACAAAAAGAATCTTAGGTGAAATAATTTGTGGCAAATAAACTATAATTTCTGAAAGCCTAACATGTAAGACAAACCTTCTAATGAGAAATGTTTACTCAAGAGCCTATACATTGATAAGTATGAGTCTTGGCATTCTTTGCCAATAATGCCTTTCATTTGTCTGAACTCTTTAGATATTCTTCATATTCCTTAAAATTTTTCCTGCTGTGCATAATGATAATGAAAAGTGGCAATTCCTAGAGGTTGTTGTTATGATATGGTAAATCACTGCATCCTCAACGTTGATCTCAGGGTATAGCTAGCATCTTGCAAAAAATAGTCCCTTAATAAAGATGTGTTGAATTGAATTGTGTGTGTGTATAAGGGAGAGAGAGAAAAAGAGAGAGAAAGAAGGAGAGATTCTGTTAGTTGTGTATGTATTAGTTTTGCTATAAAACAAGCAACTCCAAAGGGCACCTGGGTGGCTCTGTCAGTTAAGCATCTGCCTTCAGCTCGGGTCCTGATCCCAGGGTTGTGGGCTTTCTGCCTGGCGGGGAGCTTGCTTCACCCTCTCCCCGTTACCCTGCCATTGCTTATGCTCTCTCATTCTCTCTCTCTCACTCAAATAAATAAATGAAATATTAAAAAAAAAAAAAAACCAAAAACCAAAAACACAGCAACTCCAAGAATCTCAGGGGCTTAAAACTACGAGTTTTATTTTTTTTTAATGTTGCTGAATGCTGGCCACCAGTGGCTCCTGCAGGTTTTTTTATTCTTTTTGATTCTGATCAGTTTTACTTGACTTTCATGGTCTCAGCCTCTTATGTCTTATCTTTCTGAAACATAGGCTGAAAAAGGTACCCCATTTGTGGGATATGCCCAATATCATACTAGACAAAAAGAGCAAGAGAGGCATTGGAAACTTGCAATGTCTTTAGAGTTTCTGTTTAGATGTGGTATATATTGCAACATATTCAAATTCCATTAGCCAAACAGATCCAAAATCCAAGCCCAAAGTTAAGGAGGAGAAGAAGAATCACACAACACATGTCAGTGGGCAGAGGTGTAAAATCTTACAGTAGAGAGTGAATAATTATTAATATAATCTAAGACAGCTTTGGAGAAACACATATTTTGGCGACAGCTTATATAGGGACTCTTAAGGGTAGCTTCATTAATTATAATGTGTCTTCATGCATCCCAGAGAGTTTTTTGTTTTTGTTTTTGTTTTGTTTTGTTTTAGAAAGGTAGAAAGTAGGCCATGGATAAGTCTTTCTAGGAATATCTTGATCTCAGCCAGGTATGATTTTGCCTCCCAGGGAATGTTTGGCAACATCCAAAGACATTTTTGAGAGTCATGACTAAAGGGTATGCTATAGGCAGCTAATGTGTAACAGGCCAAGGATTCTGCTAAACACACTGTAATGCACAGGGCTCACATCCGCCCAGCCGATGATGGTCTGGCTTTGAATGTCAACAGTAGAGGAAAAAAAAAAAGCCAAAGTTGAAACATCCTGGGACAGATTAATAAAATTATTTTGGCATGGTTTCTTCCCTGTCCTTTTTTCCCACCTAAAACTTGGCTTGCAAATGACTTCTGGATTACCTGTGAGAAAAGCCATTGTTTTTATCAGATATTCATTGCAAATGTTATGCCCTTGGTTTTTCCTTCAAGGTTTTAAGATATGGTTAGTCTTTTGAAAATTGAGCAATCTTGTAATAATACATATGTTTACATTTAACCCAGTCATTTCCAAATCTCACTTGATCATAGAAATTTTTTTCATAAGTTATCACTTGACTTTGGAAAATATAGTTTTAAAAAGACTTTTAAAAAAAGTTTCTCTATTTTTTGTTAATAAAGCTCTAGAGGCCAAAGAATAAAGATTTTGAAACATTGGATTTTCTCCCAGTGACATTTCTTAAAATACTAAAGGGATTACTTCTTTATATAAGATACTGGAAAAATCCATGGGGTTTTTCAGAAAATTAAGAAGGCCCAAGAGTTTGGGAATGAGGAATGGAGTTACGGAGCAGATATGAAAAAGTTAAAGGTTTAAAAATACACATGTGAGAATTCAAATGAAAACTGATCTAAGAAGGACATTTTATAGTAGTCTCAAATGTACCATTTTATTTCTTTTCAGGTATTTCAGGAGATTGGAAAAACCAGTTCACTGTAGCCCAGTATGAAAGATTTGAAAAAGATTATGAAAAGAAAATGAAAGGGTCAACACTGCGGTTTTGTTCAGAAATTTAAGAAATCCTGCTCTTTCTCCAACTCCACTAGCTGGCATTTAAATTAAAAGAAAAACAATTCCTTGAAACATTTAGTGACAAAAATTCTGTATGCTAACATTTCTGTATTTACTAATATTTGTGCTTTGTAATAGAATATTCAAAGAATTTCAAAGTCTGCATATGAAAAACCAATACTGTCTCTATGATTTTAGTCATCTTCCACAATGTTCTTACTATCTTAAAGACAAAATAATAAATTAATTTAAAATCTATAAATATATCTGTTTTATTTTTTAAATTCAAGTTCTGGGTCATTGAACTTGCAAAGAAGATACTTAGAGGGGTCTTCAAGATGAGTGGATTAGAACCAAAACATTCCCTTAAAAAGGCTTTAATTTCCCTTTGTTATATGCTTAGAATGCTACCAGTGTAATATAAAGTCGATGACATTTTTATGCCAGGAGTTCACTGAAAAGTATTGCGCTAGAATGGTTTACTGTAGATTATATTTTGGATAGTTTATCAATCAATCTTAAGTCTCCTGTACAGTTTATATGTTAATGATCTTAAACAGCAACAAGAAAATAATCAACAAACATGTCACCAAAGTATTCCTTGCATAATAATGCAGTAGTTACTGTCAGAGAAACAAAATCATTAGTTACCATAATATCAAACTAATAAATTGTGTGTAAATAATGTGCCTCAGAGATAACAAAGTATAAAACATGGATTCTGAATTCAAAGAACTTTAAGCCAGGTTAGTAATAAAAAGAATATACAGAGAAATAATTGTAAGAAGAACTTAAAAAATCGCCACAATTCCAAGAGCTGATATTTACTGAGAGCCTACTATGGACTAAACACTGTGCTATACAATTTACATGGCTTTACTTTAACTGATCTTCATTCAATTCTTTAAGGGTATTCTAATTTTTCCTGATTTTCACAGTCAGTAAACTCAGTAAACTGGCAATGCACTTAACCACATATGTTAAATATTGAGTAAAAACATAAAGAAAGGACAGTTTGGTTTCTGATCACTTTTTAACATTTACTCTTATCTCCACATTCCTTATCCTGTATTCTCCCTCTTCCATGCTCTTCCATGTTCAAATCCTTGCCATTGCATGTTAATCACACCTCATGACTTCCAGCTAATCTAGATGTGGTTACATTTAAAAGATCACTGAAAATCTTCTCTGATGGGGAAAATAACAGATGTTCTCAACTTTCATGAATTTTGAGACAATAAGAGAAACTGCTTCATTTCAAAAACCTTCAAGTTAAAATAAATAATAAGTATTCTTGGATTTTGTTTATATTTTTTCTTGACTATGATATATACACATAGTAGAGATTTAATAATAAAATAATCTATATTAAATGCTACAAACTGAGTTTTTAAACTTCTTTTAATCTGTATTTATTTCCTATTTGGACTTACCTTAGATCTTGAAGTGTCCTCACTTTTCTTCACCTTATAGATATTCTTAATAATTGTGACTGGGGCATCTGGGTGGCTCAGTTGGTTAAGCATCTGATTCTTGATTTTGGCTTAGATCAAGATCTCAGGGTTCTGAGATCGAACCCCACACCGGGAGTCCCACATCGGGCTTGATTCTCCTCTCCCTCTCTATCTGCCTCTCCCTGCTCTCTAAAAAAAAAAAGTAATTTAAAAATAATATTAATTATGACTATTTTAAAGAGAGAAAGTCACAAAGAATTTTAATGATTTTCCCAAACTATAAATTTAGGAAGTACTAAGATATATTCTATAATACATATAACCTGGTTTTCCAATACAATGTTATCAATGAAGAAGTGGTCATCCCAAATTTCTGCTAATATCCTCTATGTCCTCTTATTCAATGAAGACTTAAAACTGCATTTTGAATACATCAGGATATATTATTTTTGGATTAAAATATGCTAGCTTTCAGGGTTTTTTGTTTTATTTTGTTTTTGGAGAGAAACAGTAGAGAATCAAATACATTTCGAATTTCTAAAAAACATAGAAAACATGCAAATGTGGATAATTCATACGTCCTATTCAATATTAATGTTGCAACAATAAGCATAGCAGGCTTCGATAAGGAAAACAATGCCATGAGCTACAGTAACCGCATAACCATGGATTTTCCTAACAGCTCTCATTTCAGATATTTCACCTTCGTTTTCTCATATATGAGCAGGTAATTTTCAGATTATGTTGCCAGTATTTTGATTCAGAAAACATTAATACTGCACTTGTAATTCTTGACTTAGTATAAAAATAAGACTTTGGGCCTTAAAATATTAAATATTATCTACTTACAGTACTCAGTTGAAATGGAAGAGTTCAAGTGGACTAATTTAAAATCTACATTTGATGTAAATCATTTGACCTGCAAATGATGTGAAGGGCCTTTTTATTGATAACTACTATACTCTCTTGTAATTTCATCAACCAGGTCCTTTACAACCCTCAGCTATTCAAGTTTTGGGGGGTTTTTGTTTTGTTTTGTTTTAAAGATTTTTATTTATTTGACACAGAGGGAGAGATCACAAGTAGGCAGAGGAAGGCAGAGAGAGAGGGGGAAGCAGGCCCTCCGCTGAGGGGAGACCCCAATGTGGGGCTGGATCTCAGGACCCTGAGTTCATGGCCTGAGCCGAAGGCAGTGGCTTAAACCACTGAGCCACCCAGGTGCCCCAGCTATTCTAGTTTTATAATAACCATCAAGACCTCTAATTTGAAGAGAGGAGATCTCAATTTATTGAAATTAGTAGTTGAGTGATTGAGGTTGGCCTATTTGTAATTTCTATTAGGAAATATGGTAGTTATACCTTGAGAACCTTATATTCACCTAAAAGAAATAAGACAGTTTCTGTGATACTACTCTAGACAGAGCCATGTGACACTTTTCAAAATTAAATGAAAAAGAAAAGATATTCAAGATTAAAACTGTAGGTGGTTGCTTTTATGTTACCGTAAATGATGTAATAATCACTTTTCTTACAATATTAATTTAGCAAACTAATAACCTACTGATACATAATTATAAATAGACCTATCCTAGTTGATTACATAATTTTAAAAACTGTGAAAGTATTTCATAAATTCACTATATTATAATAAAGTAACTATATAATATTATGAGATATTATAATATAATGTTGATTATATTAATTATAAAATTATAATACCATATTATTATTTTATTTAATGTTATAATAAATGTGTGTTCACGTGTGTATGTGTGTGTGTGTGTGTGCCAACCTAGGTAATATCTTGGAAAGTTTATTGCTTATACAGATCCCAAAGAAAGAAACAAAGAAATTGGGGCTTCTCCTAGGGAAGAATATGAATAAAAATATGTATGATTCAAATTCATGCATATTATATTCAGAACTGCAACATTTAGAAAAATTAAAACTATAAAAATAAAGAAAATTCTTAAGGGATCAGTAAAAGGGATGGTTTCTCTAGACCACACTTCTCTATACTTTATTTTCACTGGTTTCCATCAACCAATTAATGAACACATGAATCTATGTTTCTATCACTACACTAAATGCACAGCACATGGCTTCTTTCTTTGGGAAGCTTACAAATGAATAAATCAAAGAGAGATACGGGGCTACATATTAAGTGTTAAATTGTCTTGCTCAGACATGAAATATCTCTGAAATTCTGATATGATATTTCTTTCAGCTGTGAGAGACGGAGTTTATACTGCCCGTCAACATTGTTTTTGTCTCTAAGAGGAAAGAGGGGGCATTTTTCTTTAGAATTTTATAAATTAGAACTTTCTAAACAATTAACTATCACTGGTCTATATGCCAAAAGATAGGGACCAGGAAGATGTGGGGACAATTATTAGAATCAAAACGATAATAGATATGGACAAGAATTTTCATAATAAATGTTAAAGAAAACAAAGGAAGTATTCACTAAAATAGTTTTAAAGAATTAGTAAGATAGGGAGAGAAGAAGGAGGGAAAGGAGAGAGAGAGAGAATGAGAAACCGAGAGAGAGAATTCCATTTTATATATATGGTCTCTCTCCTACAAGACTACTGCATCCAAAGAGGGAAAGAAACTTACCTTCCATTGCTTCCAATTCTTTAGGGAGATAAAATTTTTCAATATGAAAAGTCAGTATTTCTCTCTAAATCTTTTTAGCAAGAGAATTTCATGTGATTCTTTGAACAATTGAAACCAAAAATAAACTAACTTTATAAATCCTGTCCTTTAATATGTCCTGTATTTTTATTTTTCAAAGTGAAAAAAAACATAAATACTATGCTGAAAAAGTGGAAAAATATTAAATTTTTTATCTCAGAAAGTCCTTGTGAAAAATATAAGGGTTTATAACTTTAACCAAAGGTATGGGGGAATCCCTGAAAAATTTTAACCAATATTGTCACAGCCAGATTTTTTTAAAGATATTTTATATATAGACTTGGTATAATATTTACATATAAAAATATGAGACACATATATAATTTGTATATATAATTATATGTAACATATATTAATGTATCTACCATTCTCACACAGAATAGTTTTCCTATCCTAAACATTCTGTTTTGACTATTCATCCCCTCTTCCCCATTAACCTCTGCCAAAAAGCAATCTTTTTACTGGCTCAATAATTACGCCATTTTCAGAATGTCATAATACTAGAATTATATAGTTGATACCCTTTTCCCATTACCTCCCTTCACTTAGAAATAAGCATTTAGTTTTGTTCCATGTCTTTTTGTGGCTTGGTAGTCCATTTCTTTTGAGTGCTGAATAATACTCCGTTGTCTGGAGTTTAATTATCCATTTACCTATCCATTTTACCTATGGTAAGAAATCTTAGCTCTTTCCAACTTTTGGTCATTAGGAATAAAGCTGCGATAAACATCCTGGCACACATTTTCTTGTGGACATAAATATCCAAATTTTGGGGGGAAATACCACAGAGTATGATTGTTGGATCATATGATAAGAGTGTGTTTAGTTTTAGAAGTAACTGCCAAATTGTCTTCTACAGAATATGTGCCATTTTTCATTCTCACCAGCAATGAATGAGAAGTTCCTGTTGCCAGGATTTGATGTTGTCAGGAATCCAGATTTTGGTCATTCTATTTTTTAGTGGTATCTCACTGATGTTTTAATTTGCCTTTCCCTGATGATGTATGAGGTGGAGCATCTTTTCATATACTTATTTGCCATCTGTATAATTTCTTTGGCGAGGTGCATGCTAAAGTCTTTGGCCCCTTTTAATTAGGTTGTTTGTTTACTTATTTTTAAGTTTTAAGAGTTTTTTGGTTCATTTTGGAAAATAGTCCTTTATCAGATATATCTTTTGCAAATATTTTCTTCCACTCTGTAGTTCGTCTTTTCATGCTTTTTACAGTGTGTTTCAAAAACCAAAAGGTCTTTTAGTTCTAATGAATTCTAGTTTATCAGTTCTTTCTTGCATGGACTGTGCCTCTGGTGTCATACCTAAATAGTTGTCATCATGCCTAAGGTCATCTAGATTTTCTTCCTATGTTATGTTCTAGGACGTTATAGCTTTTCATTTCACATTTAGATCTGTGATCCATTTTGAGTTAATTTTTGTAAAAGGTATAAGGTCTGTGTCCAGTAGCTTGCAGTTTTAGAACAAAATTTATATCACTTTTCAATGACTTGCTTTTCTTTAGAATTCATGTGTGGCTTCAAGTCTGTTGTAACTGATCTTAATGTGGCTAATAATATTTTTCTGATTAGTATTTTGCAAGTATATCTTTAATACCCTTTTATTTTTAGTCTTACTCTTTATGCTTTATGTATTTTCTTATAAATGACTTTTGCTGCAACTTTTTTCCTGATCTAGTCATCTGTATTTTGATGGTAAATTTAACCCTTTTTAAAATTACAGTTTCAGGTACATTTGGATTTGTTTCTGCCATTTTATTTTATATGTTTATTTATTCTCTTTCTCATGTTCCTGTTTCTTTTGGATTGATTTTTACCTATTCATGTTTCCATGTCTACTTGTTTGAGAAGTTACATGCTTTATTATCATTATTATTTAGTAATTCCTCTCAAAATTTTTCATGAATAATTAACAAGACTTAAAAAAAATCAAAATCTTGAACTTTCCCTTCGAATTAATAAAAGGAACTTAGAATCCTATATAACAACCCACGCACCTCTTCAACTAATATGCTGATTTTGTCTTGTATTTAAGTTTTGCCACATATTATTAATCCTATAATTCCCAGGTTGTCTTAATTTTACACAATTATAATTCATTTATATTTACCATCACGCTTTCTCAGCATTCCTTCTATTTTTTTTTTTAAGATTTTTATTTATTTGTTGAGAGAGAGAGAGAGAGCACAAGCAGGGAGAGCAGTAGGCAGAGGGAGAAGCACGCTCTCCACTGACCAGGGAGCCCTGCATGGGGCTCGATACCACAAACCTGGGATCATGATGGAGCAGAAGCCAGAAGCTTAACCAGCTGAGCTACCCAGGCATCCCTCAACATTCCTTCTTGACCCTCAGAACTTTCTACCAGGATTGTTTTCTTTCTTCTTGAATTTTATTCTTTAACTTTTTTTTGTAGTGAAGTTCCACTGGTGGTAAACTCTTAGCTTTTAGTTAAAGGCATAAAATGTCTTTAATCTAGTCTCGCTCTTAAAAATTATTTTGCTACACACAACTCAAATTGCACAGTTATTTTTTCACAGAACTTCAGTATGTTACTTTATTGACCCTGGATCATTGCTTGTGAATTTGATTGGCACTCCAACTGTTATTCCTTTATGGTTCATCTTTTTTCTTGTTTTTAAGATATTTTCTTCATATAGATATTTGCAGCTTCACAACTGGATTTTTAAAAAATATGTACCATGCTTGCAACATGTAGTATATCTTGAGCCTAGGGTGCCTCATATTTCATAATTTCTGGAAATTCTCATCCATGATTTCTTTAAATAACTTATCTTCCCTATTCTTTCCATTCTTTCCTGCTGGAACTTTAATTACACATGTGTTAGAATTTCCTATCTTATCTTATCTTCTGCATCTCTGTTCTCTTACTCTTTCCTTTCATATTCTCTCTTGCTGTCATTCTTTTTTAGGACTGTTCAGTTTTTTAGTGTTCTTCAGTTGTTTTGTTGTATGACCATCTATGAAATTTTTTATTTTTATGATTTTAATTTTTAAAATTGTGTTTCAGTGTTTTCTTACAGCTGCATAGTCATTTTAATAGTTTAATTTTGTTGATATCTTATTTCTTAAAATATTTTATCATAATTAATTTAAAATCTCTATCTGATAAAACCGACACTTCCCATACTGAAAGACTTAGATCCATCATCTTTGTTTCTACAATCTCTCTTTTGTAGTGGATTATTTCTGCCTATACTATGCAATTTTATTTTGAGGTAATAATTGGGTGAACTTTACATATTGAACTCCGGAGAGACCCATATTTAAGACAGTATTCTTTAGAGAATATTTGTATTTGCATTTCCTAGGCACCAGTGGCTACTACTACTAACCTGAAATCATTTTATTGCAGCTTTAATAGCCAGGCTTTAATTTCCAGCTCTTTGGAAATGATGCACATTTAATCACAGACTCACATGAAGGCAGGCTTATGGTAACAAATTCTAATGCAGTATTATTAATATTATCAACTCACAGTCTTACCAGAGATAGGCATCTTTCATTGTGGAGTTTCCCTGATTTCATTAGCTCTGCAATACTTGTTGTGATAAATTCTATTTTATCATGGAGAGAATTTTTTGAATATCAATTTACCACTGCTAAAAATTGTTTTGTGTTTTCATTCTTTCCTTCTGATTTCTAACAACTCCTGGTGACTAGAGCTTACTACGTAATGGCACAAAATAAAAGATTTTATGCATTCTTTGCCAATTTTTTTTTTAAAAAGGGACCAATAATAATTTAAAAATCCAATTTGAGGCAGCACTGGCTTCGGCACTGTGGAGTCTAGTGATAGAGTGTGGTGATTTTTATTGCAAGCCACACTCCTAAAAACATAGCCATGAGGGGCACCTGGATGGATGAGTTGGTTAAACATCTGCCTTCGGCTCAGGTCATGAATCCTGGGACCCTAGGATTGGATCCAGCCCCAAGTGGGGCTCCCTGCTCAGTGGGGGAGTCTGATTCTCCCCCTTCTTCTGCCCTCCCTCCACTCCTGTGCTCACTCTCTCTGAAATAAATAAGTAAAATATTTTTTAAAAATGTGCCCATGAAACCAGACTCCGTTAGTATTTAACCGGAGCAAAATTGGGAAAAGAAAAGAAACAGTTTTATATTGAGCAAGCTTTAATAATGATGATTTCTTGCTAATAAATATGAAGCCATATGTTCTGTTTTACTGTCTGACTATAAACACTCCTCATTTAAAGCAATGTCAAAAAACAGTAACATCTGTGCCAATATGATTCTGACAGTCAAATAATTTGCACTGATATGTATGCTCCACTTACATTACCTTGTTAGATATCTGCTAAAAATTTGAACATGAGACCTGATAAATCAAAACCATATTTTAACTCAGCAATCCATGGTATGCTTGCTTTGGAAAGCAAATAAATTCCCAATAAAATAGAAGTTACAATTTTTATCATTGTATCTGTAGTAAGAGTTTCTATGTTCAAAGCACTATGAAGGCTTCAAACTTCCTGAGAGCAAATTTGGTAAGAGCCAATATGAACAGTGTAGGGAGGAGTGGGTGGATATGGTGTCTGAGTTTTGGGGGTTGGGCTGTTAAAAGAAGACAACCAGAGAGGGGAAAGAATGCAGACATGCACTGACACTTTAATGGCACATATCAGTACATAGTAGCAAAGCTGGGTGTCCTGCTGGAGCTCCTGAGACAACAAAATGGAAAACCCTAAACATAATTTCTAGGGACTGCTCTCTAAAGCAAAGTAGATTTCGCAGAGTTGAGAGGGAAGCCAGCTGTGGATGGCCATTCCATGGGAATAAAGTTATTCCTATTGTGGACTCTGAGCAGAACTCCATCTGGCTTAAAAATTCAGTGAAATAGCTCACCTCTGTCTAGTCACTGCTCATAAGCCATATCCATTGCTCCAGACCATCCTACTATTGAATTAGAAAGTGAATGCAGGAAGAAGATGATTTAAAGTTAATACTTGCTTAGTGGTGCCTACCTTTGGAGCATGGTATGAAGAGCTTCACAAAAAAAAAATTTTTTTTTTTTGAAATTTACATATTGTCTTTATGAATTTAGTACAGTGTTATCCCCCTTTTTTTTATAAGACAGGACTGAAATATAGAGATAGTATGTAGCTTCCTTAATGTCCAACAGTAGAAACGGTATTTGAATCTGGGCAATTCTTCTTTGTTACAAAATCCTACTTCATTCTGACCAAAGTTAGTGCTTTATAACTTAGAAAATTGGCACTGGACAAATGAAGGGATATTTCCCAGGCCATCCTGATAAAGTGACAGAGACCAGGTTAGAAAGTATCTTCAGTTCTGACCTTCAGCTCTAAATCTCTAATATAATTGGTTGAAAATGGTGCAGACCAGATAGAGAAGGGGATTTATTTATTTGTTTATTTTAAAGATTTATTTTATTTATTTGTGACAGAGAGCAGAGGAAGGGGCAAAGGAAGAGAAATTTCAAGCAGATTCCCCACTGAGCATGGAGCCTGACATGGGGCCCAATTCCACAACGTTGAGATCATGACCTGAGCCAAAATCAAGAGTCCAGCACTTGACCAACTGTGCCATCCAGTGCTCTGGTGAAGGGGATTTAAAAATGAAGTCATAACACAACAAAACAGATTACATCCCAGACAAAAGAGACACAGACAATGTGAATGAGGTAAGGTGTGAGTTATAATACACCATTCTATGCTTTCTTCACCTTTACCCTACAGACTTCCAGTGTAGTCAGGCTATCTCAGCGAGTTAACAGTTCTTCAGGAATAGTTAAAAATGATACCAGGAATAGCAAATACATGAGCCATGCATATCTACGGAAGTTTGCATCACCATTCTGTTTACTTCCTGGTTAAAAATTTTTATTATTTTCTAAGTACATTGAGATATTTATAAGGTATATATTCAAATTGCTACATCAATTAATATGCTGTATATTCAAGTGACATACCATTAAGCTCTTTATTTATTTAGAAATATACAAAACGATAAAAGGCCTCACAGATATCAAATGAATCTGAACCTTGGAAAGTTCAATAACTATAAGCTGTAGTAGCACCTTGATTTTACCAAAAGAAAAACGAAAATTTTATTATTATACCTTTTAAAGGAAAAATATATTTTATTTCATGAAGGTAAAACAAAAACAACCATTTGTTTTATATTTCAAATAGTCATAAAGAAAACATATGAGACTAGTTGCTTTTTGATACATTTACCTCATTGAGTTATGAAAGTTAAAATTCCTGAAAGCATTAAGAATACAACTTCTTCTAGAGTAGAAAATGATGGCAATTATTTGCAAAAGCAATTTCAGTAAAAAATCTAGAAGGCAGGTGATTAAGAGACAGCAGAAAACTTTTCTAAGAACTCGTTCAGCTCTGGGCACCTAGATGGCTCAGTGGGTTAAAGCCTCTGCCTTCAACTCAGGTCATGATCTCAGCGTCCTGAGATCGAGGCCCGCATCGGGCTCCTTGCTCAGCGGGGAGCCTGCTTCCTCCTCTGCCTGCCTCCCTGCCTACTTGTGATTTCTCTCTGTCAAATAAATAAATAAAATTAAAAAAAAAAAGAACTTGTTCAGCTCTGAGATTATAATTTCTGAAGATATCTTTAAAAATTGGTTATATGATATTTTTGACTTAATTGTTGATGTATGTCCAAAAAACTACTCAATCTGAAATTATTTAATATCCATTTTTTAAAAACTTATACCAAGCAATGTTTTCAGTAGGGACTCCTGCCCAACTATACATTTCCTGAGGCCTAGAGTGGACAAAATTCCAATATGGGGCAGTTTTCTCCAAAGCTGTAGAGATCAGAGAAGTGATGGGGCAAAGTTTGAGATATTAAAGTGCAAATTAAGTGTTAACAGAAAACAACATTTTCATGTTTTGCTGAGATAACTATGAGGTCTCAGGCCAAAAACTCACTTCCTTAAGGGAGCTTTTGTTGTTTCTTTTTCAGGAAGTGGAAACCACAGGCAGAAATATGGACAGTGGAGGCAGCTGCTCACCTTTCCCATGTCTGCTAAAGGAGAGAAAGAGTCACTCCGTGTTTTTACTTGCTTCTTCCCCCACTTGGAATAAGAAGAGGGAAGGTCTTTGATTCAAACCCTTTAACATTATGATGAACAGAGCGGGATTACACTCTTTGTATTTTTGTGAGTCCGACGGTGTGTGTTGGCCTGGTTCCAAGGAGAGCAGCTGTCTTGTTCTCCCTTTCTCCCTAGAAAGGGAGTGTGTGTGTGTGTGTGTGTGTGTGTGTGTGTGTTGGGGGTAGAGGGAGATTGGGGATAAATGAGAAGACGACCAGACATCAGTTTGGAGGTTTTCTTATTTTCCTCTCTGCGGGCAAGAGAAGGCCTGGGTGATATACAAAAACCACAGCTGTCAAACTGGGATTTTCTCTTCGGCAGCTAAAAAAGTCAACACTCCTGTAACACCCAAGATTGCAACTTTTGGTGATGAGACATTCACTCTATTGTTCTGTAAAATCACTTTTACTAACAATGAGAAAGAGAAAAGAAAAAAGAAAGGATACATATTCATACACACAGCCCCAAGAACCTTGTCTTGCCTAACCAAAAAAACTCCCTTCTTGAGGAAGAAGAGAATATATATTTGATTGGTGGTAGTTATATATGAGAATTTACTTCTGTGCTCATTTTGGTTTCAGTAGAGTTTAGCCAATAAGCGACAAGTAAGTGGAAGAATCTGAACTTGTTTTTCTCCCAGATACAGAAGTTCATGACCTCATCACCGTACTATGTTCTCATTGAAGGCTGATTGGACTTTGGGCCAAATTAACAATTAGAGGTAAAAATAATTGTGAGATTAATTACATACTTGTATTTACCAAACACAATTGTCTAAATAAAATTAACCTACTTCCTATATTTAGGACTAAAAATTCCTATTAGTATATCACCTAACTATGGTTATTAACATAAATCTAAAAGCCTTTCATTCCTCAGGACATTTAACAAGTGTATTCTAAAGGTCATGATTAGTGCTAGTCTATAGCATCAGCAAGTACAATTATGTATGTTGTGCACTCTACAATTCCAGGTCATTCATATTGCAGTGCTCAACCTGGTGTCCCTAAGTGAGACCCTGAAAGACAATTAGTTTGTGAAGAGGAATAAGCTCCATGATTTGCGATCATCAAAGGACTTTGAACTAGTGTTGAACAAGTGGATGCCTTTGCTTCTGAAGACATCTAAAGAAAGAAGATTAAGATTCTATCAACCAACTTTTGGATATTTCCACTTAGTTCCCAGTGTCAATAATTTTTATTTCTTGTGGCTATTTCTTATCCAATAATGACCCTTCACTGCTATCATTCTCCTTGCTCATTAAAGATGACTAAGGTATACAGGGATGTCAATATTCAGATGAGGGACTTCTCCAGTTCTGAAGAGGGAAGTGAGGAGAAAACATTTTGGTGACACATGTCAGTGTAACCACCAGAGAGGGAAGTAGATTCATTTCCATCCTAATCCCTGCCTTCTCGGGTAGATGACCTATGATGACACAAGGAATTTCAAGGAAGTGACTCTTACAATCATTTCTATCATGGAAGAAAAAAGATGGCTCTATGCCCAAGAATTTATAGGGAAGCAAAAGTTGCACAAAAGATTGGCTTCTCCTTTGGACTCACAAGTTCATAAGAAGGGTAACTGAGAAAAATATATGTGCAGAAACCACTGGTATAAAAACAAAGAAATTGAGGAACATAGATGGATACTAGAATATTAAACTGCACACTCTTAGGTAAAGAAAATAAAAACAAATGTGGTCAAAATTGAAAAGGAAACTAGGAAAAACAGCATAATCTAAGAAAAACTATCATTGCCCTGAGTTAAGTATCACGAAAATAGCATTTCCTGTTCTAACATTTCCTCTCACTTCCCATTTTTTAATTTGCTCTTTAAAAAATTTAGGGCGGGGCGCCTGGGTGGCTCAGTGGGTTAAAGCCTCTGCTTTCGGCTCAGGTCATGATCTCAGGGTCCTGGGATCGAGGCCCGCATCGGGCTCCCTGCTCAGCGGGGAGCCTGCTTCCCCCTCTCTCTCTCTCTGCCTGCCTCTCTGCCTCCTTGTGATCTCTCTCCCTCTGTGAAATAAATAAATAAAATCTTAAAAAAAAAAATAAAAAATAAAAAAAAATAAAAAATTTAGGGCACCCCGGTGGCTCAGTCAGTTAAGCATCTGCCTTGGGCTCAGGTTATGATTTCAGGGTCCTGGGATTCAGCCCTGTGACACATGGGGGGTTTCCTGCTCAGCAGGGAGTCTGCTTCTCAACCTCTCCTTCTGCCCCTCCCCCTTGCTCATGCTTGGGCACTCTCTCTCAAATAAATAAATAAGATCCTTAAAAAAATTTAAAAAAATAAAAACTTTAGGACATGTATTCAGTATTGCTAGGTGCACAATTTGAGAATATCATTTTTTAAAATATGCAGTAAAGAATACCACACACTACAGTCGTTATAAGCATGTGTGGCTACAATTTAGAGGTTCTTCTCCAAAAAAAAAAAAAAAAAAAAAAAACCCCAGCAAAAAAGGGCTCTTTTTCTTACTAATGCCAATATAAAAAGCAAGCATGTCTTCAACATTTCTTTGTAATTGCCTTACATATGCAACTTTTTAAAGCATAAGACACATTGTTCGTCTTCAAGGAACTTGCCTTCTTATAAGATAAATAATAAAAAACTGAAATTTATTAATAAATACTAAAGTATTATGCAAAGGTAAATTACATGCCATAATTCCTGTCAAGAAGAGAAGTAGAATTAAAATGACAATTTGGGGAAATATTTGTTCTATTTATGGAAGAAAAATGATTACTGTCCTTAATATATAGAGAAATCTTAAAATGATTAGAACATATATATTTTAGTAGAAAAATAAGAAAAAGTTAATAAGCTTGCCTACCTGTGGCACCTGGGTGGCTCAGTGGGTTAAACCTCTGCCTTCGGCTCAGGTCATGATCTCAGGGTCCTAGGATCGAGCCCCACATTGGGCTCTCTGCTCAGCAGGGAGCCTGCTTCCCCTTCTCTCTCTGCCTGCCTCTCTGCCTACTTGTGATCTCTCTCTCTGTCAAATAAATAAGTAAAATCTTAAAAAAAAAAAGCTTGGGCACCTGGGTGGTTCAGTGGGTTAAAGCCTCTGCCTTCAGCTCAGGTCATGATCTCAGGGTCCCAGGATCAAGCCCCGCATCGGGGTCCCTGCTTGGCGGGGAGCCTGCTTCCTCCTCTCTCTCTGCCTGCCTCTCTGCCTACTTGTAATCTCTCTCTCTGTCTGTCAAATACATACATAAATAAATCTTTAAAAAAAAAAAAGCTTGCCTACCCCCTTAAAAACAACATTAAATCAGGATAGCCTAAAAAAAAGTCAAGTCCTGATATAATTAACTTAATTATAAGGACTTTGTTTAAATGCCAACTAAAACAATGAGATGACTGATGATTTTTGCCTATAAGATTACACAGTCCTGTAAAGTTTTGCCATATCAAATGTTGGTCATTAGGATGGATAAAAGGTGCATTGGTATTCTGCTGATGAGTATTTAAATTAGTATGAACTTTAAAAAGTACATACCTTTGATCAAAAATTCTGCTTCCAAAAATGTTTCTGGAGAAATAATTTTTCTTAATAGTAAAACTAGGGGCATCTGGGTGGCTCAGCCAGTTAAGCAACCAATCCTTGATTTCGGCTCAGTGTCCTGAGATGGAGACCTTTGTCGGGTTCCATGCTCAGCATGGAGTCTGCTTAGGATTCTCTCCCTTTCCCTCTGTCCCTCCCCTCCTCACAGGATGTGTACCCAGGCTCTCTCCCTTGTTATTAAAAAAAAAATTAAAATTAAAATTCAGCTTAAACTGCTATGTATGATATAAATTCATTCTTTGGGGGAATTTAAAGAATATTCTAAAATCTTTAGGTTTTTAGAATATACTTTAAATACCCAAATCTTAATAGTGATTGTTTCTGTAGGTGAAATTAGAACAAATTTAAGTCCATATTTTCTGTAACTTCTAGAATTATTTGCAATATGCAAATATTATTTTCATTAATAGAAAAAAACAAATATTATACAAAGTTAAGTGCCTCAAATTTTTTTCTTTTCCACCTGACATAAACAAATTTCCTAATATTTATAATACCTCACAGAATTTATTTATTTACTTATTTTATTAGGCAGTGGGACCAAAAGAATCTAAGCTTCTCAAATACTTCTGTTTAGAATGGTTGATATACACACAGGACCAATTTCAGGGAAAAAAGAATACGGGGTGCCTGGGTGGCTCAGTGGGTTAAAGCCTCTGCCTTTGGCTCAGGTCATGATCTCAGGGTCCCGGGATCGAGGCCCGCATCGGGCTCCCATTGGGCTCCCATCCGGCTCACTGCTCAGCAGGGAGCCTGCTTCCTCCTCTCTCTGCCTGCCTCTCTGCCTACTTGTAATCTCTCTTTCTGTCAAATAAATAAATAAAATCTTTAAAAAAAAGGAAAAAGGAATAAATTCACTGTGAATTTCCACAAACCTTTCTTAATCTGCCTACCATCTCTATTACTTAAGCCTACATGATTCAGAAGTCACCGGTTGTTTTCGGAAGCTGATTTGTTACCCAGTATTTGTAAGACCTTAGCCAAATGATTTATTTTATTCTATTTTTAATCCGAAACTTCTAGCTTCCACAGTTTTCTTCCAAACCAGTAATTTAATTTGTTTTGCAGCGATACAAAGCATACATACATACATACAAAACAACCAAACAAATAAATTTAGGTTTGCCTTGTAGCAGTTGATTGAGATTTTATTCTTTAAAAAATAAATAAATAAAAGTTCATTAAACATGCTTGGTAAAGACAAGTTAATGTATTGTCTTAGAAATTCGTTCTTTGTTGGAACATTATTTTTATGTGTGGAAACAAAACCAAACAACTGAGAATTAAACCCAAATACAGAAATCTTACCAAATGAACATCAATGTAATACAGTGTCAATGGTTTTGTCATTATAGAGCAACAATGAGAAGTAGGGCATTCAGTGGATGTTGGTGCAGTGTGCATGCAGTTTTGATGAAAGCTCCCACTCACAGTTTGGTTTCTGTACAAAACCTCATTACATCAGGGCGAATGTACACACACTTATTAGTTTTTACACATTTTAAGAAAACAAACATACAAACAAGAATAACAAAAGCCTAATTATTATATGGAAAATTTCTTTACCAGTACTCTTTTCTTCTCATATATTTGACTCAACAAACTAAGCTAACTGACACACTTTTCTCTTAGCTGTGTCAGCAGCATGGCCCATGTCTACAGCATGGAACTTCACCATTCCCTTATAAACCTATGATGCATAAACTCATAAGACAATTCTAATGTGGACGTCAAGTAATACTTAAGCAATTTCTAATTTGTTCTTTTAGAATTTGCTTTTTCTTGTATTGATGCTAAGCCTAAATTCTCTTATAAATTACAAAAAATTCAGGTGATTTTTTATTCCTTTAAGCTTCATGTAATTGGATTTTATATAATGCTGGTAGTATGATTATATTAAGTATTATTTAGAAATTTCTCACAGGACAGATGCCAAGGTTACAACTCATTTTTATCTCTGTAATGACAAATACTGAATTTTTAATAAACATGTCAGTAATAATAAAGTTTTTTGGAAAGATGCCATTGCCGGGATTGATTCTAAGCATGTTGTTTGTTTTAACTCATTTAATAATCAGAAGAACTACATAGAGAAATTAGAACACTTGTGCCTTGTTAGTGGAAACATAAAATGGCACAGATGTTACTAAAAATAGTCTGGTGGCTCTTCAAAAACTTTTAAATATTTATTACCATATGATCCAGCAATTCTAATTCTGGGTATATATCCAAAAGAATTGAAAGCAGAATTTCAAAGAAAAATTTGCACACCCATGTTCATAGCAACATTATTCTTAGTAAGCAAAAGACAAAAGCAGACCAAGTGTTCCTCGATGGATAACTCGATAAAGAAATGTGATTTATATACAATGGAATATTATTCAGCTTTAACAAGGAAGAGAATTCTGACACATGCTATGATATAAATGAGCTTTGAGCACATTATACTAAGTAAATTAAGTCAATCACAAAAAGACAAATATTGTATGATTCCACTCACATGAAATATCTAGAGTAGTCAAATTCATAGAAACAGAATGAAGAGTAGTCCAGAGTCTTGAGGATGGGGAAGTGGAGAACTGTGGGGAGTGGGTATAGAGTTTCAGTTTTGTAAGATAAAAAAGTTCTGGACATTGGTAACACTGGAATGTGAATATACTTAGTACTACTGAATTGTACATTTAAAAATGGTTAAGGGTGTCTGGGTGGCTCAGTTGGTTAGGCATCAGAATCTTGGTTTTGGCTCAGATCATGATCTAAAGGTCATGAGATCAAGCCCTGGGCATGAAGGCTGCTTGAGATTCTCTCTCGCTCTCCTTCTGCCCCTTCTCTCTTGTTCTCAAATAAATAAATAAATAAAGTTAAGATAGTAAATTTTGTATGACGTGTATTTTTCCACAACTAAAGCTAAATAAGATGGCATTCTCCATCCCAGTAAAACAATGGAGGCATAGAGAGTGGTTGAAATTGTGGCCTTATTCATAAAACTGGTGGATTACTGTGCTGGAGATTTAAAATCCAGGGAGTCTGGTTCTGTAGACCACCCTCTTGCTCCTCCCACTGCTTTCAATATGCCCGATGTTGTTTTCCATAGCTTCGCTAATCGCAGCTGGGATAGCAAAATCATTTATTTTACTGATAAGTTCATTTAAGAAATGAAGGTGGATGGCTTATGGACATTGGGGAGGGTTTGTGCTATGGTGAGTGCTGTGAAAGGTGTAAGCCTGATGATTCACAGACCTGTACCCCTGGGGCAAATAATTAAAAAAAAGAGAGAGAGAGAATAAAATCCATGACATGTAAAAAAAAATAAAAGAAGAAGAAGAAGAAATGAAGGTATAATTTCTATAATTCCTGAGGTATAATTCCACAGCTCTCTAAGTTTTGCCTGATTACAGACAGTCTAGATAATCATTATTATCTTGCCCATGTAACTGGTTTTTAACTAATAGCGATAATTCATTTTTTATTGCAAAAATGTTTATTATAATCATTACATGGAATAAGCCTTTTAGTAGATGTCATTGGCCTTTTGATTTCTGGAAATATTAATTTTTAGATAAATTTTGATAACTCTTTTTTTTTTTAATTTGCCCCAGGGGTACAGGTCTGTGAATCATCAGGCTTACAGTTTTCATAGCACTCACCATAGCACAAACCCTCCCAATGTCCTTAACCCAGCCACCTTATCCCTTCCCTCCCACCCCCCCCCAGTAATTCATTTTCAATCATGGATCTGTATACCTTATAGAAAATACAATGACATGAGCTTTTATTTTCGGTGGCTCACTCCTGCAAGTGGAAGAACTGTGTTGACCCTGTATCTTTGGAACGTGTCATTTCATTACGTGAAGCTTAGCAGGAAGGGAAGGTGATCTGTGGGAGTCAGTGGCTTTATGGGCTTTATGTGTCATCAAGAGGAAAAGGAAAAAAAATCCCAACCTTAGTTTACAGAGTCATAAAACCATACAAAAAATGGATGAACTAGCTCAGAGAATATCTCAGGAAAATTAACAATTCTGGATCCCCAGTCAAAGAGAGCCAGATTAGCATTACTATGCTCCATCTCCAGATTTGGGTACCTAATACCCCATGCACATAAACATTTTTTCTCCCTGTTCTCTCACACACTCTTACCCTCCACACAAATCAAAAATGAAACAACGCCAGCTCTCAAAGAAAGCTAGGAATCTATTGGCAACATATTTTAAAGATCAAACACATTTTTTAAATGTCCTTAAAGATCTGTAAGTAAAATGGAAGGTCTTAAAGGACGTGCTAGTGTCCTTCTGGGCCTTTTTGTATTTCCCAGCTCTGCATAAGTATAATCTCCACGGCTAGGCCTCGGCGGCTATAGGTGTATCTGTCTTGTTAAGGGCCCTTACCTAAAGGGTTGATTACAGCAACTAGACCATAAAAGGATCTCACAGGTGGCTGAGATAACAAGGGTAGAGAACAGGAGCATATTTCTGGGGCAAAGTTTCTTCCCCTCCACACACAAGCTTATTGTTTAATCCTTCTTTTTGTGTATGTGACTCAGCATACAAAAAAAAAAGAAATACTGAGAGGTTGTAGAAATGATTAGAGTGTCAGAAACCATCAGTTCTACCCTGTTTCTGCTTGCTGAAATTGTTTAGTATTATCTTTAGTAAATGTTTGTATATATTTGCCCTTTCCAGGACACTGAAAACGTAGGTTTCTTCCAGATGAACACACACAAGCACACTTACACACCCAATGACTTTTCATCACGATCAAAATTGTTAGAAGACATTCTCATAAACTGCAGAGAAGCAACAGGCTCCCGTACATGGATGCTTCAGATTCTTCCCCTATGCATTTCTCTCAAACTCTCTGGAACCCTGCGGAAACTTTCAAATCCAGGCACTCTGACTGTGCTTACTTCTGGCCACCACCCCGATCTATTTCCTTCTCAGGGCTTCCTGGCTCTGCCAGCTCTTGAAACAGCAGTGCCTGCCTCTGTGTGTGTGTGTATGTGTGTATAGTTCAACATTTTTATATCTTAACTGCCTGTAAAGTCACTGATTACTACATTCAGATCAAATCCTGAATTTACTTTTCTCCTGGAGACAGAAGTGAGCCTCCCCAGTCTTCCCTGGCCCTGCCCTCCTGGGACTACCACCAGCTCCCAGGGTTCTTGTCAGCACCAGCACCACTGGCTGAAGATGAAAACTGAAAAAGGAGATTAAAGTGTGAGGTAAAATTGTTTTTTAAAATCTCTTTTCTTGAAGTTTTTGTCTGGCATCTGCAGAGCATTTGGGCTTCTCGAGTGATTTCAGTTTTGAACACATGTTTGCAATTTAAATGCTTTTGCCTAATTCCAATTTTACCGCTGGGAACTCAGTATTGTTGTTTATGCTGTGCACAGTCTATCAGGCTTTCCATGATCACGTTTATTTTTTTTTATTTATTTATTTTTAAAGATTTTATTTATTTATTTGACACAGAGAGAGAGATTACAAGTACGCAGAGAGGCAAGCAGAGAGAGAGGAGGAAGCAGGCTCCCCGCCGAGCAGGGAGCCCAATGCGGGCCTCGATCCCAGGACCCTGAGATCATGACCTGAGCCGAAAGCAGAGGCTTTAACCTACTGAGCCACCCAGGTGCCCACGTTTATTTTTCTAGGTTCAGTTGGACTTTTCTGAAGCATGCCAGGATTGGGGGTCTTCTTAAGAAACTGTAAGCCTCATTAACAGAATAAAGCTGGACTTTATTAGAGTGAAACAAATGGAAGAAATATTCTTTTCTCATTAAAAGAAACATTCGATTTTATTTTTTTACTTATTTTTATTTTTCAAAAATTTTTAAAGATTTTATTTATTTGAGAGACAGGAAGAGAAGAGAGAGAGCACAAGCAGGGCTAGGGGCAGAGGGAGAAACAGACTCCCCACTGAGCGGAGAGCTTTGCATGGGACTCCATCCCAGGACACTGGGATCATGAGCAGATGCTGAGGCAGCCTGAGCCACCCAGGCATCCCAACCATTTGGTTTTAATGTCAGATATCTCCATTAGTTTCTCCTAGGAGAGGTTTTTTCATTTCTCTCTCTCTCCCCCCCCTTTTTTTTTTTTACCATTGATCTTTTTAGAAGCCAATTCTAGACATTGTAATTTTCAGCCTATTGCTCAACTAGGAAGACCTGGGGTGTCATGTTGCCTATCGTATACAACCACATAAAATTGTCAGTTTGGGGTAGGATTTAAAATATATTTATAAACTAACTTTTATAATTTTAAATATCACTTATAAGCCATCTTGCAGGGTTTTTAGCTCAGTGACATCAGTTATTTTATGTCTTCCAGCCTTACCCGCCTGCATCCATCTCCCCATGTAATTCTGAACTCATCATCATCCATGGGTCACGAGAAGTGCAATTCAGGACTACTACTCCTAGATTCCTGAATCGGTTACACCCATTTCCCAGATGTGACTAGGATGTATTCAGAATCAGCTGCCTTATTTTCATCTTGTTACTCATATCCATGCTTCTCTGGCAACATTTTTGCAGCATGAAGAGCTTGAGGTTTTTGTTCAAGGAAGTTTGCTTTGTCAAAGTAAAATTTCCTTACAAATTGTGAACACCCTAATTTGGATTAGAAAAAATCACGGACACACTGACTCTGGTGCAGGCCCACCCATGGTAGATTTGAGGTATGACCGACTAAGTGCTCAGAGCTGGGAAATTTGTCTATTTCTGGTTGCCACCCACTTGTTTGTGTTTGAGCAGACTCTCTGAACTTGTTCCTTAATCTCATCCACAAGATGAAAGTAAGACTTATCATCAGGGTGTGTAGCATAGTCAATACAATTTATTTTCTAGAAGACGTTAATTCATTTTGATAAATCATTTATGTATACCCTATATTGTTAGAGAGCAGATGAAAAGTGGTTTAAAGTCATGCTTTCCACTTTTCTTGAGCATGCCAGTTACTTGGGCACTGTTAAAATGTAAATTCTGATTCTAGATTGGGGCCTGAGATGTTGCATTTCTAATAAGCTCTAGGTAATGCCAATAGTACATGGTGCTTGTACATGAACCATATTTGAATAGCAGTTGTGAATTGATTATGTACATATAAAGCAATAGTACAAATAAATCAAAATTAATAAAGAAATGAAAAAGGATGAGTGAAGACATGAATGGACTCAGGAATGATGTTATAAATATATAAAATAATGTTAGCCACCCACTAAGTGGGGAACAAATTTGTTCGTATGATTTGTAGCAGACAGTATAAAAATGGGAACTGTGTCCTCAATATTTATTTGCTTTCCCCTAATAATCTGTATGCATAATAAAAGTTGGTTAATGCAATTATATCACTACTAAATTTTATATTCTGTAGCGAAAGAAGAAAAAGAGAGCCTCATTTATTTTCCTCAATTCAGAATATGAAAGCATTCAAATATATTTGGGATCAAAATTTACATTTATAGAATCTGGGAAGAAACAGTTAAGAAATTAGCAGAACAAAATGTTTTAAGGAAAACTGTTTCATTTATTGTATATAACTCAGATTTAATATCCAAATATACTATGTTGACTTCTGCTGTCCCTCATTCCTATGTATATATATCCAAACTGGGAGGTAATACCGTCCCCAAGATCTTAGAAGATTCTGAGTGGGACATGCCGGTTCAATCATTCATTCATTCAGTTAATTCAACATCTACTTCATTCTAAGTACAGAGCTTACAGACTCAATTTTACTTCTTTCCACTTCCTGCTTCTGTTGGGTTCTTGACCAACCACATTATTTGTTTCCTTCTTGAGGCTGCTGACATATTCCACAGTAACTCATGCTGGAGAATTTCTTCTACTAGACTCTGCCCCTCCACTAGCAAGGGACTGCTAAGGCAACCAGACATTTACCACAAAACAGAAGATAATTAAGAAGCATACAGAAGGCAACAATTTAATATGGAATATTTAATATAATTTTCCTAAAATGCCCTGGCCACTCAGCTTTCATCAGCATCTCACTTTGGGATCTTGCCTGCTCTAAATTTATGTGTGTCTACCCATGGAGAGCCTCTGTTTTTCCATCAATATATTCTTCTTCAAGCCTCTGAAGGACCCAGCTCCTTTACTTTATGAGGAGTAATAAAGATGCAAAATTTGAACTATTTTTACAATTTTTCTAGCATAAGATGCCATATGTTTAAAGACAAACCCACGATTTAATAACAACTTTTACTAGGGAAACAAAAAGACACACGTTTTTGTGTGTATACCTATTAATTATAAGATATAAAATTATGATATATAATGCATATCTTACAATGTAAAATGAAGAAATCTTTGCCCAGATTTCTCTCTTCTAGAATGTTTTTTAGGGAATGTGTGGAAGAGTTACTTCTAAAACACCAGGCTATTGTATCAACAAGGTTTCCTAATCAAAAACATACCTCTTTCTATACAAACTAATTTTAGGGATAACAGTTTAAGCAGAAGCTAGCTTTTAAATTAGTGATTTTGTTTGTAGCTCCCATTATACAAGCAAATACTGAAAGCTTAATAAGTACAGTCACTGTTTAAAGTACCTTCAAAGAATTTTGGAATCACCAAATTACTTACAAAATATTTACGTGATAAAACCTCTGGTTGGCAATCTTTGAAGTCCAGTTATAGTTATTTTACTAGCAGCAATGAGAGTTCATCTAAAATATTATATAATTCAAATTGTTATTAATTCAAACTCTATTCATACGTAGTATATATTACATATTAATTTTTTTAAAGATTTTATTTATTTATTTGACAGAGAGAGAGAGAGATCACATGTAGGCAGAGAGGCAAGCAGAAAGAGACGGAAGCAGAGAGCCCAATGCGGGGCTGGATCCCAGGACCCTGAGATCATGACCTGAGCCTAAGGTAGAGGCTTAATCCACTGAGCCACCCAGGCGCCCCTATATTATGTATTATTTTTGATCGACAGATTCTCAGAAATAAATGGAACAGTAGATTATGAAGGATCCTTTAACTTCTACATTTTACATTTCCTTCTATTTCTAGGATGTTTACATTCTATGTGTGTTGGGGGGAGGTTTGTAAAATGAGAAACAGTAGTAAAAGCAAAGTTTCACTTACAAAGTTCAGCGGAGATGAAGTGGAAAAAATAATGAGTTGCTCTCCATGATGGTCAATTTTATGCGTCAACCTTATTGGGCCACAGGGAGCCCAGATATGTGGCCAAACATTATTCTAGGCCTGTGAGGGTATTTCTGGATGAGATTAACATTTAAATTGGTAGACGGAATAAAGCAAATTGCCCTTTCTAATGTGAATAGGCTTTATCAATCAGTTGAAAGCCTGAAGAGAATAAAAAGGCTGTCCTTCCTGGGAATGGGGGAGAATTCATCCTGTCTGCCTTTCTTTGAGCTGACACATAAGTTTTTTTCTGCCTTCACACTCAAACTGGAGTGTTGGTTGTTCTTTGGTCTCAAATTTGCTGGCTTTCAGATTAGAACTAAGCCATTGGCAATCCTGGGTTTCCAGTTTGTGGTCTACAGATCTGGGGACTTTTCAGCCTTCATAATTACATGAGCTAATTCTTTATAATAAATTTTCTCTCTGTGTCTCTCTACACACACACACACACACACATACATATATATATGTATGTGTGTGTGTATATATATATGTACATAAATATATGTACATATATATATATAAACATATATATAATATTGTTTCTGTTTCTCTAGAGAATAGAGAATAATAATATAGTCTCCTCCCAGGACTCAAAAATTTTGGAAGACTTAGAAGAGCAACAATATTCTAATTCAGAGTTAGTATTATTAGTATGATTATGATTAGAATAGTTGCTAATCAGAGTTTGCAAACCAATTTTTAATATATATACATATGTACATTATATGTGTGTGTGTATGTGTGTGTGTGTGTGTGTGTGTGTGTGTGTGTATAAAGGGATTTATTATACCTAATTGGTTTATGTGGTTGCAGATCCAGCAGGATAAGTTGGCAAGTTGGGGATCCAGCACAGCTGATGATTTAGTTCCAGTCTGAGACTGAAGGCCTAAGAACCAAAAGAACTGATGGTGTTTTAGTTTGAAAGCTGTCAGGTACAAGACTCAGGAAAAGTCAGTGTTTTAGACCACTGTGATGACAGGAAAGAGGCTGATGTCACAACTCAAAGACTGTCAGGCAAGAAGCATTCTATCTTATTTGGGGGGAGGGTCAGTCTTTTTGTTCTATTCAGGCCTTCAACTTTAAGAAGGACAATCTGTTTTACTCAATATACCAATTTAAATATTAATGCCTTCCAAAACACCCTCACAGAAATACTCAGAATAATATTTAAACAAATACCTGGGCATCTCATGGTGCAGTCAAGTTGATCCATAAAATTAATCATCATAGTTTCTATGCAGGGAGGAGTAACAGGAACAGGATTTACCCTTTTGCATGAAGCAACCAAATGAAAGATAGTGGGTAAGAAACAAACAAACAAACAAACAAAAAAATTGAGCCATATGATTTTCCCGGATTACTGCCTTGAAGGAATTCCCGGGCCACACTTCAAGGAGACAATAGTAGACATCCAATAAAAAATATCAGGCATGCAAAGAGGCAGAAAAAAGAAACCATAATAAAAAAAGTTATTCAATTGAGAAAACAACCTAGAACAAACAAGCTGTTAGAATGAGCAAAGAAATGCCTTAAAACAGTAATTATAACTGTATTCAATATGCATGAAAAGTTGAGACAATAAAAATATAATCATTTCACCCAAAATGACAATCTAGAGGTGGAAACTACATCTAAGGTAAAAATGTAATAGGTGAGATTAAGATCACATTATACATTGCAGAAGAAAAGTTCAGTGAACATGAAGTCATAGCAATAGATGTTATTCAAAATGAAACACAAAGAGAGAAAAATATTTTTAGAAATAAATAGAGCATCAGTGAGCTATGAATAACTATATGTGGCCTAGAGTCCAGAAGGAAAGAGAGACAGAAAAATTATTTGAAGAAATGACTGTAACCCACAATTCCAAGAAGCTCAATAAATCTGAAACATGTACACACACACACACACACACACACACAATTTGTGAAAATGACCACACCAAGGCAGATCATAATTCTATTGGTCAAAATCAGTGATGTAGAAAAAAGAAAATCTTAGTCAAGGAAGTATAAGGCCCAGCATGGGGAATATAGTCAGTGATATTATAATAACATTGTGCAGTGACAGGTGGTAGCTACACCAGTGGGAGCATAGCTAGGTATAGAGAAGTTGAATCAGTATGTTGTATACCTGAAATGATATAACAGTGTGTGTCAAATATACTCAAATTAAAAAAAAAAAGAAAAAAAAGAAAAAAAAAGAAAATCTTAGAAGCAGAGAAAACACATGGCTACATATAGAAAAAAAAGGTAAGAAAGACAATGGATTTCCAAAAAGGAAAAATGAGGTACAACTGAAGTGTAAAGACGAATGGTAGTTTTATTTTGCCTTAAGTCCAGATAATTCTTACCATGTTTCCGTAAAATCTGATTTTCAATTCTAAGATGTGCAGTTTCATTTCTGTAAAAAACTTCCAGAAGCTTTAGTCTAACCAGTAAAGACCTTTGTACTGCTTGTCACTGAGCCAGTTGCTGCTCTTGCAATTTACAACTTTATACCCACAAAAATGCCCTTTGTATTTAGATATCTGCCTGCTGAGTGTTAAAAGCCAATTTCCCTTTGCGTCATGTAACAGTGTCTTAAGAATAGCATTAGTTATTCAGTTTCTGAGTTTGATCTTCTTTATTTTCTCATGATTAGATTGTCAGAAAATATTCTATTAAGTATTTGCACAACCTGGTACAAAAATGATTTCCCCAAAAGATGTCCTGAGAAAAAATCTGAAGTTGATTCATGGCTATCCCATGACCTATGCTTTTGCAAACAACTGGGAAAGGATTGAACGGTTCCACAGCAGGCCAGATGACATTGTGATAGCCACTTACCCCAAATCAGGTGAGTTTTGTGGACTGACAGATGCAGATCTGGCATCAGGCTTTGTTTCCTGAAGATCAGCTTCTCTCTACAAAATTATTATTATCCTAAATAAAATTAATATTCTTATCAGTCAGTCTAGCCATATACTTTTGAGTATATTTAAAATGAGGATTTGGGGCACAGAAAGGGAAATGGCAGAATTAAATTTCTTTTTTTTTTTTTAAGATTTATTTATTTGACAGAGAGAGGCACAGCAAAAGAGGGAATACAAGCAAGGGGAGTGAGAGAGGAAGAAGCAGGCTTTCCGCCAAGCAGGTAGCCCTATGAGGGACTCTATCTGAGGACCCTGGGATCATGACCTGAGTTGAAGGCAGATGCTTAACGACTGAGCCACCCAGGTGCCCCCAGAATTAAATTTCTAATAGAATGTATTAAGATGGCAGACTACCTGTAGGGACTACCCCCCCCCAACCCAATTCAAGTGATGGTTACCAAAAAATGTTGCCTTTCACCACAGGTACCACTTGGGTTAGTGAAATTGTGGACATGATTCTAAATAATGGAGATGTTGAAAAATGCAAGCGGGATTTTATAACAGTTAAAGTGCCAATGTTGGAAATGGCCGTCCCTGGACTAAGAACTTCAGGTAATTTTAAATTATTTTGGAATTATAATTTTATAATATTATTATTTTTTAATTTTTAAATTATTTTTATAAATTCAAAACCAGATTTTCTTTTTAAGTTCAGTTAGTCAACACATAGTACCTCATTATTTCTTGTTGTAGTGTTCAATGATTCATTAGTTGCTTATAACACCCAGTGCTCATCATATCACATGCTCTCCTTAATGCCCATCATCCAATTACCCCATCCTCACCTACCTCCCCTCTAGAAACCCTATTTATTTTCCTGAGTCAAGAGCCTCTTATGGTTTGTCTCCCTTTCTGATTTCTTCCCAGTTTTCCCTCCCTTCTCCTATCAACCTCTGTGCTATTTCTTATATTTCACATACAAGTGAAACCATATAATTGTCTTTCTCTGACTGACTTATTTCACTTAGCATAATACCCTCCAGTTCTATCCATGTCAATGTAAATGGTAGGTGTTCATCCTCTCTGATGGCTGAGTAATATTCCATTGTATATATAAGCCACATCTTTATCAGTTCATATGTTCAAAGACATCTCAGCTCCTTCCACAGTTTGGCTATTGTGGACATTGCTGCTATGAACATTGGGGTACATGTGCCCCTTTTTTCACTACATCTGTATCTTTGGGATAAATACCAGTAGTGCAATTGCTGGGTGGTAGGATAGCTCTATTTTTAACTTCTTGAGGAATTGCCATACTGTTTTCCAAAGTGGCTTTACCAACTTACATTCCCACCAACAGTGTAAGAGGGTTCCCCTTTCTCCACATCCTTGCCAACATTTGTTGTTCTATGTCTTATTAATTTAAGCCATTCTCACTGGTATAAGGTGGTATGTCACTGTGGTTTTGATCTGTATTTCCCTGATGACAAGGGATGTGGAGCATTTTTTCAAGTGTCTGTTGGCCATGTGAATGTCTTCTTTGGAGGAGTACCTGTTCATGTCTTCTGCCTGTTTCTTGATTGGATTATTTGGTTTTTTTGGGTGTTGAGTTTGAGAAGTTCTTTACAGATCATGGATATCAGACCTTCATCTATTATGTCATTTGCAAATATCTTCTCCCATTCCATAGGTTTCCTTTTAGTTTTGTTGACTATTTCCTTTGCCATGCAGAAGTGTTTTATTTTGATGAAATCCCAATAGTTCATTTTTGCTTTTGTTTCCCTTGCCTTTAAAAACATGTCTAGCAAGAAGCTGCTGTGGCTGAGGCCACAGAGATTGCAGCCTATGTTCTCCTAAAGGATTTTGATAGATTTCTGTCTCACATGTAGGTCTCTCATCTATTTTGAGTTTATCTTTGTGTATGGTGTAAAAGAATTGTCCAGTTTCATTCTTCTGCATGTGGTTCTCTAATTTTCCCAGTACCATTTGTTGAAGAGACTGTCTTTTTTCCATTGGATATTTTTCCTGCTTTATCGAAGATTAGTTGACCATACAGTTGAGGGTCCATTTCTGGGTTCTCTATTCTGTTCCATTGATCTATGTGTCTGTTTTTGTGCCAATACTAAGCTGTCTTAATGATCACAGCTTTATAATATAGTTTGAAGTCAGGTATTGTGAGGCCACCAGCATTGGTTTTCTTTTTCAACATTCCTTTGGCTATTCATATTCCTATGGTCTTTTCTGGTTCCATACAAATTTTATGTTTGTTTCAGCTCTGTGAAAAACATAGATGGCATTTTGATAGGGATTGCTTTGAAAGGGTAGATTGTTCTGGGCAGCATGGACATTTTCACAATGTTTGTTCTTCCAATCCATGAGCATGGAATATTTTTTCATTTATTTGTGTCTTCCTCAATTTCTTTCATAAGTGTTCTGTGGTTTCTAGAGTACAGATCCTTTACCTCTTTGGTTAGGTTTATTTCTAGGTATCTTATGGTTTTTGGTGCAATTGTAAGTGGGATTGATTCCTTAATTTTTCTTTCTTCAGTAACATTGTTAGTGTACAGAAATGCAATTGATTTCTATACATTGATTTTGTATCCTGCCATGTTGCTGAATCCCTGTATGGGTTCTAGCAATTTGGGAGTGGAGTCTTTCAGGTTTTCCACATAAAGTATCCTGAAATCTATGAAGAGTGAGGTTTGACTTCTTTGCAAATTTGAATACCTTTTTTTTGTCGTTGTTGGCTGATTGCTGAGTCTAGTACTTCTAGTACTATGTTGAATAAAAGTGGTGAGAGTGAGCATCCCTGTCATGTTCCTGACCTTAAGGGAACTTAAGGGAAAAGTTCTCAGTTTCCCCCCACTAAGAATGATATTCATTTTGCGATTTTCATGGATGGCTTTTTAAAATTAATATATAATGCATTATTTGCCCCAGGGGTACAGGTGTATGAATCATCAGGCTTACATATTTCACAGCACTCACCATTGGCACAAACCCTCTCCAATTCCTTAATCCAGCTACCCTATCCTTACCTCTCCAACCCCCAGTAACCCTCAGTTTGTTTCGTGAGATTAAGAGTCTCTTATGGTTTGTCTCATTCCTGATCCCATCTTGTTTCATTTTTTCCCTCTCTATCCCCCATGGTCCCTGGCTCTGCCCCTCAAATTCCTCACATCAGAGAAATCATATGATAATTGTCTTTCTCTGATTGATTTATTTCACTTAGCATAATACCCTCTAGTTCCATCCATGTCGTTGCAAATGGCAAGATTTCATTTCTTGTGATGGCTACATAGTATTCCATCCAAATGGCCAATAGACACATTAAAAGTGCTCAACATCACTCAGCTTCGGGGAAATACAAATCAAAACCACAGTGAGATATCACTTCACACCAGTCAGAATAGCTAAAATTAACAAGTCAGGAAACGACAGATGTTGGCGAGGATCTGGAGAAAGGGGAACCCTCCTACTCTGTTGGTGGGAATGTAAGCTGGTGCAGCCACTCTGGAAAACAGTATGGAGGTTCCTTAAAAAGTTGAAAATAGAGCTACCCTATGACCCAGCAATCACACTACTGGGTATTTACACTAAAGATAAAAATGTAGTGATCCGAAGGGGCACAAGCACCCAAATGTTTATAGCAGTAATGTCCACAATAGCCAAACTATGGAAAGAACCTAGATGTCCATCAACAGATAAATGGATAAAGAAGATGTGGTATACATATACAATGGAATATCATTGATGGCTTTTATGACATTGAGGTATATTTCCTTTATCCCTATACTCTGAAGAGTTTTAATCAAAAAGGATGCAGTATTTTGTCAAATAGTTTTTCTTCATGAATTGAGAGAATCATATGGTTCTTGACTTTTCTTTTATTAATGATTAATGTGATTTATTAATTGATTTGTGAAAGTTGAACCACCCTTGCAGCCCAGTAATAAATCCCACTGGTCATGATGAATAATCGTTTTAATGTACTGTTGGATCCTATTGGATAGTATCTTGGTGAGAATTTTAGCATCCATGTTCATCAGGGATATTGGCCTATATTTCTCCTTTTTGATGGGTTCTTTGTCTGGTTTGGGGATCAAGGCAATGCTAGCCTCATAGAACAAGTTTGGAAGTTTTCCGTCCATTTCTATTTTTTTTGAAATAACTTCAGTAGAAATAGGTGTTATTTCTTCTTTAAATGTTGGTATAGTTCCCCTGAGAAGCTATTTTGGCCCTGGACTCTTGTTTTTTTGGGGAAGTTTTTGATTACTGCTCCAATCTCCTTGCTGGTTATTGGTCTGTTCAGATTTTCTACCTCTTCCTGTTTCAGTCTTGGTAGTTTGTAAATTTCCAGGAATGCGTCCATTTCTTCCAGATTGCCTAATTTGTTGGCATATACTTGCTCATAATATGCTCTAAAAATTGTCTGCATTTTCTTCATGTTGGTCATGATCTCTCCCCTTTTATTCATGATTTTATTAATTTGGGTCCTTTCTCTTTTCTTTTGGATAAGTCTGGACAAAGGTTTATCAATCTTATTCTTTCAAAAAAACCAAAAATTCTTTCTAGTTTCGTTGATCTGTTCTACTATTCTTCTGGTTTCTATTTCATTGGATTTCTGCTCTAATCTCTGTTTCTCTTCTCCTGCTGTGTTTAGGTTTTATTTGTTGCTCTCTCTCCAGGTCCTTTAGGTGTAAGGTTAGTTTGTGTATTTGGGATTTTTCTAATTTTTTGAGAGAGGCTTGTATTGCAATGTACTTCCCTCTTAGGATTGCCTTTGCAGTATCCCAGAGGTTTTGAACTGATGTGTTCTCATTCTCATTAGTTTCCATTAATTTTTAAACTTCTTCTTTAATTTCCTGGGTGTCCCATTAATTCCTTAGTAGGATGCTCTTTAACCTCCAAATGCTGGTGTTGCTTCCAAATTTCCTCTTGTGATTGAATTCAAGTTTTAAAGCATTGGGGGCTGAAAATATGCAGGGAATAATCTCAGTCTTTTGTTATTAGTTGGGACCTGATATAGGACCCAGTATGTAATCTATTCTGGAGAAAGTTCCATGTATGCTGGAGAAGAACGAGTATTCTGTTGTTTTAGTATGTAATGTTCTGTATATATCTGTGAAGTCCATCTGGTCCAGTGTGTAATTCAAAGACCGTGTTTCTTTATTGATATTCTGCTTAGATGATCTGTCCATTGCTGTAAGCAGGGTGTTGAAGTCCCCTACTATTAATGTATTATTATCAATTTGTTTCTTTACTTTGGTTATTAATTGGTTTATATAATTAGCTGCTCTTCATGTTGGAGACATAAATATTTACAATTGTTAGATCTTCGTGTTGGGTAGATCCCTTAAATATGATATAGTGTCCCTCTACATCTCTTACTACAGTCGTTGGTTTAAAATCTAATTTTTCTGAAATGAGGATTGCTACCCCAGCTTTCTTTTGAGGTCCATGAGTGTGGTAAATTGTTCTCCACCCTCTCACTTTCAGTCTGGAAGTGACTTTAGGTCTAAAATGAGTCTCTTGTAGACAGTGTATGGATGGATCTTGATTTTTTATCCAACCTGATACCCTGTGTCTTTTGATTAGAGCAGTTAGCCCATTTACAGTCAGAGTAACTATTGAAATATATGAATTTAGTGTCATTGTATTGCCTGTAAGGTCCCTGTTTCTGTAGTTTGTCTCTGTTTCTTTCTGGTCTATGTTACTCTTGGGGTCTCTCTTCACTTACAGTATTCCCCTTAATATTTCTTGCAGGGCTAGCTTGATGTTTATATTCTTTCAGTTTCTATCTATCTTGGAAGCTCTTTATCTTTCCTTCTATTCTGAATGACAGCCTTGCTGGACAAAGTATTCTTGGCTGCATGTTCTTCTCATTTAGAAACCTGAATATATCATGCCAGACCCTCTGGCCTGCCCAGTTTCTGTGGATAGGTCTGATGTTATTCTGATGTTCCTCCCTCCATAGGTAAGGAACCCCCACTTCCAAGCTGCTCTCAGGATAGCTTCACTATTATATGTCAGGTTGTTGATCTATTTTTATTGATTTTGGGAGGGGTCCTCTCTGCTTCTTGGACATGAATGCTTGTTTCCTTCCCCATATTGGGGAAATTCTCAGTCATGATTTGTTCAAATATACCTTCTGCCCCCCCTCCATCCCCTCAGGGGCCCCAATAATTCTAACATTTATTTTTCTTTTCAGGGCATCATTAAATTGTTGAAGCCTTTCTTCATGAGCTCTGAGTTGTCCCTCTCTTTTCCTCAACTTCCTTCCTTTCCAGTAGCCTGTCCTCTGGATCACTTATTCACTCTTCTGCCTCATTTACCCTAGCTGCTCTTAGAGCATCCAATTTAGACTGCATCTCAGTTATAATATTTTTAAGTTTGGCCTGATTATATCTCATTTCTGCCCTTAGAGATTTTCTACTGTCATGTATGCTTTTTTCAAGCCTAGCTATTGACTGTATAATTGCTATCCTGAATTCCATCTCTGACATCTTACTTATATCCATATCGATTAGCTCTATGGCAGAGAACATTGCCTCTGTTCTTTCTTTTGTTGTGAATTTCTCCTAGTCATTTTGTCCATGCCTAGGGTAAGCGAGTGAGCAGCTTCCAAAATAACCATGACCCAAGCAAAATATATCCTAGACAGAGCCAAAGTGGTTGGAAACCACAACAGAAAAGCAAACAAAACCAAAGCCAAAACAAAAACACAAACACAAACACAAACAAAAAAAGAAGGTGGGGAGAGAGACTATAATCTCTCATAGTATGGACAAAGCCAGGTGATCCACTTGTTCCTGATTGAATTTTGTTCTGTGTGTTAGAAGACACTACATCCCAAAATTGCAAAGGAAGCAAATATATACATATACTTACATGTAGATGTATATAAATAAAATTGAATAGAGTGAAAAAAGACTAAAATGAAGAATATATCTATAAAATGTAGATGTGAAAAATAAAAGTTAAAAAGCAACTTAAAAACATAAGTTGGTTAAATAAGAATCTAGTTGAAATGAGAAAAAGATAAAAAAAAAGAAGAAGAAATGGAAAATTTTAGACTGAAAGAGAAACAAATCATGAGAAAACACTGAGAGCTCAATATACTATTTTCCCCTGGCACTGGAGTCTTACAGTCTTGTGGGATCCATAAACTTGTCCACCTGTTCTTCCAGTCTGTCTTTTGGGGGAGGGTCCTGCTATGCTGCTTTTCAGGTGTCTTTGCCTACGCAGAGTTGTGTGGTTTTTGTTCCCCTGGAGACTTTCTGTGCCTCTATAGAGGATCAGAATAAAAATGGTCATGCCCAGATCTCTGGCTCAGGTCTGAAAGATCACATATCCACTTCTTCAATAAACCCTCTGGGAAAATAGTTTTCACTTTTGTGTGTGCCAAACTCTGCAGACTCTTGTGGTACAAGCCTACTGTAATCCCCCCTGGGGGAGTCCCAGGGACCTGCAAGCATTACTGCCCTTTGGGACTGTGAGCAGTTCTGAGCTCATGCATGTACTCTGCTCTCCTGCTCCCAGGACACAGCTGGGTGTCACCCTACTGTTCTTTCTGGGGCCCCCACCAACCTAAAGCTGTTGCCCAGTAGTAGGCATTGCCATTTCACCCCTCCCAGGGAATGGTAAATGGCCCATGTGTTCCAGGCCTTTTCAGGGTGTGCAGGCAGAAAGCAGTTACCCAACTGGGGCTTATGGCAACCTGAGCTGAAAATCCCCTCCTGGGATCACTGACTGTAACCAGTTTCCCCGCTCCACTGCTTGGACAGTCTACTGGTTTGGGCACCACTGTTCTTTCTGTCTCCTGGAATCCTGAGACCACAGTGACCTACCTAGAATTCTGCCCTTTTCATCTCCTTTGCCCCTTTCAGAAAGGGATGTTTCACTGGAGCAGATTTCTAAGAGTTCTGATTTTGTGCTCCAGTGTCATACCACTTTTCCGTGGCCAGCTTATGGAGGATCTGCCCCCCCATTTATCTTCCAATATCTCTCCATGGATTCACGACTCCACGCCTCTCACCTTGCAAAAAACAGTTGCTTTTCTACTTGTAGAGTTCCAGATATATTTTCTTACATCTCAAGCTGAATTCGTGCATGTTCAGAATGATTTGATAGCTATCTGACTAAATTCAAAGGACCAGATGAAATGAGGTTTCCTACTCTTCTGCTATCTTGTCTCCTCCCTATAACATTATTTATATAGCATAGTAATTATTGTATTTATTATTTACATTCAAAGAAAATGGAGTCAATTTGGTAACATAAAATGGAAGTTTGTAAGCAGTACAATCACCAAGACATATAGAGAAACTGTAGTTTAATTCATTGCATATCCAGGTATGATGACCTAAGATAAAAGAGTTTTGTTGTAGAAAATAACTAAAAATTTGGTTAATAACTTAAAAAATGTTTCTATCTTTTACTGACTTCTGTTGTATAGAATGTGGTAGGTTAGATTAATAAATTCCTAATTTAGAACATTGCTATAATTAAATAAGAAAGTAACAACAACTCTCAAACATAAATTTATTATTAATACAATTCATATTTCATTCCACAAATATTTACTGAGTGCTTCCAAAGAATTTTGCACTGTGCTATGGGCTAGATATAAAATAATTAGTAAGTTCAATCCCCTATCCCCAAGGAGTTTACAGTAATATTGTGCCATTAAATAAGTGAATAAACTAATAATATGTGAATATTATTAGGCTCACGTATCCAAAGAATAGGGAACAACAAAAGAGTTTAATTTAGATTGGATATGTCAGGATATCTATTCTGAATTGAGATGTAGATCCATGCACATAGTTGGAGAAAACATATTTCATGAAGGTGAGTATTAGGTATGAATGCCTAGAAGCAGAGAAGACCTTAGTGTAGTCTAGGAAAAACAACAATGAAAGGGGAAATGTGAGATAAAAAAACAACTGGAGACTAGACAGGGACAGATCATGTACGGCTTGTAGTTTTCAAGAACTACTCAGTGGTCTAACAGAGAATCAGGAGTATGGTGTCCTGTAGGCAAGTGAGAAGGATTCAAGAAGCCAGACTTGGCCCTCAAATGCTGCTGGAAACCTGGGATAGGAAGACAGAAGTATTGTGGTGGATGTTTATATCCATTTAAAGAACAGAATCCAAATTTCCTACCCTACCAGAGCTTGTTACTTCCAAAGGCAGAAAAGAACCAAGTGAGAGGGTGTCATTCCTTCTGTGTGGTTGCCTGAAAGCAGAGCAAATGATGAATCTTGGGAGGTAAAATAATTATTCTGGGACAAGCAAACAAAGTGAGTGCAAGAATGAGATAAGACTCCAGAGCCATAAAAAAGTAGGGAAATGAAAAAGGGAAAGAATCAAAGTAATCAGGGCAGGGGATTCAGGGATGACTGGTGGGAGTTGGGGATTAGACGTGGGGAGTGAGGCTGTGTAGCATCACCAGAGAGGAAGTGAGTTTCAGCAGGTAAAAGAGGGTAAATTGTCATTCAGATTTACTCCGGATTCTGACTATGAATGTCTGTAGTATTATTTCATATTCCTAACATTCATATTTGTGCAATAAAGTGTTCATTAAAGACCTTACATGGCAAAACAATTACAACCTGGAGTTTGGGAAATCTTTCAGTGAAGTTGAGGGAGTGAAGGGGAATAATAGACAAGGGGAAAACTTCATTTAAAAAAATGTAAAAGTTCATGTCATGGCATTGAGGAATAGTGGGTTGTGGAAGATGATGATTTATCATTTCTGTATGCTGGATAAAGTGGCTGTTAGTAGTAGCATAATAAAATACTTGGTGGAATTTTTTTTTTTTTTTAAAGATTTTATTTATTCATTTGACACAGAGAGAGATTACAAGTAGGCAGAGAGGCAGGCAGAGAGAGAGGAGAGAGGAGGAAGCAGGCTCCCTGCTGAGCAGAGAGCCCGATGTGGGCCTCGATCCCAGGACCCTGGGATCATGACCTGAGCCGAAGGCAGCGGCTTTAACCCACTGAGCCACCCAGGCGCCCTACTTGGTGGAATTTTAAAGGTATATAATTAATGTTTCCAGATAAAAAACAAGATACTGAATTAAATTTGAAATTCAGATAAATAGCTATTTTATTTAGCCCAAGTATATTCCAAATATTGCATGGAAGATACTTATGCTAAAACACATCTGTTATCTGAAATTCATATTTAACTAGGATTCTTGACCTTTATTTCCTAAGTCAGTCAACCCTATCCACATTAAAATTAAGAGATTCTTCCTAATACAACTGTGTGCTAATACAACCATGTGCAATGCATTGTTCTCTACAGAACATTCACAATGAGCGACATCCTGGCTCCTGTGGAATCTCCATTCTAGTGTGTGTGTTTGGGAATGGGGGTAAGGATGGGGAAGAAGCATGGGAGCTGACAACAAGTAAATAAACAAGTAAATAGACTGAAACAAAAATAAGCATTATACAGAACATTTTAAAAGGGTATTTTAATAGAGATTGAGTGGCTTTTTAGCATATGTAATAACTTTTTGTAAACTAATGGAGCATAAGATTATTTTGAATGAGTGAGTCAGACGCAGTTTTGAGCAGGTGTGCCTTTGTATGCAAAAGGTGGGAAGATATGTAAGATTAACAGGTAATCTAGAGGTTAGGCTGGATATATGTCTTATTGAGAAAAAAATGCATAGGACTCTAAGATTTATTGGATATGAAATCTGAAGGAGATTTTAAGTGTTGATGACTCTATAAGATATGACATCATTAAAAGATATATCTGGGATATGACAAAGGTCACTGAGTGCATTAAATGAATAGTCAAATTAAAAGGGTTGGCTACACTCTTCCTAGTCTATGTCAGGAATTCTGAACGTACCTCTATCTCAGAAGTGCCTTCAGACTGACCAAGTCACTTATTTGTGAGATCCAGGCCCCTGGGATCATCCTAGCTCTGACTAGATAAAATAAGTGGATATTTTCTGTCTCAGGAAAGTTGACATACCCCTTTTCCAGTGACTTGATTTGAAACCACATTCTTCCACATATTAGTTGTTTGCCTTTGGTGAGTTCAGCTAACACCTAAAAATTACACAACATTTTCATTTTGCACATGTGTACATATGACACATAGAGGAAATAATGAAAAAATGCAGGTGCAACAGCTGATGACCTATAGGCATAACACCGTCTATATCATAATAGCAAATGCAAAACAATAGCTGATATGAGAATTGATAGTTATCCATATCTCTTTGAGAATCCATATCTCTCTGAGAAACAGAAACTATTTTCATAATTATTTATCATAATGCAAGGTATGATAAAACTCCAAATTTATAAGACTGATATTATTACTTCTCATTTTGGAGATAGAAACAGTGAAACACAGAGATTAGCATAATTTTAAATGTCTCGCAACGAGTAAGTGACAGATTTAGGATTTGAATCCAAGGAGGCTAACCTCACAACTATGCTCTTAACCATGATGCAATATTGCCTCTGAGGATCCAGATAATACCTGTGATTGGTTTGAAATTTAGCAGCATTGTACACTTCTCAAAAATATTTTAAAAGGTCAGAGAAAATCAGGAAATGCAGGCTCCTTGAAGACTCTAATATATCTATATACCAAACTAAAATTTTCCCAGGAATAGAACAATTAGAGAAGAATCCATCACCGCGGCTTGTGAAGACACATCTACCAATCGATCTCCTTCCTAAGTCTTTCTGGGAGAACAACTGCAAGGTACATTCCACAGTGCAAGTCATTTTTTTAAATGTGACCTTATCCCTTTAGTCATGCACATAGTGAGCAATTGTGCAAATATTTTGTTTGATACCATGAGAACTGAGCTACATAAGCAAGTGTTTCAATTAAAATTAGGTATATTTCAGTCGAAACCTACATAATCAGGTTTGTCAGAGGTATGTAGCAACAGGATCCTCATCTCAGCACAGTATTGCTGCTGCTATTCCCCAGCTATCCCTAGATATGCTGGCCTTCTCTGAAAACAACGTAAGAATGTCAGTTCTTCTTGATTATTTGGCAAAATTCTCCAGTGAAACATTTGTGCCTGGATATTTGCTTCTAGGGAAATTTTAAATTTGAAACTCGATTTCTTCAATATTTGTGGGGCTATTGTATTATCTATTTCAACTGAACTGAATTTTGCTAGTTTGTGATGTGTGAGGAATTCTAAGTTGTGGAATTTTGTAATGAAAAGTGTTTCATAATTCTCTTCATTTTTAAAAAGATTTTATTTATTTATTTGAATGAGAGATAGCAAGGGGGGAGGGACAAAAGAAGAGGGAGAAGCAAACTCCCTGCTGACCAGGGAGTCTGATATAGGGCTCGATTCCAGGACCCTGGGATCATGACCTGAGATGAAGGCAGATGCCTAACTGACTAAGCCGTCCAGGCACCCCCATAATTCTCTTCTTATTCTTTCTTTGAACAGACTGTATTTTTTACAGCAATTTTATTTTTAGAGCAATTTTAGGTTCACAGCAAAATTGCGGGGAAGGCAAAGAGATTTCCCAAATATCCCCTGCCCCTACACATGCATACCTATTATCAATATCCCCCACCAGAGTGATAGATTTGTTACAACAGATGAACCCACATTGACACCTCATAATCACCTAAAATTCATAGTTTACATTAGGGTTCCCTCTTGGTGTTGTACATTCAATGGATTTGGACGAATGTATGATGACATGTATATACCATTATAGTATCCTACAGTGTAATTTTGCTGCTCTAAAAGTCTTCTGTACTCCACCTATTCATTCCCCTGTCCTCTCAACTTGGCAACCACTAATCTTTTTTATTGCCTTCATAGTTTTCATGGAGGCAATGAAAAATACATGGGCCTTCTGTGTGTAGAAGTCTAACTGTATGACCTTCTGTCTTTTCCAGAAGGTCATATAGTTAGAATCATATGGTGTGTAGCTTTTTCAAATTGCATTCTTTCACTTAGTAATATGCATTTGAGGTTCTTCTATGTCTTTTCACGGCTTAATGGCTCATTTCACTTTAGTGCTCAATAATAATATTCCATTGTCTGGAGGTAACCCAGTTTATTCATTCACCTACTGAAAAACATCTTGGTTCTTTCTACATTTTGGCAATTTTGAATAAAAGCTGCTTGCAGTTTTTTTGTGTGGATCTTATTTTTCAACTTTGGATAAATACCAAGCAGTGCAATTGGTGGATTATAGGTAAAACTATGTTTAGCTTTGTAAGAAACTGCCAAAATGTCTTCCAAATTATCAATACCACTAGCTGAATGAGAGCTCCTGTTGCTCAACATCTGCACGAGGATTTGGTGCCAGTTTCCTGGTTATTGGTCATTCTAATAAGTATAGAGTGGTGTTTCATTGTTGCTTTAATTTTCACTTCCACGATGACGTGTGATATGGAGCATCTTTTCATGCTCATTATAATTTTAATGGCTATAAGGTTTGTTTTTTTTATTTGATATTAGTTATTTGTGTCTTCTTTTTTGTTAGTCTTGCTAGATGTTTGTTCATTTTTTTAAAAAAGAGACAGCTTTTTGTTTCATTAATTTTCTCTGATTTTTCCTGTTTCTAATTTCATGGATTTCAAATCCATGTGGTTTTCTTCTTTTTTCCCCTGCAGATGATTTATCTGGCTCGAAATGCCAAGGATGTTGCAGTCTCATATTACCATTTTGACTTAATGAATAATTTGGAACCTGTACCTGGTTCCTGGGAAGAGTATCTGGAAAGATTCATGACTGGAAATGGTAGGTAGGCCTGGGCTTGAAATTAATAAGCACTTTTCCTTTTTAATAATACCAATAACAATTACTGCTGTGAGTTTTCCTATCAAAACATGTGTTTTTCCAAGCCAGTAAAAAGTACATTTAAATAGCATTAAAAATTATCAACTGTATCTAATATTTTACTATGACATCAATATATAAGTTTGGTATTTAACATTGGCTTGATGAAAATATTCTCAAATGTTTTTTCAGTTGCTAGAAATCCATTCTCAGTTCCAGTTACAATGGAAATTGTTTAACTTGCCCAGATCTTTAGTTAGATCTTTTATACATCTATTTATAGTATTTAGATAAATAGTTAATATGAGTATTTAGTAGAATGGTTTTCTTCCATGTGAGGCTAAGTAAAACCCATATGGAGGCCAATGTATTTTCATTTGGAATGCTTCCTTTGTACTTTTTATTTTTTTAATCTGACTGTACATCCGTAAATGGCTGATTATATATATTTTTAAGTTGGCCTTACATATTCAGTTTTCTTGATTACTAAATTCCACAAAATGTTTGTACTATTTGACTTATTGTTTAGAAACAAACCTTTAATTTGATGAATGCTTATGGTAATAGATTGTTTCTTTGATTTTAGTGGCTTATGGTTCCTGGTTTAATCATGTTAAGAGCTGGTGGAAGAAAAAGGAAGAACACCCAATACTTTTCTTGTACTATGAAGATTTGAAAGAGGTAAAATGGTAGAAATTTATTCTGGATAATTCCCCCATTACATCCTGGGGTAAAGGATTAATATATATTTTCAGTTTAATCCATGGAGTAAAGAAAAAAAATGATGTGATTATTTTGCTTCTTCTCCATGCCTGTTTACCCAAGCCTTGCTAAGATTGTTAGTGACTTCTAATGGTGAAATCCATGACATTTTTAGCTTCTTATACTTTTTAACCATTGTGTTTAACCACTGTGAGCACCTTCTCTTGTTGAAATTCTTTCCTACATTTATTTAGTAGGTTATCACATTCTCCTGGCTTTCTTGTGGATCTCCATCTGTCATTTAGTCAGCTTTCTTTGTAAGCTGTTTGCTACATTTTGGTGATGATACCCATGCCTACTGTTGCTAAAACTCTTCATGTGCTAATGATCCCCCTGAACTCCATTTTAACTTCTACCCTAATTCAGACCCATGGTTTCATTAAAATGAGTCTTAAATTTAACACATTCAAAACTAAACTCATCTTACTTCTCTCTCTCCAACATTTAATACTTTTCTTCTTTTATTCTCTCTTTGGTTAATGATGTTATTTATCCATCAATTTTCTTTTTTTCTCTCTAAATTTTAATTTAAATTCCAGTTAGTTGACATGCAGTGTTATATTGGTTTCAGGTGTAAAATTTAGGGACTGATCACTTATATACATGTCCATTAATTTTCAAAATTTGAAAGTACATTGTACTCATTGACTTCCATATGGTGGATATGGTTCCACCGTATTGTGCACATCCCATTGGTTCACATGCCTTACCTATTATAACTTTCAAATCCCTCTCCTTTACTCTTTTACCATCCCCCTCACAGTCTGGGGACTCATAAGCATTCATTTAGTCTCCTGTATAAACTAGTATCAGCTTGAATATTGCTGCAAAGTTCCAGGCCTAGTCTGAGGCCATTTTACTTAAATTAGGCAAACACACACACACACACACACACACATGCACACACACACGCACACAGTTTATGTGGAAACCAAGTTCCTCTATTTTAAAAAGCTTGGACTTACAAATGAGGATATATTTTAAACTTTCAGATTCATTATGCAAAGTACAATATCTATCATTCTTATAACTACATTTATAGTACAGAATATAACATCCTACCCCTACATAGGGGCTCTTAGAATCACTTGTATGAATATTTGGTTGCTTGAATGAATACATAAATGAATAAGCAATAATAACAAACATCTGAGAGACATCAATCTTCCTTTGCATAACAAAAATCATGCCCCATGTAAAATTTCCCTTGACCCAAGTATTTCTAAGAAACTCCCAGAGTATTCTCACACCTTAACAAAAAGATTCCTCTGAATTTTTCTGCTCTGCCTAGGCTCCTACTTTCCATCACACTTGTTTACAACCCATAGAGAATCTGTCATCAAAACCTTACTATTGCCCATTTTTACTGGGCTTGAAGCAATTAATTTCCAATTTGCTGGCAATATGCAGGTGTGAAACTGAAGTGGTTTTATGAAAACACTTAAAAAGTGGTGATATCCCATGAGTATTTAATTAGCCAGAGTTAAGTCATGAATTCTTCATAAGGAGAAAATTGTCCTTCTGTACTCTTTCCTTACTTTCTGGACACCAGAGTAGCACTTAATAACTTTATGAAAAGAGAAATTTTAGTTACTAAATACAGTCCCTTTTCTTCATAGGATGGTGAAATACACTTTCTGGGCCAGGCTGGTGTCCACATTCTGAGTCCAACATCCTGAGCCCCCACCATGACACTCTTCTGTCAACATTTCTCTCCTTATTCAGCTAAAATGCATTATCCAAATCCACTCATTCATAGTGATTTACAGTCTGGCCTATTCAGCTTTATAAGCATATCTAGATCTTTTGAATCCCACTCAAACCTGTTACATTCATCATACTTAATAGATGGTCTTTTTCACCTGTTATATAGTCATCTTTAGACAATATTATATAAAGAAGTTTAACAACGATAATAGAATAAAATTATAGTTACATATCAGTAATAAAATTCAAAAAGTGGTCTAATAATTAACATTGGTTTATGAACATCTGCATAAATTCTCAATCAATGAGGTGAAAGAGAAATATAGCAGGAGATTCAGTAGGTACCAGCACTCTGCTTTCAATTCTACTACACCATAAACTAACACTCGCTGATACTTTGGTGATAGCTGGCTTACTCTCCAAACATTTTGAATCCCTAATAGAAATTACTTTCTATTTGCCTGCTCATCTGTAGTTTTCCTACTACCATTATTAACTTTTCTTTTGGCCTTTTTCCCACTATCATTTCTGGCCTTTTACTTATTCTCAGCACTCACATCCCTTAATTAGTCATCTCATTCTGCTCTCATCAAGGTCTGAAACATAATCTATTCCTAGAGCTTCCTTTGTAAGGAACTCCCTGCCAAAACATACACATATATATCCATGAACACACACACACACACACACAGAGTTAATGACATATTATTAAATGTTGTGGCTTCCCTGCATAAGAGATAAAGTCCAAGTCCTTAAATGGGACATCCAAGGATTTTCTCATTTTTACCTCAATTTATCTTTTCAATTTTATAGTCTCTCTTATTCCTATGAACAAGTCAAACCTAACTTCAACCACTTGGCTTTTTTTTTTCTCCCTTCAAAACATTTTGAGACACTATACTGCCAAGTATTTTGACTATTTTTTCTACTAAAAATTCACTCTCCAGTAGCTCAGCAGACCACACATCATGGTTAATTCTGACTCATCTTTTTTGACTCAGTTTAGATATCACCTTCTCAAAATATTTCTAGACGTATCCATATAAAGTTTAGTTTAGCTTCCTAAAAGTTATAAATATTAAATTTATATCATTAGAATCTGGAAAATGATTCATTTCTCAGATTTTTCTCTTCCAATTTCCAATAATTAATGAATAATTTAATGTAACTTCATTGGAGTTTTGCGGGTTTTTTAAAAGATTTTATTGATTTATTTATTTGAGAGAAAGAGAAAGTATGAGCAGGGGGACAGGCAGAGGGAGAGGGAGAGAGAATCTCAAGGAGACTCCATGCTGAGTGTGGAGCCTGACTTGGAGCTCAATCTTATGACCCTGAGGTCATGACCTGAGTTGAAACCAAGAGTTGGATGCTCAAGTGACTGCACCACCCAGGTGCTCCTGGCGTTTATTTTTTAATAATTTATGTCCAAGCAAGGTCTAAGCTATAAGTAATCTAAGGCAAATGTACTTGAATTTGTTCACAAATTTATTATTATTTTTAAATATTATCATTAAAAATAAGAAAAGAATTTTGATTAAGAACAAGTAAATAAAGGTAGGAAGAATAAAAACATACTTGGTCCCTTAATATTCACTGTTCAAATCTGATTACAACTTGAGCTTAAAATAGCTGTTATTTTTTTCCTCTAAATATTGTTAACATTTAGCCCAAGCTTTGTTCTTATTGTACCTTTAATATAAACTAGAAATATGAAATTTAGAATAAACAAAATATTTCATCTATTTTTTCCAAACATAAATTATTGATTTTTTCATTTTTATGATTAATTAAAAAAAACATTGATGACCCAACAAAATATGGATTGAATATTCAGAACCAACATTTAAGAAAACAGATTATAAATATTACAGTTTTCATATTATGTTAATGATGTTTTTGTTTACCATTTTCTTGGGTATGTCTCTTTTTTTTAGCTTTCTTTCTTTTTTTTTATTTTTAACATCTTTATTTTATTTTATTTTTTTCAGTGTTCCAAGACTCATTGTTTATGCACCACATCCAGAGCTCATGCAATATATGCCCTCCTTAATACCCACCACCAGGCTCACCCATGCCCCTATCCCCGTCCACTCCATGTCAGTTTGTTTCTCAGAGTCCACAGTCTCTCATGCTTCATCTCTCCCTCCAGTTTACCCCAGTTTACTTTTTCTTTCCTTCTCCTAATGTCCTCCATGTTATTCCTTATGCTCCACAAGTAAGTCAGACCATATGAAAATTGACTTTCTCTGCTTGACTTACTTCACTCAGCATAATCTCCTCCAGTCCTGTCCATGTTGATACAAAAGTTGGGTATTCATCCTTTCTGATGGCTGCATAATATTCCATTGTATATATGGAACATATTTTCTTTACTCGGGTATGTCTCTTTAACCACTGATAGAATCCAAAGCTGGAAGTTAAGAAGATTGCTAGATTTCTAGAGAAGAATTTGAATGATGAGGTCTTGGATAAGATTGTCCATCACACCTCATTTGAAATGATGAAGGATAACCCACTGGTGAATTATACACATCTACCAAGTACAGTGATGGATCATAGCAAATCCTCTTTTATGCGTAAAGGTAAATATTTTGCCTAGCTTAATTTCCCTTTTCATTTTCTTACAAATTACTCTGAAATGAGGTGTAATGATCTCTAACAAGTTACTTAGCCAGTTTGAGCACCAATTTCTTCATCTGTAACATACCTACTACAAAAGTTGCTGAACTAGATTAAAAGTCACTAAAAGAAATAATACAGTATAAACCCGTTACCAGAATACCTTGGGTATTTGATGCATATTTCTTCTTCTGTTTACTGTGCTACTAAATGGGAGTAGTTTTGTCAATTCTGATGTGAGTCATTTCAAAATCGTTATTTCTAAATCTTATATCTTTGCCTAAATAGGCATAGGCCTCTCTCTTCACAGTGATAAATTAATGTCACTCAATACAAGACCATCTACTTTAAAGTTTCCATATCACTTAGAAAACACTAGTCACTTTGTTAATGATTCACAAGGAGAAAGGACTTTTATTTACCCTATGAGGAGATTTTGCTCCCTAAAAATACTATCTGAATTATAAGAAACATGGAATCCAAATTAAACATAAAAAGACTACAATAGAGGAATAGGCATTTGCTATTGATTCCACTGAAGCAAATCCTGCATATTGTGGCTTATTGTATATGATTTGTGTCAAAAATATTTTATTAATGATAAAAATAATACATTTAACAAATTATTAACTTAAACAAATTTGAGAAGCTATCCACTTAATAATGTCACCCTCTGTTGTCAATATTCTTTATTCAAGTAGAGATGAAGGGGTAGAATTTCAATTGGTGTGCTAGGAAGTAAACATAACTCTAGAAATGTATTGTATATATGAACATATGGCTGAAAACCCTTGATTTTCAAAGCATTATATGGTTAAATTTTTTCTAAACATTTTTCCATACTACTTATCAAAATAGCAAATAGTCCTGGTGTTTTCAAATTGTTTTTTTTTTTTAATTTTCAAAAACATTACATTTAACTTTTCAAAATAATCTCTGGTATAAGAAGGCAAAGTAAATTTTTTCATTGTAAACGGTGTCTAAACAAAGACTGATGCTCACATACATGCACTTTGCTGATGGAAAAAAATCAGGGGAAAAAAAAAAACCTCCTTTACTAAACAAGGCAAATTCTCATTTTGTCGAATTATCTGACTGTAACTTCCGGGAGGGCTTTATTCCCAGTCATATGAAAACCGATACCACCCCATGGTACCCCATTAGAGTATAGTGGTAAATAAAATAAATTCAGTATCTGTATTCTATGGTTTCCCCAACTTCAAGTAGAAAAGACTGCATGCTAGTCTCATAACGGAAATGGTCTTTATACCTCCTCTGGAAGTGATAAAAAAAAAAAAAGTGTACCCTTTGTGGTCAGATTGATCTGGATTTATCCAGGTTTTGCCACTCCCTGAATCTATGACTTTGAATACATTTAATCAATCTGCCAAAGATCTAGTTACATCACTGAAAATATGGAGAAAGTAATAAGATCTGTGACATAAGTTTTGGGGAACGATTATGGTAAATGACACGTAAGCATTTGAAATATTTTTTCTGTCTGTAAGTAATACATTAAAAAGTAGGACGTCTTCTTAATCTAAATAGTTCAAGATTTCTTTACTCATTTATTCATTCATGCACTCAATAAACATTTAAAGAATACCCATTTATTCATTCATTTATGTTTAGGAAACACTCTTCATGAACACCTGTATACAGCACATATTCTCTAGAACATGCAACAATGAATGACATATGCATTTGCTTTAAGAAGCTCATAATATAATGCTAGAGGCATGCATGTAAATGGATTCTAAACAGGGTTCAAAGTGACGTATGAACAAAGGGTTGGATTTACGCAGTCTTGAGGGATGCTATGTTGGCTAAAACAATGTCATAATTTAATCACACAATAGTAAAAGTAGGGAGAGGATAGATGATGTCCAGTGTTTATACTTAGGTCCCAAATTGCAACAAAACAGAAAAATTTGGGCTTTGGCCAGCATTTACTTTATCAAAAAAATTTTCATACTTTCCTTGCTCTTGTGAAGCAAATGTGTTTGTATATATAATATAATTAATACTCAAAATAGAAAATCATTAGAATACTTTATATGTGACTCTTTATTGTTTAATTTGTGCTGTTTGTTTTTAATGACATCTATACAGGTGGACTATTCCAAATATATACTACTATCAAATTTCAAAGAGCTCTTACCATCTGGTGAACACAGAACAAAGTATAATAACCAGAGAAACAACATTGTTTATGGGGATAATTTTCACTGAATGAATTTGAAATCTTCATCAAGCCATCATGGGTTAATGTAGCTTGCAATTCAATAGGACATATTTAATATTTCATAAAATGACAAAGCCAGTGTTTATCTCCAAGCTCATTTACAGTATAACAATTTACTTTTCAGATAAATATTTATAAGCATCCAAATATATGAAACTGAATGCAATTTTTTCCCCAAAAGTTTGCTTTTGTAGAAATGGTTCAGGAATGTTATAAATTTAACTTTAAATGCTATTCTTCTCATCTAAAATGCAAATACAATGTAAGACTAGTGAACTCAGGGAAAATGGTATCCCTCAAGTATCATACCACCTTCATTAATAAATTCATAGGAAATAATACTTACCAACTTTCTAGTTCATGGATTGGTTGTGTTGATGACCAGTTCTTTGTATAGTTTCCCAAACTAATTCATGAAATAAAATCTGCCCTGACCATTCATTGAGTGTTTAATAGTAACATTATGACCTATGACAAACAAACACTAAAAGAATCTCTTTCAGGAAACTATTGTATGGTTCATAAATTTAGACAGGAAAAATAACAAGAAATAACAAGTGTTGGAGAGGATGTGGAGAAAAGGAAAACCTTTACACAATTGTTGGGATGTAAATTGGTGCAGCCACCGTGAAAAGCAATATGGAAGCTCTCCCAAAAATTAAAAATAGAACTACTGTATAATCCAGCAATCCACTATTGGGTAACAAAGTGAAAACACTAATTCAAAAAGATACATGCACCTCTATGTTCACTGTAGCATTATTTACAATAGGCAAAATATGGAAGCAACCCAAGTGACCATCAAGAGATGAATGGATAAAGATGTGGTATATACATGGAAGAGCATATTAGTTGCCATAAAAAAATAAAAAAAAAATAAAATCTTGCCACTTGCAACAACATGGATGGAACTAGAGGTTATTATGCTAAGTGAAACAAATCAGACAGAGAAAGACAAATTTCATACAATTTCACTTATATGTGGAATCTAAAAATAAATAAAACAAAACAGAAACAGACTCATAAATATAAAGAACAAGTGATGATTGCCAGAGGGAAGAGAGGTGGAGGAATACGTGAAATAAGTGAAGAGAATTAAGAGGAACAAACTTCTAGTTATAAAACAGATAAGTCACGAGGATACAGAGCACAACATAGGAATATAGTCAATAATATTGTAATAACAGATGACAACTCCACTTATCATGGTGATCAATTCTTAGTGGATATTATTGTTGAACCAGTATATTATACAATAGAAACAAATATAATACTGTATGTCAACTATAGTTAAAAAAAAAAAAGAGTCAGATTCTATTTAGCTCTAAACCACCTTTCTAGAAGACAGGAATGACCAGTAAAGGAGAAATGGCATTTTAAAGTATTCAGATACAAGGAGAATCTTCCTTAACTCTACAAACCCTTTCTTTTGGTATATTTTAGATTTCCTTCATAATGGAAATACATTATTCCTTCATATGTTTTCTTATTTATTTTTAGGGACAGCAGGTGACTGGAAGAATTACTTCACAGTGGCCCAAAATGAGAAATTCGATGTCATTTACAATAAGGAAATGTCTGGAACCGAGCTTCAGTTCCGCACAGAGATTTAAAGAGCCTATGTGACCAATCTGAATAAGAACAGAGCTGTAATTTGTTAAAAGGGGGCAGTTATGACCTGAATTGGGCGGTCAAATGGATTTATAAAGGAGAAAATGTGCTCTTAAAACGGATTTGTGTGTGTGTCATCAATCAGGTCTCATTTTTTCTCCTGACTCTATGCTTCCAAATTCCCTAAATTTGGGGCCAATTGTTATGTTTTTGTACGATATTCCTGCCTTTTCCTAGACTAATATGGACAACAGAGAAAGTACTTATCCTATTCAACCTTTGTGTGTTAAGGCTTAGAATGAAGTTCCCCTCCTTATTAACATGGTCCAAGAAGTGCTATTTGCATGGTGACACTACATTTCCTAGCTCTGACCCAATTCCCTTTGCTGAAAACTTGACCCAGGACTCTCTGTTCCACTGCCGTCTTCTGGGTCTCAAGTTGTTCCCTGAGTCATAGCTTGTCTTATCCACTATTTGGATAACACAGCTCATGTCCCAGATAATGGGGTTCAGATTTTGGAAATGTTCCTATACCTAATTTCTAAGCATCCAAATTTTTAATTGTGGCATATCTAATTTCTGGGTCTCTACAGGTGAAAGGTCTACTTACATTGGTCTCCCTAAGGCTCTCCCTTGGGAACTGCAACTCTGCTGTGAAAGCCTGGACTGAGGCCGAAACTTACTTCCTGTGGAGAGTCCTCCCTGATCTCAACAGCCTCTTCTAAAATTCTGGGAATTGCCTATTGTCCTGGGATCGTCCCCAGTGGGAACTTCAGTTACCTCATTTTGTGAATATTTTTGGCAGGATTTCCTAAACTGGTACCTCAGGGGGAATGTCTGGGCTGAATCTCCACTATGCCCTTCAGACCCTGTATCCCCCGTATCCCTTCTTTGATAAATGCTTCCTTGGAGCACTTGTTTCTCAGCTCCAGCTTTGCCTTACATGTAGTTATCTGTATTTCCATGTGCAGCAAGATCTTTTGGCTGCAGACACTATCGGGTGCCAAGTTGTATGCCACACCCAAGCTCCCAGACTCAAGCTTGGTTCAAGTTCTCTGGGTCTTACTTGTTCTGGAGAAGAGTTCTGACACATGATAGACCCCCCTGAGCCATAACTGAGAGACCTATGATGATTTGGGTGACAGTATTTTGCCTTCACAGGTGAATCTGCAACTGGAATAGTGCCTCGAGCATGTATGGAATTGATCTAATGCCCACTGCAAACTTCCTGGGAGTGACATATATATATATATATATATATATATATATATATATACACACACACATACACACACATATGTATATGTATATATATTATTTTGGAGACAGTTGTTTTGATTGGTTTATTATATTATGTATTATAATGTATGTATTTCAGAGTATGAAATTTGTTTGTATGTTCCTTAGAAATATGTTTAGTGGTAGTTAATCTTGAATACCTAAGGGTATTGTGAACTAGTTCCAGTTTTCTAGAATACTCTTGACAACAAGGAAGTAAAGTCAATCACAGATGTATTTGCCTTATTATCTTGATTAACAAGTTAATGTGATACATACTTCTGATTATATGGTTTATTTTTGAAAAAAAAAGAGTGTTTTTCCAAAATAGTCTTTAATCTGGGTAATAGAGTGGCTGCACTAACTGCCTTCCATAGTAGGATAGGATAATTTCTATTTTCCCTAGTTTTCCATCGTGGAAATAGTTTCTGTAACTGGACTTTATTCAAAAAATGAGTAAGTGCCAGGTATTTTTCTAGGCACTGGAAATAGAGTAGAGAAACAAATAGAATTTAGATTTTCCTTTACCTTTCTTACAGGTTTCTGCTTCTGAACCAAATGCCAACATACTCTTTGCTCACTTCAACTCATGTTTCACACCACATGGTAGCACTCCTACTAGAATTCCAGTTTCAGAACTACCTGATATCCTTTAAAATCATTTTTAAAAACTGCCACCAAATTAATTTTCTGAAAATAATGCTTTTATCATTATTTTTCCTATTCAACAATCATCTATTTAATTTTCAAACAAACAAATTAGAATAATCTCATTCTATTTTTCTCTTAACAAAGCAATACTGTAAGGATAGTAATAGCAAATATCTGGCAATGATGAAATTACTCCCACATTCATGGCCCCTCACTAATTCAAAAACTGTTTTCCAAGAAACCAAAATATGTCTTAAAAAGTTATTTCGCATCATGGCATTTGAAGCAATTGCTAGCACTTGTTCAGAGTAGGTGCCATTATTGATAAAAGGAAAAGAGCCACAAAAATCCCAAGGGAAAGGCATTTTAATCATGGATTTTCCTTTCATGAAGTGCCTAAACTTTGGAAAACTAAGCCAGATTTTAGTTTCTCATCTGTAAAATAATGTATTTGGTTTGTGTTTCCTCCATATTCTAAAACTCTATGGCTATATTTACCTCCTGCTTCCATAATCAAACTGTTTTAATCAGTGCCTGAATGTTTTTTATGTTTCCTGTACCAGCACTTGTGTTCACATCAGGACTTTTTCCTTCCAACCTCATTCCCACAAACACCCAGAATTCCGTATTTCCACTTCTCTAGATTAAAAGTCCAAATCTAATTTCATTTCAATGAAGAGTTCTCTTACCACCGTCTCACAAAGAAACTTCTTCCATCCGAGTCTTCTGGTATTGTCGCCTGGATAGTTTATCTGACAAGTTACTAACTAAAGTGGTATTATCCTAAAGCACCATTATTTCTTTGGAGTTACCTATCAACAAATTCAGCTATGCTCACTGAAGCAAAGGACTGGCTTTTACCTTTAGTGCTTCCACAATGTTTGTAGATGCAAGCTTTGTAGATACTTGGTTCCGTGATCTGAATGATGACATTTAGAGTCACTTGAATTCATCTAGTAAAGTTTATTTGTAAACCTCCTTTTTGCAAATTCACAATCTATTTCAATACACATTAAGTTACATGAATTAAATAAACATAGCATATATATTTTGCACTAACAGATCAAGGCACTTTTCCATGCTAAATGAAATTATAGCATCAGACTCCTTCTTAACACAAAACTATGTTGATATATTAATTCACTGAGGTTAAAATTGTGTTTTTGGTTAAAATTGTGTTAATTCTATTTAAATTTCTAAATTCTATTTGTTTCTCCACTCTATTTCCAGCGCCTAGAAAAAAACTTGGTATTTTTGCCATGGGTCTTAGTAATGATTTTTTGGAGATGACACCTAAGCCACAAGCAACAAAATAAAAATAAATAAGTGGGAATACGTCAAACTAAAAAGCTTCTGTACAACAAAAGAAACCATCAATAAAGTGAACAGAACACCTACAGAATGGGAAAAAATATTTGCAAACCATATATCTGGTAAAGGATTAATATCCGAAATATATAAAGAACTCATACAACTCAACAGCAGAACAACAACAACAACAAAGAAACAAACAAACAAATAATCCAAATAACAGATGGGCAAAGCACCTGAATAGACATTTCTCCAAAGAAGATATACAAAAGGCCAATAGGTACAAGAAAATATACTCAACATCATTAGTCCTTAAGGAAATGGAAATTAAAACAAGAATGAGATATCTCCTCATGTCTGTTAGCATGCCATCATCAAAAAGATAAGAGATAACAAATGCTGTTATAGATGTGGAGAAAAGGGAACCTTTGTGCATTGTTGGTGGGATTATAAATTGGTAAAACCACTATGGAAAACAGTATGGAAAATCCTCAAAAAGTTAAAAATAGAACTACTATATGATCCAGGAATTCCACTTCTGGTAATATAGCCAAAGGTAACAAAAACACTAATTTGATAAGATATCTGTACCCCACATTCTAAGCAGCATTATGTACAATAGCCAAAATGTGGGAACAACCTAAGGGTTCATTGCATATGTATATAAAGTAATCATTTTTTACAATATTTACAATAGGCAAAACATGGAAAAAACCTAGGTGTCCACCAGATGACTGCATAAAGAAAACGTGATATATATATACATATATATATATACACACACATATATATACATATACGCATATATGTATGTATATTTATATACATATACTCATATATGTATATATATATATATATAACAGAATACTATTTAGCCATAAAATATAAGGAAATCTTACCTTTTGCAACAACATGGATGGAATTTGGAGGCATTACGCTCAGTAAAATAAGTCAGACAGAGAAAGGCAAAAACTGTATGATCTCAATTACATGAGGAATCCAAGGAAAAAAACAAAAAACTCCATAGCAAAAGAGATGAGATTCATGGTTACCAGAGGCTGAGAGTGGTGGGAGAGGGAATTTTAGGAAGGTGCTCAAAGGTACAAATTTCTAGTTATAAGATAACTAGTTACTAGAGTTGTAATGTGTAACATGATGAGTATAGCTAACACTGCTTATGATAAATAGGAAAGTTGTTAGGAAAGTATATCCTAAGAATTCTCATCAGAGGAGAATTTTTTTCCCTTTCTTCTTTTTCTTTTCCTTTTTTCTTTTCTTTTTAATGTATGTATATGAGAATATAGATCTTAGCTGGACCCCCTGGACTCATTTACATGATATGTAAATCAAACCAGCATGCCATATGGTTTAAATTTATGCAGGGATATCAATTGTTACTTAATAAAACTGGAAGAAGATCAAGTGAGAAAACTGAAACTTAAAATTAGGGTTCAATCTATGTCTGTTTTACTTAATAATTTTGACACCACATGGACTTATATATAAATAATCTCCTTCAGATATTAGATTTTAGATTGACTCTCAAAATACTATCATAAACATATTCAAGTAAAGATGCCCAATCTGACAATGTAAACCTTCCAAGCTCTATCCACTTTCGAAACCTACTGTTGCAGGGACACTGCCTGCAAATCTGTAAAAGATTAGATTTGTGAGAATGCCTTTCTCTTATAAGCTATGGTATATTTGGTATTTGTTTATCATTCTTAAAAAGATGGCACAGTTCAAGCTCATGTAAATTAATTCACATTTTGAGTGTTGATTTAAAAACTCACTAATTAGAAAGGAATGTTTCTGGTACAATGCATAGAGTCCAGATACATGACTAATGACATAGTTTTTGTAATGTAGCCTATTCATAAGACGAGGAGCCTATTCATAAGTCCTCCATCCTGTTCTCCCCTATTCAGGGAGGAAAAGAACAAGCTGCCATAAATTGTTGAGAAACTTCTCATGCGTATTTGAATAAGGGAGGAAAAAGAAGAGAAAGGACAGAATACTGCCTTGCAACTTGTATCCCCTATATCTCCTCTTTTCCTCTGGTCCTATGAACAGGAGTATCAAAATTCTTGAGCGTATTGAAAGCATTTGTAAAGAAAGTAAAATTCTTGCGGTTCTCCTTAGAGATTCAAAGGTAGCCTGGACAGTAACCTCAGATTATGCATTTTATATAAACACCAGAAGTAATTCAATGCCTATATTACCTATTGCTATTTCCAAGTGATGAAGATGAGCTATTGTTGTTTTCCAAGTAACTGCCAGATGGATAGATGATAAGTAGGTAGATAGGATGATAAATAGATGATAGATATTATCTATCATAGGTGATAGATAGATAGATAGATAGATAGATAGATAGATAGATAGATAGATAGATAGATGTAACAGCTATCAAGACACTTACACTGGCTGGATTCATATTCGGAAATGTAAAAAGTTAGGTAAATAAAACTTAAAACTGTGATTTAATATAATTTGAAAAGAAGAAGTTTAGTGAATTACACAGTTCTACCATGGGCCTTTAGCCAAATGTATACTGTTTCAAAATGAAAGAAATTAGTAACTTTTCAAACACAATTTGCTCAACATGTGACCTATACACTAGATTAAGAAACTGGTGTGGGGTGCCTTGGTGGCTCAGTGGGTTAAAGCCTCTGCCTTCAGCTCACATCATGATCTCAGGGTCCTGGGATCGAGGCCCTCCTCGGGGGTGGGGGGTGTCTCTGCTCAGCAGGGAGTCTGCTTCCTCCTCTCTATCTGCCTCTCTGCCTACTTGTAATCTCTCTCTGTCAAATAAATAAATTAAATTAAAAAAACAAAAACTGGTGCAAATTCCATTTCATTAACATTTTTGCTTATTTCCTATGTATTATTCCTTCCATTGGATAAAAGCTAAGTGTGGTTGAAGCACACTGGGCTTCTACAGCAAAGCCAAAACACAAGGAAAATAAACCAGTAAAAGGCAGGAATACATAACAAAGTCAATAAAGTAAAATTGAATGCAGCCTACTTACCGGTGAAGGCATAATGTTCAGTGTTATATAGAATTCAGTGTTATAGACAATATGTGAATTTTTGGTTGTCGACACAGGTTTACATTTTGTGAAGCATAACATACACTCAGAAGAGTGTACAAAACTTAAAGTATCCCAAGAACTATGCCCAAATAAACACATCTGGGTAATCAGATCCATATCTCAAGAAACAGAACAGTATCAGTATACCAAAGCCTTCCCCTCTGTTGTACCTCTTTGCAGTCAATATTCCTCACAATGAAAACCACAACCCTTATTTCCAATACCATAGACTAGGTTTGCTTTTTTTGAAGTTTATGTTATTAGATTTATACAGATGGATTCTTTGGTTTTCTGACTTTTTTCCCTCAACACTATAATTGTGTGATTTATCCATGTTGCTTGTACCATTAGTTTTGCTTTGTTTTCATTACTATACATATTTTATTGTGGGAATATACAAATATTTATTTGCTCTTGATGGGCATTGAAAGAATTTCCAGTTTGTTCTTTATGCTTACTACTGCTATGAACATTCTTGTATACATATTTTTGGTGCATTTTCCTTGAGTTCAACCTAAGGGTTAAATTACTAGATATGATATGCATAGGCTTAAGATGTACCACAAAAAGAGTTCTAAGTATACCTTCCAATTCCCAGGCTTATTTATTTTGTTATTTATAAAAACTGTTTCATTCAGACAGAATGTAGGCCAACCATGGCTAAAAATTAAGGTCTATAGAAGTTCAGGTGTATAAATTTTCAGCTGTGGAATACTATGTAAGAAAATAACTAAAATATGTAAACAGATTCACATGATCATGCACATGACAGTTTATGAATATGTTTTTATCTGCAAAGATTTGTGGAAATAATTACTTCCTTAATTGATCTAACAGAGAATATCTTGAGAACATCTGAGGTCTGAAGTTATTTTCTTAACTAAAAGAAAACTTGGAGACTGCCTCCAGAAGAGGAAAACAACTTATGTGCTATACAAACCTCTATCTACTTCAGCTACAGTAAATTCATGACTCTCTTTTCTTACTTATTATTTCTTTCTTTTGTGATAATAGTTTATAATTAGTCTCAGGGCTCAAAATTAGAGGAAGCCTTGGGGGTGTAGAAATATCATCTTCAAAGTAAATAACTCTCCTTCAAAGAAATCTAATAAAAGATTTTTAAAATTGTCACCATCTATTTTATACCTTGTCAGCTGTGTCCAATAACTGGCTACAGACTGTATCCAACATTCTCTTACTTTATTATTTTTGTTACTATTACTTGCAGTTTCTCAACCCTTAGACCCAATTTGTTTGTGCCCCATTTAATTGATAATTAATCTAATGGGCTCACAAGAATAACAACAAAAAAATAACTTGAAGAGTGTCATATAGTTCTTATACTTTATGTCTCAGATCTATGGGAACTCTTTTGCCAGATGGTCCCTAAAGACCTATTTGACCCTTTATTTTATTTCAATAGAGCACACTAACCATAGCCTTTTCTTTAGATACTTTTCTTCATAAAATCTACTTTTTTAAAACTATGTAGATAGAATTAGATTTTAGGTTCAAAAAGTACCCTTCCAAGGATTTAGCAGTACTAAGAACCAAGAAATATTTGAACTGCCAAACTACTTCCAACTGTGTGTTCCCAGGACAATAGTGCCTCTCACAGTTTCCAGCTGAGCACCAGGAAACACCCTCTCAGGCTGGGCCATGATATCTTTAGGGTTGGCCAAAATCTCAAAATGATTTTAAAAAATTAGCCGCTGGGGCAGGTGAGTGAATGGATGAGCATTGTCCAGCAATAGCGACGATACTTCTGAGATTTCCTCAAAGTGAAGGAAGCGTGATTGTTTTAATTTTGAGTTGTTATTTCCTCCTGTACTCACTGTGTTCCTGGAGAGGTGAAATGTCTTTTCTAACTGGTAAATTTGAGAGAATGGCAGGCATTTTTTGTTCATTGCTACTCTCTTCTCCTGGGAGTGAGTCTGTACTCTTCCTTAAGAGATAAATTCTGTCTAACTCTGTGGTTTAGTAATTCTCCTTGACGAAGACCTGATGTCATATTTTCCAGCTTGGCCTCTGTCAATAATAATGGTAATAATTTAGCTTCATATTTAATCATTTGTTTTATTTCTTAATATTGTACAGAAGCTGGGCCAAGAAGAGTAGTCTTAGTTTGTCTGTAAAGGACCCACCTGTGCTTGGACCGAGAACACTGAAAAATGAGATCACAAAATTTTAGATAAAGCACACATGAGGAGAGCCTTTTAGAATGAAAAGGGCATTTGTTTCTGATCCTTAATCTCTGGTATAAAGGGAGAGATTTGTGACTTGGTGCTTTAACAAGGATTGTATTGAGCCAGTTTTGACCCCTGCAGCCTTGATGAGAAGCTTTGTATCAACCATATGGTATAGTGGCCTTAGAGGTAACTGCAGCTTACATATGATTTAACTTTAAATGAGTGGTTCTTTTTCAACAGGTCTTGGGTAACGGTGGTACAGTCAGTGAGAATAGCTTTGGTAAGAGCCAGAAGAGGACCCAAGCCGAAGGCGGCCGAATGAGCGGCATGGAGGTCTGCGGGACAGGGTTGACNTGGTGCTTTAACAAGGATCGTATTGAGCCAGTTTTGACCCCTGCAGCCTTGATGAGAAGCTTTGTATCAACCATATGGTATAGTGGCCTTAGAGGTAACTGCAGCTTACATATGATTTAACTTTAAATGAGTGGTTCTTTTTCAACAGGTCTTGGGTAACGGTGGTACAGTCAGTGAGAATAGCTTTGGTAAGAGCCAGAAGAGGACCCAAGCCGAAGGCGGCCGAATGAGCGGCATGGAGGTCTGCGGGACAGGGTTGACAGATGCCGGCTGGTCATTTTGCTTTGTCTTAGTCGAGTTGAAGACTCAGCTATAAGCACAGGTACGCAAGAACACCAAGATAGGACCTTAACAAAGTATGGCCCTGAGGTCCTTTAGCAGGGCCTGCTTTTCCTTAACTAGAACAGCTGAGACAAACATGTCACATAGAGAAACAATCCCTTTAGAATTTTTAGTCATTGGCTGGCAGAACAGCATTGGCTGCTTCTTAACTGCAAAGCAATTGAGTTCCTTGTTATTATAGAAATCAGGTTCTAGAAAGCAGATATTCTAAAAATCAGGTTTTAGCAGGATATAGATAATGGTAGAATCACTAACTCAAATTTTATTCTGTGCTCAGGGCCACAGAGGAGCAGTAGAAAAGCTAACTTTGGGACCATCTGGTGCTGAACACAAACTCAAGGCTACTCTCCTCCCATGACATGATTTTAAGTTGGGTATTGATTTATTTAACAAGGGGAAGCTTAGATGGATTCTCTGATGTACTCACCACTCTCTAATCTTGTGTGAAAGCCAACATCTTTCTGGGGATATGTTCACAGCTTAATTTAAATTTATAGGGCATGGTATGATGGTTAATTTTATGTGTCAACTTAGCTAGGCTACGTTGCCCAGTTGTTTTGTCAAACACTAGTCTAAATGGTGCTCTGAAGGTATTTTGTGATGTGATTAATATTTCTAATCAGTTGACTTCATAAAGGAGATTATCTTTACAATGTGGGTGGGCCTTTGCAATCAGTTAAAAACATTAAGAACAAAAAGCTAGGTTTCCGCCAGAATGAATTTTTTTTGAGAGTGAGAGACGGGGAATGGGAAGAGCAGAGGGAGAGAGAGGATCTTAAACAGGCTCCACGCTCATTACCCTGAGATCATGACCTAAGCCAAAATCACGCCAAAATACTGAGCCACCCAGGAGCTCCTCTAAAAAAGAATTCTGCCTCAAGACTGTACATACACACCTTGCCCTAGCATTCAACCTGCAACCTACAGATTTCAGACTCAGGACTATAGCATCAAATGTTGCCTAGTCTGCCAACCTGTGGATTTTGGACTAGCCGGTCCTCAAAACCATGTGAATAAATTTCTTAGAATAAATTTCTTTAGGGATGCCTGGATGGCTCAGTCAGAAGAGCATGTGACTTTTGATCTCGGGGTCATGGCTCGAGCTCCACATCGGGTGCAGAGATTACTAGAAAATAAATATATAAGCTTAAAAAAATCTCTTTACACATCCACGTACCCATAGTCACCCATAGTCCCTTCCACATATATGGATATATAGGGAGATATATAGGGGATATATATGTGTATGTGTGTATATGTATGAATACAAACACGTGTACATACATATATTGGTTTTTGTTTCTCTGGAGAATCCTAAAAAATTCACATGGTATCTGGATAACTGTGAATACAAATATTGGGGTTCAGAAGCCCACGTTTGCCTGGATAGTTGCTTTAGGGAATAGTTTCTTTTCTAAGTATAGTATAGGCAGTGATGAGATTTTGATATTATTTTATGTGCTACTAACTCTATGATCTTCTAAATGTAATGCACATCAGAAACTTTCTTTAGATTTTCTGAGACCCTGAGGAAATTAGATCATTCTAATGACAAAATTTAGGTTACAACTACTGAAAGAACCCCAGGATCTACAAAATTACTAAGAATCCATCTGGCTGTGACTCTTGAGAATTGCAAGCTGAGAGAAATTTGGGCTTTGAATTATGGACTTCCATCAAAAGGCAAGAAGATTTTATTTAGTTTCTTTGGACTTGGAGTTGCAATGGGATTTAATGTTTAGCTTTTAACTTCTCTTAGAAGTTTGACAAAAGAAAAGAGAACATAGTCAAATTTGGATCACCTTTATGCTATTAGCATTTTTTAGGACTTTTTTTTGCATTTTATTCTAATTATATCATTTAATTTCATTGCAGAATCTCTGATAACCTGATGATAATTGGTAGGGCTGGACAATTTGGTTGAGAAATAGAATATAGGGTAAATTAAAGAAAGGCCTTTCAGTTAACTTAATTAATGTGCTGTTTGGGTAATTTCATAGGTTTCTAAAGGTAAAATCTAACTTCCCACCAGCAGTTCAAAGGATAGACTGGTATTGGAAGAGAGGCTTTGCAAATGAGGCAACAGGGATAATCCTGGTTAAATTGCTAATCTCATTCAAGAGGAATGACCTTATCCCTAGTAGATGGTAGTTTAATGATTAAGCCAAAGGAAAAAGAACAAATACTGAAAGAATGATTAATCCAAAGGAAAAAAGAGAACAAATATTGAAAGAGTATTGATAGGGAGTGTTTCTTCTTCTTTGGGTATTTTTCCTGTGGAAAGAATTCTGACAGTTAACTCAAAACCTCTTTTCTCTACTTTACTAATTCTAAAGTTGAGGTAAGTCATATATCTAATTAGTAAATTGGGGGAAAGTAACCGGGCATGTTCTGTTCCGCTGTACTCTTCTACCTTCTGACAGGTATTTTGGCCACTAAGATATTCTGTTTTGTTCCTCCAGGTATATAACGGTACAATTATGCCAGATACAACTATTAAGCAATGGTCCCTACATCCTTTACTGCTTTTTTCCCTATATGGAACTTTTAGCCACCTTTTTAATCCATGTGATTTTTCAGAGCAATGAGCTAGCTAAATAGTTCTCTCAATACCACTTAATTGATCAGATCACTCTTCTCTCATTGGTTTAACAACACCACCTTATTTATGTCATGTATTATACACATACACATTTCTGGAGAGACAGAAGGAAATGTAAAGAAAAGTCAGTCTTAAGTATGAAAGTTTCTATATACATGTATGTATAGTGTGTTTATTATGTTATCCTTTCCTGTTGAAACACAGGACACATTTTTTAATCTCTTGTATTTCTTACCACTCTGAATTATGCATTGATACATAAGTAATTTGTTTTAAATGTCTATAAATGACAGTATACCTTATCTACCACTTTTTATTCCTCAGTTTCTAGCACAGCAAAGTCACAAGCTAAGCATTCACTAAAGGGTTGCAGAATATATTTATGTGAACTGCAAAGTTTTTTACAAATATAAATTGGAAAAGTGATTATGGGTACTATTCTTACATTTTGTTGATTCTAGAATATAAGATAATTGTTGTTTTTTGTTAAACCATAGGATAAATATATTATCAAATTTTTGTTGATGAGGGTCATAAATGGGTTGGCTTATAACTTATGAATTGGAAGCTTTATCTCCTGGGTTTTATGAAAAGATGACATTGGCAAATACCCCCAAAATATCTTTCTACTATAATGAACCTCTAATTTATGGCTATACAGATAGTCAGACTAGACTTACCTGCAAGTTGCATAGTTATGTCTGTAGTGGCATTAAAGATTTAAATACGCTTACTCAATAGCAAAAGAAAGTCTAAGCCCAAACTTTGGCTCATAGACAGTGGGCCAGAGAATGAGGGGTGAAGTAATTCTTTGTGCTGCATGGGAACTGTCATTTGGTTTCCCTGTATCCCTGTCATTCAGAATTTCACACCACAAGGTCAGATACAACTGAAAAAACTCTTCTTGGTTTCACCCATCAGCATACTGAATATGGAGAATGGCAAATACTGATAATTTCAGGAGTCATGGCCTTTAGATGGGCACTGTAAATGATTACAATGTGCACCTGGCATCAGAGGAGATGTGCCTCCATGAGCTGGGTTGAAAGAGAGGAAATCAGAAACTACAGCAGGAGCCTGGGACTAGACCAGAGACATCCCCTAACAATTCCCAGAAAAATCCTGGAGGAATGTAAGGGCAACTAAAGTTCTTGCAAAGTAGATGAAATGAATAGAGAAGAAATAGTGTTTTCATAATGTGTGTTTAACCCTTTCTTTACCCTTATGTTATTGTGGCATAAAATAGGCATACTCTATATTTATTAGTTTTATTGTGATAATTTTCACTTGAATCAAAATGGTCATCAGTTTTGAATATCATGGGAAGCAGCAGATCCTCCCTAATTTATAGGAGATATGAAGTTATTTAAATAAATTGGTGTTCCTCTCACTACATTGAAGAATTTATATATAAAATGTATATTTTTATGTATAAAAAATCTTTTCATCTCATTTTTGCATCCTTACTATGATAATTCACTTTTTAAAATGGGATTGATTATTGCCTGCAATGAAGTGGAAAACTTGAATTTCATGTCTGGAATTTTACTTTTGAAGTATTTTGTTTGGCCAGCAGAATTCTTGGTGTTACTAGTGCTGTAGTTTTGTTTCTTTGATCTTTGGTTTTTTAAGAATTTGAATATCTGGGGTACCTGGGTGGGTCAGCCGGTGGGCGGTGGGCGTCTGCCTTTGGCTGGAGTCATGATCCCGGGGGTCCTGGGATGGAGCCCTGCATCTGGGCTCCCTACTCGGCGGGAGGCTTGCTTCTCCCTCTCCCACTCCCCCTGCTTGTGATCCCTCTCTTGCTGTCTCTCTGTCAAATCAATTTTTTTAAAAATCTTTAAAAAAAATTAGATTAAAAAAAAATTTGAATATCTGTAGTTGGAGCATATAGTCTCCAGGTCAGCAAAAGCCCCATTACTCGCTCTTGTTGCTTTATACATTTATGTGACTTGCCTAATCCCCAAAAATCATTTTGACTTTTTGCCTGACTAGAAATGTCTCATCTAGATTTTTCTCTAAGAAAGCAAAATTAAATATGATTAATCTGGTATAAAGGTACTTAAGAACTCATTCTCCCCCCCCCCCCCCAAAAAATAAAGTAGGAGAAGAAAGAAAGAAAGTAAAAAAGAAAAAGAAAGCGGATTAACACAGTGTTGCTTGGAACTGGGAGGCATATCTGAATTGGCTTAGGCAAAAGCTTGTTTTCTGGCTGGGTTGAATCTGCCCTGTTCAACTACCAAGGTGTGTTTGGTTGAAAGCATTTCTCCCGTGAAATTTCCCAGACAGTGAGAACATTCTGACATATGTAATAATGAGATACTTTGTGATGTGATTGCCCAAAAACAATGGTATAGCAGCCAACTTTTAACACTCCCACATCCTCTGAAGAGTAAGTGAAAACCCTAACATATACGTGTCGAATTTTATATTTCATGACTTACTCATTAGAGACAAAAGAACTCTGGGATTCTGAATACCAATATGACAACTCTCTGAAGTGAAAATATAATGAACACTATAGAGGTATGAATGATTTTCAAACTGAATTCATGCATATTTTCTTTTTGTCTTGATAATCAAATGCCATGTGAAATGATTTACAAAGTCATGATACAGATGAATAAGGGCTATTTGTAAAAATTCTAAATGGAAGAAAGTTTCTTCTTTCTTCTTTCCTTTTCAAATTTCCTTTCTCCCACATTGTTAGTGCTAGTGTGCTTCTGTCCCTTCCATCTCACTACACATATATTTGACTCTATAATCTAGTTATAAATAGCTGAATTACTTATTGTAATAGTTGACATATATTCATACATATGCAGAACACACATGTATTGAGGCAATTGTTGTCTATTATGTATTTTTATGTAACAAACTATTAAAAAATGTATTGGTGGAAAATAGAACTATATTATCCTCAAATTTGCTGTGGATCAGGGATCCAGATAAAAATGAAGAGAGTATGGCTTTTTTCTGCTCTGTGATGTTAGGGCATTCAACTGGGAAGACTCAAATCTCAAGTGACTGGGTGCCGAAATTTCCTTGGGGTATTTTTAACCTCAAGTTGCGAGCCTAGGTTGTGTTGACTTGAAGACTACACTCAACTTATAAGGGAAACCAGAGAGCTACATGTTCTTTCCTTGTGGCTTGGGCTTCCTCACAGTATGACAGCCTCATTGTACCTTGACTTCTTTTTTTTTTTTTTTAAAGATTTTATTTATTCATTTGACACAGAGAGAGAGATTACAAGCAGGCAGAGAGGCAGGCAGAGAGAGAGGAGAGAGGAGGAAGCAGGCTCCCCGCTGAGCAGAGAGCCCAATGTGGGCCTCGATCCCAGGACCCTGGGATCATGACCTGAGCCGAAGGCAGCGGCTTTAACCCACTGAGCCACCCAGGCGCCCTGTACCTTGACTTCTTATATGATAGTGCAGGGCTCTAAGAGCAAGTATTCTGGCAAACAAGGTAGCAGTTACATAGCATTTTATGGTTTGGCATCAAAAGTTAAAGTGTCGGGTGCCTGGGTGGGTCAGTTGGTTAAACGTCTACTTTCAGCTCAGGTCATGATCGCAGGATCCTGGGATTGAGCCCCACATCTGGTTCCCTGCTCAGCAGAGAGCCTGCTCTTCCCTCTCCTGATCCCCCTGCTTGCGCACTCTCTCTCTCTTTCTCTCTCTCTCTCTGTTAAATAAATAAATAAATAAATAAGTAAATAAACAAACAAACAAACAAACAAACATAAATAAATAAATCTTTTTAAAAAGTTAAATAGTATCATTTCCAAGGTCTTTTTTTTTTTGTTAAGTAATCAGAAACCTACCCATACTCAAGGGGAGGTAAAGAATACCACTCTTACTGAGAAGAGTATTAAAAATTTACACCCACTTTTTCTAAAACCACTACAATAGTGTCAAAGATAACTATCAAAACAAAATTTCCTATTACAGCTGAAATATTGATTTCCCTTTTTTTCATTCATTGGAATAAAAAATTTCCTTAGATCTTAATTATGACTTTTTTTCCTATTTTTCCTTTCATCTTTTCACATATTTCATCCTCTGAAATCTTCATCCTTTTAGTCAGTCATACATTAGTTGGAAGAAATATATTCTTGGCCATTCCCTGGTCACAAGCTTTAGAGAGCCATACTCTTGGTCTTTATCTGGCTGCACCTTTCTCTATGCAGCAAGGAATCTGGGGACACAAGGCATCTGTCCCTCTTTCTAGACCATGTCTTAGGAGTCTTAAACCCTGGAATTTGCTGCCCATATAGCCCTCACTTACTCTCAGATCTATCAAAATTCTTCCCAGGTCAGTCCTCCACAGGGCAGACCTCTGTTGGAGGTATGTACACTCCTAGGCTTAAAGATGGCCAAGTGCTAAGAAGGAGGGGTGTGGACAGAGCTTGAACTTGTGGCTTAGTTGGTCCAAATACATTTACATGAGGCCTTCTGGGTGATAAATGGAGCTAGGTGGAGCTGTGGGCCAGGGGTCCCATTTGTGCTCTTTTTTTTTTTTTAATTTTTTTTTTTTATTCTTTGCCCCAGGGGTACAGGTCTGTGAATCATCAGGCTTACATCTTTCACAGCATTCACCCAAGCACAAACCCTCCCCAATGTCCATAACCCATCCACCCTATCCCTACCCTCCCAACCCCCAGTAACCCTCAGTTTGTTTTGTGAGATTAGGAGTCTCTTATGGTTTGTCTCCTTCCCCATCCCATCTTGTTTCATTATTTTCCCTCCCTACCCCCACAACACCCCACCCTGACTCTCAAGTTCCTCATATCAGAGAAATCATATGATAATTGTCTTTCTCTGATTGACTTATGTGTGCTCTTGTTCTGGCCTCACAAATGTTAGCAGTAGGCCAGTTCCAGGCTGGTTTTTTATTTGGTAAAAAAATCAGAAATAGTAATTTATAAAATGGCTCTTCTTTCCTAATTTGTCTTCACACTGGTGTATTTATTTTCTTGACAGTTGAGTCAGTAGAGATGGAAATGTTAACGTATTTCAGCCTGTGTTGCTATTTGCTTGAATAAAAAGTACAGGGTGTACAGTCACCAATAGGGACATCCGCCACGCTTGGCACTTCCAAGTCGGAACTCTGAGCACACATTCCAGAGAGTTATTGTTGCACAGTGATTAAGAAATACAGAATCATTTGTTATGTACAATATTTCATGAAGTGAATCATTCCTAGGAAAAGTGTTTTGTTTAGGCTGGGTGAGAACTATAGAACAGGGAAGACCAGAAAATATGTTCTAAAATATGTGATTTACAAATGAAATTCTTGGTTAAAATTGATTTATACATGGTCACTTACACTGAAATAGATAGCAAAACAGGTTTACCACTTAAAATTTTTCTAATTAAAATAATACAATTTAACTTGAATTCATCTATATATAGAAACTTTTTAGAAGTCTACAGTACAAAACCAGAGAAACAGTGATATTCAGGTTAAGCCAGCCAGTTTAGGTCTGGTTCCAGATGCCTCCGAGCTCTGTGGGGGGTCCTCTCTCTGAGTCAGAATCCTGAAGGCTGAATACTTGAGGCTTTCAAAATTTTTGTTGCCAACGATTACTTGTTTTTATGAAATCATTGAGAAACCTGTCTTTGTGTCATCCTAAATCATATACTTCTTGCAAAATTCTAAAGCTAAATTTGAGAAATAAAGGCTTAGTGATAAAATCCAGTGCCCCCTTGGTTAAAGATGAAGAAAGAAGGATAGTATCTTCATACCTGGCAAGTTTGCTGATCTGTTGGGCACTTAGTTACTTTTCAGAACAATGTTTACTTGAAAAATGAAAGGGCTTTCTCCTTATCTACATTGAAAGCAATGAGAAGTAAGCACTTCCATTGTCGTTACAGGGGGTATGCTGTAAATTTTCACTTTTAAAACGATTTTATTTTAACTAATTCTCTTCAGTAATCTGGAACTTATTCAAGGGCATGAGGCTTGAGATCTAACCAAGGACTGCAAAAATAAGTTCTCCTCAACTGTCCCCTGAGAATCTTCAGTAAACTGGCATGTTAAACATATTCTGTGTCTCTAATGGGTAAGAAGTCTTACTCAAAGTGTTGACAAACAGCCCCAATATGTACAATCATTTTACATCATCATGAAGGCCTCACAAAATTGAACCTTGTTAGACTTACTACAGAAATCATTCAGATATATTTGCCATATGTCCAAGTTGATTCAATACATTGCTTAGTGTACCTCCCCCACCATACTCTGAAAAACATAAGTTAAAACAATTTCACAAAAAAAAATATGAGGAGTGGGGGCTTAAAAAATAAAATGGAGAGTAGAGCAGAAGAAAACAAAAGAGATGTGAAATGGTTTTCCAGAAGATTTTACATGCCAGGAGAGTGGCAGGTAGGGAAATAGAGGAAGACAGCTGGGGGCATGGTCATGGCTTTAACTTAAAATAGGACCAGTTACCATGGTAGTGTGTTTTTTCTTTAGCCTTGTTTGGGCACAAAGTAGGTGGAATGTTAAGTTTAATCAGGGTTGGAATTTTGCAAAACAAGTAAGATGAAGGGTGAGAGAAGCAACAAAGCTAAATGAATAAACAAGGAGGGGGGTTGGGGGGCACCTAGGTGGCTCAGTTGGTTAAGTGTCTGCTTCTGGCTTGGGTCATGATCCCAGGGTCCTGAGACTGAGCCCTGCACTGGGCTCTCAGCTCAGTGGTGAGTCTCCTTCTCCCTCCCTCTGTGATCTCTCTCGCTTTCACTCTTTCTCAAATAAATAAATAAAATCTTAAAAAACAAAACAAGACAAACAAACAAGGGGGGTGGTGATTAGAATGAGCTATCATGAAGAGTTTACTAACTGAAATCTCTAGGGTATGCTCATTAAAATCTTAAGTGTAGCAATTATAACTAGTTTGGATTACTTTCTATATGCCAAGCCCTGGACTGACCTTGTATCATTTCATTTAATTAAAAAAAAAAGTTTTAAATAAGTCCATTATTAGCTCCATTTTACAAATGGAGAGACTAAGCAATCTAACACTAAATCAGATAGCTCATTCACTTAGCTATTTAAATATAACATAGTTTAAAAACCTATGAGGAATCAAACTAGGATAAAATCAAAACTGTAAAATTTCAAAACAAGAGAACAAATAAAATAATAATATTTTGGGATTGGAAAAACAGATCTATAAGAAGTGTAGAAAATAAGAAATACATGTAGTATTACTTAGAGTCCAAAACTAAAATAGAGCAAAATATTTTCGGAACCAGTTAGCCAGGGATTGTTGAGAGTGCTGCAAGAAAATGGGCAGCCTGAGCAGCGTAAGTTGTCACGAAAGAACACTTTTGGGGATTGAGTCTCTTCAAGCAGGAAGGCCACATGAAAACACGCCAACAAGAAGGTCTTTTCTTCCTTAAGTAATATTGAAAGAACCCACAGAACAAGAAGATCCTACTTAAAAAGACTTGATGGGGAAAACAAAACAAAACAGGAGATTTTAAAATGCAGTGAAAAAATTCTTAGAAATGTGACAATTAAAGAAATCATAGTTTTCTAATTTAAAAATTCAACAGCAGAACAGAAATGGACATCCACGAAAATCAAATTATCTTAAAAGTTAAATGAAAGAACTATCTTATAAATAAAAGTACCAAAGGATGGGCGCCTGGGTGGCTCAGTGGGTTAAAACCTCTGCCTTCGGCTCAGGTCATGATCTCAGGGTCCTGGGATCGAGGCCCGCATCGGGCTCTCTGCTCCCTGCTCTCAGCAGGGAGCCTGCTTCTTCCTCTCTTCCTGCCTCTCTGCCTACTTGTAATCTCTGTGTGTGTGTCAAATAAATAAATAAAAAATCTTTTTAAAAAAAATAATAAATAAATAAATAAATAAACCAAAGGAAAACATAAGCAACAAGATAAGGTATTGGAGAGATGGAGAAGAGATAAAGAGCACTCTGTAAGGAAAAATAAGGGATTCACAGAGGCATGAAGAAATGGGAGAAACAAAATCAATAATCAAAAAATTATTTTAAAAATATTTTGCCGTGTTGAAAATGAATTGAAATTTCAGATGAAATAGTCTAGTGAATTTAAGGCAGGATTTAGGAAACAAAGTCTCACACTGGAAAAATTTCAAAATTTGAAGAGAAAAGTTTATGTTCTGTCAGAATAAATTGGTGGCTTTGATTTCAAAGGGAGGAAAATCAAATCACTATGGATTCTTCATCTGTAACACTGGAAACTAAAATGTTTACAGTTTTTTAGAAAAATAAATATTTGTTAAGAAACTTAGCCCTTGCCAAAATACTATTCATGTAGTAAGATGAAAGTAAAATATTTGGGGAACATTTAATGTTTCAAATAGAGTTCCGTTCATTTACATTTTTGAGGAAATTATTAGAAGTAGGTATACCAAAAATAACTCAACCAATATAAAGGTCTCAAAATAGGAGAGGATGAAATGAGCAGTGTTGAGCAGAAACTAATGAAATGAATGATAAAGCATACATGTTAATGTACTTGGAAAGGATTCTTAAAATAGGAAAAGTAAATGTAAAATATTAATAAACATATTTGTAACGCATATGAATGTTAAAAGACTATTACTCAAAATACAAAAATTGACAAAACAAATCTTAAAAAGTGTGAAGAATATGACTAGAAATTGTTGGGGAAGGAGATATCCGCATGTTCATTAAACCCACTCTAGTCTTATAATTTCAGCAGTCTTTGAACACCCTGGGATAAACAATCCATTGAATTTGCCCCTTGTCACTATTGATCAGGTCCTCTCATATCCTTATCCAGCAGAGATTTCATGGACCATTATATTAATCATTCTGTTGTATTGATCACACACTCATTAGCTCCTCTACCCTCTCCTCATATTGCTCTGGCAAAACCCCAATCTTGGCAGCAGAAGGGGCCTGGAAAAATCCGCACAATTATGCCGTATAGTACCATTTATATTCGTAATTGTGATTATAGAGTTGACACTTCTGCAGTATTCTGGTTTCATTCACTTCTCCACTCTTCTAGAAAACTATTTCATACTTTCTGTGCTGTTCTCATACCCCCAAAACCACCTCCCATTTCATGAAATCAGAAGAGAATGTCCACAAACCCCAGTCAATGAGTCTAAGCACAACTCTTGTATGTTCTTCCTACTTTTCTCTGTGGATATACTGTCCATGTGGTCATATGATGCCATCCCTTCCAGAAATGCACTAGCTCCCATGCTCACTTACTCTCTTGCCTCTTCAAAAATGTCACTCCACCGGTGTTTCCCTCTTTCTCTCTTTTTTTAAAAGATCTTATTTATTTATTTGACACAGAGAGATTACAAGTAGGCAGAGAGGCAGGCAGAGAGAGGAGGAAGCAAGCTCCCCACCGAGCAGGGAGCCCAGGACCCTGAGATCATGACCTGAGCCGAAGGCAGAGGCTTTAACCCACTGAGCCACCTAGGCACCCTGTTTCCCTCTTTCTTGAACAATCATTTCCTCATCCCATGAATGTTATTTCTTCCATGTTAAAAAAAAATCTCTTTGCCCTATATTAGCCTTCAGCAATCACTTCATTTCTCTGCTTCCTTTAGAACAAACTCTTGGAAAGTGTGGACTACGATCACAATCCCTTTGAATCTATTCAATGAGGCTTTTAGCTCCACTGCTTCATCAGACTGCTCCTGCCAACTTCACCAGTAGCCTTCATATTGCTAAATTATATGGCAAATCTTAATTGGCTAATTATCAGCATTGGACACAGTTAATCATTATTTTCTTTTTGAAAGCTGCCATTTGGCTTTTGGAACACAACAGTTACACCTCAGAGATATTGCAGGTTCGATTCCAGACCTCTGCAATAAAGTACATATCCCAATAAAACTAGTCAAAGGAATTTTTTGGTTTCCTGGTGCATATTACATGTACACTATATATACATTATATTGTTGTCTATTAAGTTTGAAATAGAATTATGTCTAAAAACTGTATATATCTTAATTTAAAAATACTTTATTGCCAAGAACATGCTAACTATCATCTGACCATTCAGTGAGTGGTCATCTTTTTGCTGGTGGAAGGTCTTGCCTCAATGTTGACTGCTGACTGATCAGGGTGGTGGTTGCTGAACACTGAGGTGGCTGTGGTAATTTACTAAAATAAGATGACAATCAAGTTTTCCTCATTGATTGACTCTTGCTTTCACTTGAACACTTAGAGGCCATTGTAAGATTTTTAACTGGCCTACTTTCAATATTGTTGTGTCCTTAGGGAACAGGGAAGCTTGAGGAGATGGAAAGTCATGGGGGGATGGCTGGTTGATGGAGTACTTGGAACTCATATGAGATTTATCAGTTAAGTTCACGGTCTTGTATGAGCATGGTTTGTGGCACCCTAACACAATTTGAATAGTAACATCGTAGATCACTGATCACAGATCACAATAATAAATAAAAAATAATGAAAAAGTTTGAAATATTGCAAGAATGATCAAAATATGGCACAGAACAGATGCTATTGGGAAAATGGTGCTAATAGACTTGATGACAGCAGCTATAAAATGGTGCCTAACACAGGGTTGCCAGTCCTTTAATTTGTAAAAAGAAAAAAAAAAGCTATATCTGAAAAGCACAATAAAGCAAAATTCAATACAAGGAGGTATGCCTACTTTTCCAGTTGGTTTTTTTACCTCACTGGCTGATCCCTCTCCATTTCCTTTGCTGATTTCCCCTCATCTTGACAACCTCTAAATACTGGAGTCTTCCAGAACTCAGTTCTAGGATCACTTTTCTATCTATACTTACCCGGTAGGTGAGCTCATCTGGTTTCATTGCTTTAAAAATCATCTGCAAGCTGATAACTTCCAAGTTTATATTTCATTCTTGATTTTTCTTTCAAACTTAAAACTTCTGTCTCCAAAAGTATACCCGTATACCCAGTATGTCTACTTGAATGTTTAATAAGCATGTCAAATATAACGTGTCCCAAACTCAACTTTTGAGTCCAACCTCCAAAACTGCATCCACCACATCCTGCCTCATCTCAGTAAATGTTAATTCTGTCATGATAGTTGTTCAGGTAAAATCACCTTAGAATCATTCCCAGCTTTTTCCCAGGATTTGCAGCACTGCCTTCAAAATATATCCCAAATCTGATCTCTTCTCCCCACATCGCCCACTAATACTTTCCCCCAAACTTCTGGTACTAATGACTTTGATTATAGCAGCAACTTCCTGAGTGGTCTCTATACTTCAGCCCTGCCCTCTATACCCTCAGCCCTCCACCCAGCAGCCAGAAAGCTCCCAGAAAGGCATGAATCCAATATGGCCACCCCCCAGGTTAAAAACCCTCCTGTAACACTGCGTGCTTCACTCAGAGTAGAAACTAATGTTGTTGTAATGGCCTTCAGAAATCCATGTATCTTTCCTTTTATCTCTCTGACCTCCTTAGCTCTCCTCTCCAGTCTTGCTTGACCTCTTATGATTCTTAGAGCATTTTAAGCATTATCTTGCCTCAGGTTAGAGCTCTTTTCTATAGTTGTAAGCTGCTTGCCTCAGACATCCAGATGACTCACTCCCTCAGTTGTTTCAAAGGTTATTTTATTCGAAGACTTTTCTGAACACCCTGTAAATCTAAGAGCTCACTCTCCAATCCCTTTTCTCTTGACCAAATTTAATTTTTCTGCATACCACCTATCATCATCTAATGTATGTTAATTTCATCATTTGTTTAGAGTCCGTCTTGTCCCCCAAACAATATAAACTCCAAGAGGGTAAGAACTTTATCTGCTTATATACTACTGAATGCTCAGCATATAGAATAAGAAGTAGCAGGTACTAAATAATATTAACTAAATAAACAAAAAATACAGAAAAAGATGCTCAAGCACACTAATAGAAGACTGCTTTTAGTAAGAGAGTACAAGATCGTTACACCTAATGTCTTTATAATGACAAAGAAATTATTGTGGCATCTACTGCTAAGATAAGAATATAACTGTAACAGGCTTTTTTCAAAAAAGTTTATTATAATTAAATATATACCATATTTTTAACCCATCAAAGTCATTTTAGGGAAATCTCTTTTAAGGAAATAGAAGCAAGAGTATGCATTTATTGTAACATTGTTTGCATTGGTAACAAAAATTGCATTTTTGTCCACTGGTATGGATTTGGTACAAAAAACTGTGGTAAATCTAATCTATAGGATAGGTCAATTATATTGACCTTAAGGAAGCTCATGATGTATAGCAAATTAAAAAAGCAAATTGTAGAGTGCTAAGAGCCACCTGTCAAAAAAGTGAGATCTGTTGGCGCGCCTGACTGGCTCAGTTGGTAGAACATAGACCTCTTGATCTTGGGGTTGTGAATTTGACCCCCACATTGGGTGTAGGCATTACTTTTTTTTAAAGTGAAATTTTTTATTTACTGCATCAAGAAACTGGTTGGGTTTGTTTTAAGTGAATTAGGAATGGGGTCAGGAAGCTGGGGTTTGTCCTGTACTGGGCCAGTAAGAAAATGGAAGCGATTTGGTGATGGATATCTTAACATTTAATTTAGGTGGTAGGAGGGATGGAGTGAGGCTAAAGCTGTCATTGATAGAGAATTTTCAGTTACCCATGTTAGCTGAGAGGGAAGGATATTTAATTGTTTTTTTCTACAGTATTCTTGTTTTTGTCTGGGCTTATATTATAAAGTGATCGTGGTTTTGTCTCACTTTTCCAGTCAGAGACAGACCCCATCTGATTTTGGTATTCTGAGAAATCTTTTATGTTCAATAAGAAACATGGCCAAGGTGATAGTGGTAGGACAGATCAGTCAACAGTTGTCAAAGCTACTTTTTTCTTTCTCAAGATTAATGTGCATAATGTGATGTCATTTTAATAAAAATGTCATAGACAGCAACAACATCAACAAATCATAAATAAACAAATGTGTACACACACACACACACACACACACACACACATATAACAAGTAGCAGGTACTGCACTGGGCCAGTTAGAAAACGGAAGTGATTCTATATATCTGTGGGCAGATATATGCACATATACATGTCCCCACACACATACATATTAGAATGTATGTGGGTACATATGTGTAGAAGTGTGTAAATAGTCAGGAAAAATACACAACAAATGATCAACAATAGCCATGGGGATGAGGGAGTACGGAAAGCTTGAGAAGAAAAAATTATCAAATTTTTCATTAAATAACTTTGAAATCCTTCACTGATTGCCATGATCATGTATGTTGTAAATCTGAAAGGGGAAAGCTAATAAAATTTGAAGACAAAGGAAAAGAACAATTTAGAGGCCTAGAGAATGAGAAATATGTAATCGGTGGAAATGAGCTATAATTCTCAAGCTTTCAGTTGCAATGAAATTCTTAATTTTTCTGATCTTGATTTCTTCATTTACAAAATAAAGTTAAGGTCACAGAAATTTGTGACAATTCAGCAAAAAACTGTAAAGCGACTTTGAAACTATAATCTATAAATGTGTATCACTTGGCAGCTGTGACTGTTAGGCCTTGGATTAAACCTGGGTCCCACTTGGGACGTCTTTTCCTGCGACTGGTTCATCTAGCTTTAGGATATGCTGCCACCACGTGGATGGTAGTTGATAATGCTGCCCAGCTGTTAGGAGTGTGAATTATTACGATTTTCTTGTTTGTTAATGGATAAAAATAAAGTTCATCGAGATGTATTTGTGTATATAATAGATTTGTTGTGTTTATATAACCATATAATATAATATGTTTGTATATAACACAAATATATGATATCAAAAAATATGTGTATATGCCTGTATATGTACATAGATACATAAAACAAATATGAACATACACAACATATATAATAGAATATTTCATGGCTGTTTTCTAATCACTAGTTTCCTTGGAATCTTGCAAGAAAGGTCTGTTAAGATTAGGGATACTGCAATTTATACGTTAAAATTATACATATATTAAAAATTTAAGCAGATTTCATTAACATATAGGACTAACTGACATGATAGATAAAATAATTTAAAACAGTAAAATGATATAAATTATTACTTATTATTAGCTATTAACAGTTCTAAAAATGTTAATATTATTAACATATTATTGCTATTAACATTTCTAAAAATGTTAGTTAACATTTCTAAAAATTTCTAAAAATGCGTTCATTACAATTTAATAAATATCTAAGATTGTCTAATCTAATTTTTGAGACTTTTGTTACAAAATATAATTGGGTTTTATTAAAATTTTAATAAAATTAAGATTATAAATTAAGATTTATTATTTTATTAAAATACTGCTGAAAAATAGTTTTGCTTCACCAATAAAATTTCACTCCCTAGTTCCATGAGATATTTGAAAGCCCAACAACAGTAATGACAGCAAAGCAGTGATAAGCAAGGTGTCATTGTCCTCACATTATTCTGTTTCAATATGGTTTTTGGAAATCATACACATTTGCAATTTAATAAAAAAGAACATTTTCTAGGCCTTAGAAATCTGTTATTTCAAAACTGTTCAATTAGGAGTCTAAATAGATTCAAACTGCAGAAAAACTGGTTTGGATATTCTCATAAATAGATTTAATATACATCTTACATAATCTTTACAATTCTATGACAAAATATTATTTCATATGTAAGGGAACTAAAGCTCTCATGGTAAAACCTTGTCCTAGAATATGTGTGTGTGTGCGTGTATGTGTGTGTATGTGTGTGTGGGAATAGTAGTAGTAGCTGTAAAGTTAAAATTTGAATATTTGTTTTGTTTTTTTTTTTTAAGATTTTATTTATTTATTTCACAGCGGGAGAGAGATCACAAGGAGGCAGAGAGGCAGGCAGAGAGAGGGGGAAGCAGGCTCCCTGCTGAGCAGAGAGCCCGATGCGGGCCTCGATCCCAGGACCCTGAGACCATGACCTGAGCCGAAAGCAGAGGCTTTAACCCACTGAGCCACCCAGGCGCCCAAAATTTGAATATTTGTGAACCAACTACATATATTGTTCTTTCTACCACATTGTGGTATAGCCAGAATTAAATGCAAGATTCTCTATTTACACTGGACAGCTGTGTAGATAGAAAAATGGGTCTGCAGGGTAGTAGTGTGTTTGTTTGGGTGTTTGAGGGAAAGGGAATATGCATTAAATTTGACTGGAGTGGTTATAGTTGTCTTGAAAATATTTTGGGGTAGGAAAATAAGGAGAGCAGAAATTCAGGAAGTCAGATTAATCAGTCTAGTGGGAGATTCCATGGTAAAGGGAAGCAAAGGGCATTGTCACGTGAGAACAGACTGATAAAGATCGATAATTTCTCCAACATTCTAAAAGATAGTTTTAAAGTGTACACCAATGTAACCACCCTTCATTTTAGAACTAGAACACTTCCGGTAATTTAGAAAAACCCTTCATCACCAATCACTTCCTTGTCTTTTTCTTTCAGAGGCTACTGTTAGCCTCACTTTTTGATAACAAATCTTTTTGTTTTCTTTTCATTATTTTATCAGATAAAAATTCATCACTAGACCAATGTAGTTTACTTTTGCTTGTTTTTAGATTTTTAAGAAGCTATTTAGAAGAATCTGTTTTTTGTAGATACCCTTTATCAGGTAGAAGAAGTTCCCATGAATCCTAGTAGTTTACATTTTTTTTCAAATCGTGACTAGATGTTGAATTTTACTAATGGCTTTTTCTGCATCTATAAAAATTACCCTATTATTTCTCCTCCTTTAATCCGTTAATGTTGTGGATTTTATTAAATTGATTTTTGAATGTTAAACTTGAGTTCCTGGAATAATCCTGACTTATTACTTGAAGACTATTATACATAATCGAAAAAGTTTTGCTAATATTTGTGTTCTTAATTGCTTTATCAGTGTGATTTTTCCTGTCATTTCTCTTTTTTGTAGTATACATAACATGCTTTGGTATCATGGTTACCTCAGAGGGGAAATTTATTTATTTATTTATTTATTTTAAGATTTTTTATTTATTTTTTTGACAGAGAGAGAGAGAGAGAGAGATCACAAGCAGGCAGAGAGGCAGGCTGAGGGAGAGGGGGGAGCAGGCTCCCTGCTGAGCAGAGAGCCTGATGCCATGTGGGGCTCGATCCCAGGACCCTGGGATCATGACCTGAGCCGAAGGCAGAGGCTTAACCCACTGAGCCACCTAGGCACCCCACAGAGGGGAAATTTAAAAAGACCTGTTCTTTGAGTTTTTGGTAGCACTTGCTCAGAAATCTGGTCTGGACCTGGAATGTTTTTGTGGGAATTTATTTAATTACTGATTGAATTTCTTATATGGTTCTTGGGACAAATTCATTTATTCTTCCTTATTAAATCAGTTTTGATTAACTTATTTCATTTTTTAATAAATTTATCAATGCATAACATTAATCAGCATTTTCATTTTTCTCTGGAACAATAAATTATCCTATGGCACTTGAACTCCATTTACCCCTCATGATTCATATGCCATTAGTCATTAAATATTTTATTTCTTTCTCTTTTATGTTTTTCAACTTCATGAGGGTTTTTCTAATGTTTTATTCGATTAATGGTTAGTTCTAACCATATGTTAACAATTTTCTTTGCTTTACATATAAAACACACGTATGTATATAAGCACACAAATAACAAAAGTAACAATATTTATATAAAGATTTTAAAAATATAAAATAATGCCATATGTTATTTAATAATAAGAACAAAAATGATAATAGTATGAAGAAATTCAAGAGAATGCAAAGAACTGAATTCATGGTAATTATTAGAGGCAAATGAGAAGGAATGAGATTATGATGTCTTCTTGATAAATTGCCACTTTTAATTATAAAGTGACCCTCTTAGTACCTAATAATATTCTTTACTCTGAAAATCTACTTTATATGATATTAAGAAAGCCACTCAAGGTTTATTATATTAACATTATCATGGTATGTGTATTTTTTTAACCTTTTTCTTTGTAAAGTGAGTGTGTGCAGATAGCATACAGTTTCATCTTCCTTTATAAAAAATCCAATCTGACAATATCTAACTTTTAATTAGGAAAACTAAACCATTCATTTTTAATGTCATTATAGTTAATTAATTATATATTAGACTACAGATAATTAGTCCCATTAAATGTGATTATCTATATGTTGAGTTCAAATTTACCCTCTTGCTATTTGTTTTCATTTATTTTATCTCTTCTTTCTTTTTCCTTCTTCTCTATTTCATTTGGACTAATAGAGTATTTTATATGATTCTGTTTTATCATTTTCATTGGCTTATTACATATTTCGATTTTGTTTTTTAGTGACTGCTCTGAAGTATATAGTATTATCTTTAGGATAATAACTTTAAAGAGTGGACTTCCTGTACCCCCTCACAGAGTTTGCGCTATTCTATAATACATTTTATTTCTACATGTTATAAATTTCACCATACTTTGTTATTTTAGTTTTAAATAGTCATTTAACTTTTAGAGATATTAAATATAAGAAAAAATTCTTTCATATTCACCCACATATTTACCATTTCCGGTATTCTTCATTCATTTGTATAGAAACAAATTTCTATTGGGGATAATTTTCCCTCTTAAACATTTCTTAAATTTGTGGTCTGTAGAAGATTCTCTTGGTTCTTGTAGCTATGAAAAAAAGCCTTTAATTAGTCCTTATTATAAAAATTGAAAAAAATCATATTTGCTGGATATATAATTTACTGGGTGTATATATATATATAATATTGTTCTAATGTTTTATTTTATTTATTTTTATTTTTATTTTTTATAGATTATATAATTAATATATATTACTTAGAGGAGTTTTAATTTCTTTTAACTTTTTATAGACGTCACTCTACTGTTTTTTAACTTGTATTGCTTATAATGACAAACGTGTTTTAATTCTTTTCTTTGTTCCTTTGTTAGATAATTTTTTTTAATTTTTCCTGCTTTTGAGATTTTTTTAAATCACTAATGGTCAACATATTAATTATGATCCATTAGAGGTGATTTTTTTCATTATTTTTTAAAAATTTGATTAAATGAACTTCTTGGATCTGTGTGTAAAAAATCTGTGTGATTTTTCAAACTTAAAAAAATTGGCTATTATTTCTTTCAATATTTATTTCTATATCCACTTCTTCCTTTGGGACCATAATTCCATAATTATTTGTATGGTAGGCTGCTGTGTCCTTTTTGTTTTTTTTTTTTTAGTGGGCCGTGGTTAATTTTTTCTGCATTTCACTTCATTTTGTGTAGTTTCTATTACTATGTCTTCACATTCATTTTTTTTCCTATACTGTGTCTAATCTTCTATTAATCCATCCAGTGCATTTTTATTTTTCTTAAAGATTTTGTTTATTTTAAAGAAAGAGAGAGGGAGAGCACAAGTGGGGAGAAGGGTAGAGGGAAAGAGAATCTCAAGCAGACTCCATACCAAGCAATGGAGCCCCAACATGGAGGTGGATCCCACAACTGAAATCATGACCTGAGCTGAAATCAAGAGTTGACTGCTCAAGTGACTGAGCCACCCAGGCGCGCCCCCTCCACGTGTTTTTAATTTTAGATGTATTGTTGTATAGATGTTGTATTTTTCATCTCTAGAACTTTAATATGGGTCTCTTCAGCTCCTTTATTCTCTCTTCACATGCTTATGCGTATCTCTGTATTTTTGAGCATGTGCTAGTTTTAATAGTTGTTTTAAAGTCCTTGTCAACTAATTCTATCATCTGTCATCACTATGACTTTACCTATTGAATGGGAGGCTATATAGTATATGCTGTAAGTCATATATTTATACTTGGTTAAATGTCTTGTAAATTTTTATTGTGATTTTACCTTGTTGGGTGATGGAATTTTATTTTCATTTTTTGGTATTTTTTTTAGTTATGCAGGGTCTTTGTTCTAGTAGAGAGACATTAAGAATTTGATCCATTAGAAGCTTCTTATAAAGTTAATTAAATCATCTTCAGAACATATTTATTTTAGAGTAAAATTTACCCCACCACTAAGGTAATACACATTTAAGGACTCTGCTTAAAGTGTTTGCAGGTCTTTCCATTCTGGTGGGGGGAAAGGGGACTGATGCCACACCACCTACTTTTCTACAGTTCTTCCCCAGTCTCAGGAGCCTCGTCACATGCACGTGAAGATTGGTATTCAAAGACATGAGAAGACTCCGATTTTTATTATTATTTTTAATTTTAAGAGGCTCTTCAGAGGCAATGTGTCTCATATTTGTCATAAAAATAATTTCATTGAACCTTTAATTATATCCTAGTAATTCTGTTTACTCCCCTTTATTTTGTCTTAATATCATGCTGCACTATGTCAGTGAAGCTTCTGTCATACTTTATCATGATTCTCAAGTGTCTTTTGCTTAAATTTTAACGATTCAAATAAAATTATATATATATACATATATATATACACACCACTTCTTCTTTATCCATTTATCAGTTGATGGGTATTTGGGCTCTTTCCATAATTTGGCTATTGTCAATAGTGCTGCTATATATATTGGGGTGCATGTGCCCCTCTAAATCAGTATTTTTGTATCCTTTGTATAAATATCTAGTAGTGAAATTGCTGGGTTGTAGGGTAGTTCTATTTCTAACCTTTTGAGGAACCTCCACACTATTTTCAAAAATGGCTGCACCAGTTTTAATTCTCACCCACAGTATAAGAGGGTTCTATTTTCTCCATATCCTTGCCAATATCTGTTATTTCCTGAGTTGTTAATTTTAGTCATTCTGACGGGTGTGAGTAGGTATCTCATTGTGGTTTTGATTTGTATTTCCCTGATAATGAGTGATGTTGATTATTTTTCATGTGTCAGTAGGCCATTTGTATGTCTTCTTTGGAGAAATGTCTGTTCATGTCTTCCACCCATTTCTTGACTGGAATATTTGAGGGTGGGGAGGGTGTTGAGTTTGATAAGTTATTTAAAGATTTTGGACACTAACCCTTTATCCAATATGTCATTTACAAATATCTCCCATTCTGTAGGTTGCCTTTTAGTTTTGTGGATTTTTTTCCTTTACTCTGCAGCTTTTTATCTTGATAAAGTCCCTATAGTTCATGTTTGCTTTTGTTTCCCTTGCCCCTGGAGACATGTCTAGTAAGAAGTTGCTACAGACGAGAACAAAGAGGTTGCTGTCTATGTTCTTTTCTAGGATTTTTTATGGTTCTCTGTCTCAAATTTAGTTCTTTCATCCACTTTGAATTTATTTTTGTGTATGGTGGAAGAAAGTGGTCAGTTTCATTCTTCTGCATGTTTCTAATTTTACCAACACCCTTTGTTGAAGAGACTGTCTTTTTTCCATTGAACATTCTTTCCTTCTTTGTCGAAGGTTATTTGACCATAGAGTTGAGGGTCCAATTCTGGGGAGCCCAACATGGGGCTTGATCCTAAGACCCAGAGACCATGACCTGAGCCAAAGGCAGACCTTAACTATCTGAGCAACCCAGACACCCCAATCTCAATCTTTTTGTACCATTTGAGGTCTGATTTGTGACCTAGTATGTGGACTATTCTAGAGAATGTTTCATGTGCACTTGAAAAGGATGTTTATTCTGATTAGGATGAAATACTCTGAATATGTCTATTAAGTTCATCTGGTCCAGAGTGTCATTCAAAACTATTGTTTCCTTTTTGATCTTCTGCTTAGATGATCTGTCTGTCCATTGGTGGGAGTGGGGTGTTAAATTTCTCTACTATTCTTGTATTATTATCAATGAGTTCCTTTGAGTTTGTTATTAATTGATTTATATATGTGGCTGCTCCCAAGTTGGGGGCATAAATATTTACAATTGTTAGATTTTCTTGTGGTTAGACTCCTTTATTATGATATAGTGCCCTTCTTCATCTCTTACTTCAGTCTTTGGTTTAAAATCTCATTTGTTTGATGCAAGTACAGTTACACCAGCTTTCTTTTAATGTCCATTAGCATGATAAATTGTTCTCCACCTCCTTACTTTCAATCTGAAGGTGACTTTGGATCTAAAATGAGTCTCTTGTAAGCAGCATATCAATAGGTCTTGTTTTCTTTTTTTTTTGTTTTTTTTTTTTTAAAGATTTTTTATTTATTTATTTGACAGAGAGAGATTACAAGCAGGCAGAGAGGAGGAAGCAGGCTCCCTGCCGAGCAGAGAGCCCGATGTGGGCCTCGATCCCAGGACCCTGAGATCATGACCTGAGCCGAAAGCAGAGGCTTTAACCCACTGAGCCACCCAGGCGCCCAGGTCTTGTTTTCTTATCCATTCTAATAGCCTATGTCTTTTGATTGGAGCATTTAGTCCATTTACATTCAGAATAATTACTGTTAGATATGAATTTAGTGCCACAGTATTAACTGTAAGGTTGCTGTTCTTGTTGGTTGTCTCTGTTCCTTTCTAGTCTTCGTTGCTTTTGGTCTCTCTTTCCCACTCAAAGTGTCCCCTTTAAGATTTCTTGTGGAGCTGGTTTAGTGTTCACAAGCTCCTTTAGTTTTTCTTGTCTTGAAAACTCTTTTATCTCTTCTTATATTCTGAATGACAGCCTTGCTGGATAAAGTGTTCTTGGATAAAGTATTTTTCCCATTTAGCACATTGAATATACCATTCCACCCTCTTCTGGCCTGCCAAATTCCTATGGATAGGTCTGCTGCTAGCCTTATGTGTCTACCATTATGGGTTAAAGATCTTTTGTCCCTAGCTATTTTCAGAATTCTCTCTTTATCTTTGTATTTTGCAAGTTTCACTATAATATGTCTTGGTGTTGACCTGTTTTTGTTGATTTTTCTGGAGATATCTCTGTGCCTCTTGGACTTGAATGTCTGTTACCTTCCCCAGATTAAGGACGTTCTCAGCTATAATTTGTTCTGTCCCCTTTTCCTACTCTTTTTCTTCTGGGACTCTTATGATATGGATTTTATTGCACTTTATGGAATCACTGAGTTCCCTAAACCTGTATTTGTGATCTAATAGTTTTCTTCCCCCCCCTTTTTTCCAGCTTCATTATTTTCCATAATTTTATCTCCTATATCACCTCTTCATTCCTCTGCTTCCTCCATCTTTGTTGTGATTACATCCAGTCAGTTTCACATCTCAGTTATAGCATTTTTAATTTCAGCTTGACTAGTTTTAAGTCTTCTTATCTATATAGCAAGGGTTGCTCTGGTGTCTTTTATGCTTTTTTCAAACCTAGCTAGTATATTCTTATGACTGGTCTAAATTCTTGTTCAGATATATTGCTTATATCTGTTTTAAGCAAGTCCGTGATTTCTTCTCAATCTTTCTTTTGGGGAGAATTCCTCCATCTTGTCATTTTGGCTAAGTTTCTTCCTTTTGCATGTTAAGAAATCTTGTTATATTTCTTGCTCCTGAGAGTAATTTAATATCAAAAAGGGGTCATACACTATCCAGGGCCTGGTACTTCAGGAAGTGTTTCTAGTGTATGCTGTATACACTCTACTGTTGTGTTTTGGCTGCTCTTTTCCACAGTCTAGCCACCTACAGAGTTTTTCCTTACTTGCAGTGAGGAGGATTTGAACCCTTAACTAGGTATGTTTTGAAATGTTTGTTAAGATAAGCCTGATTAAAACAAACAAATAATAAAACCAGAAAAAAACCTCATCAAAAAAAAAGAAAAAAGGACAAGGATCAACAACAACAACAACAAAAGCAAACAAACACATAAACAAAAAACTATAAGCCTGATTCCAAAGGGAAAATAAAGGGGTGGAGGAGGAGCCTGGTACTATTTCCACCAGAATAAAGGTGATGCTTTAGAGCACTCTATGATCTGTAAGTAGACTTGGTACACATGGGAGGCCTGTGTTGGTCCTCTGGGAGAGAGACACACTGTGCAGGCTCACAGTCAGACCTGCCCCAGTAAAGATGCCCCTGCAGGGTGCAGGGAGGTGAGGTCTGGTGTAGGTAGTTCCAGCCTCCAATGGAGGCACTGTGTTTCTCTCTGAAGCCCAACCATGTTGTAGGGGAGGGGTGTTGGAAAATCGCTCCATTCCACCCTCTCATCCCCAGGGATGGGAACTCAAAGCTGCCACTGTTCAGGAGGCATTCAGAGAAAAATGAACAATCTCCCCCGCTGTGTCCCAGACCTCAGTCAGATCCCTGCCCTCAACCTGTCCATGCCCAGGCCGACTGCATGCTGAAAGCCACAGTTCTCCTGTGTTGCATCTCTGGCTGGTGGCTGGGATTCAAAACTCCAAATCTTAAAGGACCCAGCAAGGCATGGACCTGCTTTTCTCCCCTGCAGGAAAGCCTCACAGTGCAGCACCCAGCACAGTTCTGTCCCAGAAAAGCAGTCACATGGCCACAAGGGTGCCTGGAATCTATGGTAAAGCACAGTAAAAAGCTGCGACCAGATCATCTGTCCTCTGCACATGCTTCTGTCCCTTGTTGTTGAATGGCTGCTCAGTGGGGCCCCCCAACCCCCAGGTCCCTTGCCTTAGAGAAGCTATATGCCCTCTTCCAAATGTACTCCAAGAAGGGGAATGTTCTCTCCCTGTGTGACCCAGGGAGAAACCACACACCACGCTGTCCATCTTCCACTACCCAGACTCCATCTTCCCTCTCCCCAGGAGCACTGCTTCCTATCTGGCTGAATTCTTCAGATCAATTTCCTAGTTGTTCAAAATGTTTTGATGCTGATCACCTGTGTTCAAGGGACGAGGCAAGCCCAGGGCTTCCAACTACTCTGCTATCTTACCTCCTCCCCTATAGGTTTGTTTTTATTTGAAGTTTCCAGTGCTCCCCCAAGGTTACCTATATAGCCCCACCATATGTCATGGGATGGTAGTTGGGGAACTGTCTCTATTCTTCTTCCCACATTAGTAAAATGTGCCCATTACACTGATGATATAATATCAACATGTAAAGATTTGCCTCTGCTGCAGGACACACTGCAGGCTTTGCTGGAACATCTGTGAGGGAAAGGATGAGCAATGAACCCACAGAAAATTCAAGGCCCAGACACCACAGTAAGGTTTGGGTATTGTCTGGTCCAGTAAGACTCGTGTTATTCCAGAAGTTATGATTGATAATATGTAACTTTATCCCAACACTTAAAATGTTAATGAGGTACAGCCTTCATAGAGATTTGGGTTTTGGAAGATTTTTATTCCCCATCTGGCACAATGCACCTCTGTCCCTTATACTGCCTAGTAAATAAAAGGCACGCATGGGACTGGGGATCAAAGCATCATGCTGCTTTTGAGAAAGCAAAACACTGGTGAAACACATGGAAGCTCTGGCCAACTCCTAAGCAGGGTTACCATTTGAGTTAGATATGAATGTGACTCTGGAAGGTATGGATTGGACATTGTGACAGAGACAACAGAAAAAGAATACCCCTTTGACTTTGGCCCCAGCTCTGGAAGGGAGAAGAAACATGATATACCCCCAAGAACTATAGCTCCTAGCAGTGTACACAGTGCTCCTCCATCCAAAGCCTCTCACACAGCAGCAGATGCAGCAGCCAGGGGGCTGAGCTCAGAGCGGTCTGGCAGGGGATTAGTTGTTAGCTCTTTGCACTAGCTGTTGGGCTGTTCTAAAGGGATTAGCCCTATGGCTTGGACAATGGAAAATCAAAGTGTGGATGATCATAAACAAGCCTTTTTTTAGGGAAAAATGTGTGAAAAGAAATTTGGGTCTGTCTGCAAGAGCCTAAGGCTGCCATCACAGTTTTTCCCATCCCAGCTCATAAGGCACTGACAATCAAGAAGCTGATGCTTTAGCTCAGGTACAAGTCTTAGCTACTGATGCTTCAGTAGATACATCAGATTGGGGTTATCAGAGTGCCTGAGTAGGATGGCATATTGCCAGTGAGGTCAGATTGTTCTTGAGGTATGATGACTTAGTTAATGCAGTAGAGCATGTCCTGTGTGTTCTGAACAGCTAAGGCAACTGCCAAAAGAATCTAGGCCACCCATTTTAGTTCCCAGCTGGTGACGGTTTGGCAAAATCATCATATTGGCCCTCTCCTTCAGAGTGCAGTTTCTCCATTTGCCTTGGTTTGCATCTGGTCTAACCCAAGATTTCCCCTGCCACCGTTCAAGTTATAGGCTTGCCACCACTAGTTATAGCAGAAACTGAATGCTGTGTATGGATAGTGATCCATGGTTACATTTAGAAGGTGATGATGTACAAGAATGGGCAATAACACATGACATTAAATGGAGGGTCATCTCTCCTATAATTCACACTCAATAGGGTTGATAGGAAAGGAAAATGAAATATTAAAGCAGCAAATTAAATTGTTAACAGGTAAAGCCACCTCAGTTGGGTGGAGTAAAATATTGTTCCAGGCTTTAATACATTTAAATGGTCAACCAGTAGGGCCTATTGCTCTATATGCCAGACCAGGAACCCCTGCCAAAGTGCCCGATACTATAAAGTTATGGAAATCATGGGAAACAGATACTGCCTCAACTCACCGTGGATCAATGTGGTATGCTACTTGGAAAAGGTATTGTCTACTGGAATTTACAGTGGAATATCCCACCAAGATGGGTGTGTTACTTCCCACTCCTGGGAGAGGGGGAAATACTCAATCTTCACTGAGATCCTGTTGTCCTGCTTCAAGCTGCACCTGATGAAATGCAGGATGCCTGGAATGGAACATGCACCATCAAAAGAGAGGAGAAGATGTGGGTCCTGATCTGGCATACCCACCCGGAGTCCATTTTCTCATGCTTGATGGTGCTGTATCCCCTGGCCAACATGTATTGTATGTACAACCAGTTCAAATTTCTAAAGCTGCCAACTTCCCTGTCCTCAGGACCAGTAGGAAACATTCTGTGTTCTCACTGCTATGATAATTTGGCTGCTTTCTTCCCTTCATTGGCCTGGAGGATATTTTTAAAAGGATTTTATTTATTTATTTGTCAGAGAGAGAGAGAGAGAGAGAGAGCAAGCCATGCACAAGCAGGGGAGGGGCGAACTGAGGGAGAAGCAGTCTCCCCAATGAGCAAGGAGTCCAATGGGATCATGACCTGAGCTGAAGGCAGATGCTTAACCAACTGAGCCACCCAAGGATCCCGGCATTTTAACACACATTGGACATTTTTACACGCATAGAAGCCCTTACTAAATTCTTGCAGTAAGCTTTAAATGATAGCAACAAATCTTGTCCTTACTGAACACCAAAACATCTCTGATGAGAAAAACTATTCTCCAAAATAAAGTGATCTTAGACATTATCACTGTCTCACAAGGAAACATCTGTGCCATTAACCAAACAGACTGTTGTTTGCTCATATTTGATGAATTAGCCTGCTAGTCTATCATATTTACTAAATCACATGAGGACACAAGTGAATGTCCTGAGTGATCTGAATCACAACTTAGGGAACTGATAAATCAATGGTTCAGATCATGGGCTTTGTAGAAAAAGTTGTCACTGACTTTGGAAATTATTGTTCTAATCTGTGTTTTCTCTTACATGGGCCTATATTGTTGCTGTGACATTTGCTTCCACAACAGTCAAACAGCTGCCAAACAAGTCCCCCCCCATGCTAGTGAAATCCTTGACTGCCTGTTCAGGGCCCGATGCAGAAGAGGGGTCATGTGAGATTGTAAGATCCGGTCATGAGGTGTGGAATGTTTGGGGAAGGTCATAGAAAAGGCATGACCCTCAGTTGACCTGTAAGGTGGACCCCAACACTCAGAGTGTCCTCACCCTCTCCGCTGTCCTTGGAACGTGGGTTTCACTAACTGTTCTAAGGATGTTGCCTTGAGATAATTATGCAGTCTTGGGAAAACCTACAGGATATATGTGACTGAACTCAGTTAAGACCTCTTTATAAACTTTTAAGATTTTGCAGGTGAGTGCAAGAACCCATTCATCTTGCTGCCACCCAAGAGAAGCTTCATGTGTAAATTCCTTTTGCTTACTAAAACTGCCACCTGCTAACCTGGAGTGAACCGCCTCTTTCTTTGGTCTCTCCCTACCCTCTGAATACAGGGGCCAATTTCAGATTATGCCAGGGAAGCTCTTGATAGGGTTATGAACCAACATAAAGTAATACCTTTTTAAATAAATAAAAGCAAACATCAATAAGAACACTGGAATTTTTCTGAGATGTTTCTTCCTTATACAGAGAAATTCAGTTCTGCTGTAGCTCTGACAGTGTGATTTAACATAATCCTCTCTGATCATTACACAAGTCAGGAAAAAAAGAAATCAGTTTCAAAATTCTTTTCATAATTAGTAGTGATAATAATTTTATGTTGCATGGGTATGGGAGATATTTATCATACTTATTAATAATCAATGATTATTAATTATTACCAGTCATTATTTCAGATATAACCAGACATACTTGGTTGGGGGGGGAGTATGAAGGGCTACAGAGGCTGTAACATCAAAGGCAATATTTAATACAAATAGTTGCCAGAAAACCGATAGAAGGGAACACCTTTAACACAAGGTTAATCTGCTTTATAATGTAATGGAAGTAGAATGCCTTAGGGGTAAACAAATCTGTATAATCTCTTCTTTAAGATCATATTTCTCACCATATTATGTTTACCTAACTAGCATCTATTTAAATTCAACCTTCAAATGGCAAATGAGTGTTATTAAAGTTCTGGCTGAAAACTTCAGGTAAGAAATTAAAAATCTTATGACAAGCAATATATAAGCAATGTATAATGTATATTTGGATTTATATTTTCTTCTAAAAGAAACATCAATCATTACAAGGTTGTGGGTTAACTTTTAGCTCATTTCATTACTTTAAAAAAGTACCCATTTCTATTTTTAAATGATTTGGGTGTTTTTCCCCCCAGATGTTATACTTCAGAATAATTTGATATTGAGGGAACTGTTTAATAGAGCAGTAAATTGAAAGTTTTATCCTAGTGTGAGCTCATTGGCCTCTTTATTTTTTATTTTTTTAAAGGTTTTATTTATTTATTTCACAGAGAGAGGGAGTATAAGCAGGGTGAGGGGCAAAGGGAGAAGCAGACTCCCCCTAAGCAAGAAGCCCAATGCCAGGCTCAACCCCAGGACCCTGGGATCATGACCCAAGCAGAAGGCAAACACTTAACCAACTGAGCCACGCAGGCAGCCACTTATTGTCCTCTTTAAAGGTTTATCTATTATTACCTTTAGTTCCTATAGTGGACAGTTCTTTTGGTCCTTCACTAGGTAACATATAAGGTGAATACAGAAAGGCAAAAATGATTCTCACAAGTGACTATTACAGTCTTTAAGATAACATGTGTATAAGAATCAAGATGTCCGGGCTCTCTGCTCGGCAGGGAGCCTGCTTCCTCCTCTCTCTCTGCCTCTCTGCCTATTTGTGATCTCTCTCTCTCTCTGTGTCAAATAAAGAAATAAAATCTTTAAAAAAAAAAATTTAAAAAAAAATTAAAAAAAAAAGAATCAAGATGTCATCCTTTTGTGGGTATTTTATTTTCTTAATGTTGTGTAATGGCTTTATATATGTATTTTTTATATTTATATATTTTAAATTTATATATATATCAAATAAGTTTTATGCAAAGTCAGGTTTATTTATTAAAAAGGGATATTTGGGCGCCTGGGTGGCTCAGTGGGTTAAAGCCTCTGCCTTCGGCTCAGGTCATGATCCCAGGGTCCTGGGATCGAGGCCCACATCAGGCTCCATGCTCAGCAGGGAGCCTGCCTCCTCCTCTCTCTCTGTCTGCCTCTCTGCCTACTTGTAATCTCTCTCTCTCTCTCTCGCTCGCTGTGTCAAATAAATAAATAAAATCTTTTTAAAAAATAAAATAAAATAAAAAAGGGATATTTAAAGTTTCTGTAAAGAAAATCCTGTTGTAAAAGCAATAACCAATTTTGGTAATGTAAATACTATGTGTGGGCGCCTGGGTGGCTCAGTGGGTTAAAGCCTCTGCCGTCGGCTCAGGTCATGATCTCAGGGTCCTGGGATGGAGGCCTGCATCGGGCTCTCTGCTCGGCAGGGAGCCTGCTTCCTCCTCTCTCTCTGCCTGCCTCTCTGCCTACTTGTAATCTCTCTCTGTCAAATAAATAAATAAAATCTTTAAATAAATAAATAAATAAATACTATGTGTGCTCCCTTTTTGTGCAATTAATTGAAGCACATTTTTTATTATCATGATCTATGATAAAAATATGTGTATATAATAACTTCTTTTTAATTACATTAGCTTTTCCTTTGAACTCATCTGACTTCATAAGTATATTAGTCATATTTTTAGCTATAATCTCCAAAAATATTTTGGAGAGAGTGGATTAGCCTTTTAGTGATCTTAAGGTCAGAATAATTAAAATCATATTTTTAGTTTTCAAAAAAACCTTATTTTACAACCTCTTTAAGTCTTTAGGGCCAATGTAATTTCTTCATTTAGCTTGCTATTAAATTTAAAAACACAAATCTAAAATTAAATTTCAATAGTTTGAGAGGTTTCTTAATACTGTTCCATTGTTGAGATGCTTTTTCAAAAATCAAAGTTTATTTATGACATAACACTGGTTTCCTTTATGCACATTGCTCATCACTCATGTCCAATCACTTCAAACTCCAAGATGAGCAGCAAATATCACATCTCTAATGAAAACTTCCCTATCTTTAACCCCCACTTCCAGCTCCCAAACAACAGAAAGCAATCTCTATGTAGAGCTCTGATACATTTTACCTGTGTCATTTCATCTGAAGGCACTTGTCACTTTCTCTAGTTAGGAGAAAGAATTAAATGAGAAAGATACTACATTTTAAATATGTCTTTTAGTCCAGGCACTATGCTTGTAGCTTAATCAATATGATTTTATTTATTTAAATATAACTTTTATCTTATATACTGCTCATATTATTACATAATTTATAGTAGTTATTGAGTAGTTATGCATTTATTATCTATTAATAAAGACTTTATTATCTTGTATTATTTAATACTCATAAAAACCTCTTAAATTGATTCTAATTTCTATTTTATTGATGAGAAAAGTGGGTCTCATCAATATTAAGCAGCATAATGTTAAACTAGAATTGTTTGCTTTTGATCCTAAAATCTAAATTCTTATATTATCATGCTGACTCTAATGCTATGCTGATTTTTATTATAGTTATTATCTCCACTGAGAGCATAAAATGGATATAAGAATTATCTCTTTGATTCATCTTTCACTTAGCAGGGAGTTCTCTATTGGCCCAATAAACACAAATAAACTGAATAAAGACTATATTTTAATTGTTTAAAACTGAATCCGATTCCCTGGTAGTGAATAAAATGAGTATAATAACAGTGAATTGTTAACAATTATTCAATCTAGTGAATCACGATACTGTTTTAAAGTATCCTGACAAGTAACTGTGGATCAGGCTCACACCAGCAGGCAGAAATTTTGTGCATACTATAAAATTTTAGTATATGGAGCCTTGAATTGAAATCCACACCACAAACTGTATCATCAGTCTGCAGAACTCTGAACAGTACTTTGTAAAAGTTAGTTACTGTTTTAAAGAAGCAATCAGTGTTTCACTATAGATTGCCTTTGGTGATAGGGGAGCTCAGAAAACACATCTCTAAAAAAATATAAGATTTCTAATTTCAACAGGCTTATTAAAATAAACAAGTCTTTTCTATTTATTCATGGACATATGCATACACATGCACAATTTTCATAGAGATTATTTTACTCAGATGATTTGTCCTACATTACCCAGCATGGGTTACAAAATTTATGTTGTGCATTTTATATTGTGTCAGCATGTTTGGGGCAGTTTATGGTTTATATGGGTGGTTTCCTACAGCTAATAAGGGAACATGATACTCTCTGATAGGACAATGTATCCTAGTGGTTAATACAGTAGGCTCTGGGAGCCAAAGAGCCTGAAGGCTACTACCACCAGTTTTTTTCTTATTCTACTATATGAACTTCTCTGAGAAGTGGTTCCTTCTTTGATGTGAGAATATAAGATCTACTTCATTGAATCTTTTTTTTTTACTGAGAAATAAATGAGATTAACATGTAAAACACTTTGCACAATGTCTGACACACAGTAAGGATTTGATTAATACTAGCAATTATGAAAGGTTTGGTCTAAATGTATAGTAGTTGTTCCTCACACAGGCCAGCTAGCTTTTGAGCAGCACTTTCCACAGAAGCAAGGCTGAATTAGCAATTCTTCTTAAAGAACTTCTATTGACTAGTAACATTACCCATCATTTCTTGCAGGTATGCTTATACACAGTTTAGTCATTTACTTATAATTTTTTCTCAGTGATTATTAACACAAAACATTCTCCTAAACATGAGGCACTTGGGTGACTCAGTCAGTTAAGTGTCTACCTTCTGCTCAGGTCATGATCTCGGGATCCTGGGCTAGAGCCTTGAGTCCGGTTCCTTGCTCAGCGGGGAGTCTGCTTTTCCCTCTCCTTCTAGCCCCAGCCCCCATGATCATCCCCTTTCTCTCCCTCCCCCACTCAAATAAATTAAAAAAATTTTTAATTTAAAAAATATTTTCCTAAACATATTATTAAAGTAGTAATACAAATTACACTTACTCTATTTGCTTGTACTTCACATTCTTGTAAGTATTCTCTTTGTAATAATCTTATCTATTAAGAACCAGTAACTACAGGTGTACCTGGTAGCTCAGTTCATTAAACATCTGTCTTTGAGTCAGTTCCTGTTCCCGGGGTCCTGGGATCGAGTCCTGCATCAGGGTCCCTGATCAGTAAGGAAACTTCTTCTCCCTCTCCTCTCCTCTCCCTCTCCTCCCTGCACCTGTTCTCTCTACCTCTGTCTCCATCTCTGTCTCTCTCTCTTTCTCAAATAAATAAATAAAATATTAAAAAAAACCAGTTACTACTATAATAATATTTAGTTGTTGCTAATGACATTGTATTAAATGTATTAAATCTTGGAAAATCTATAGCCTTGGTATGTCTACATTTCTGAGTAAGTTCTAACCCAATCTGATATTTCAGTACCCAGGCCTGAGTGTAAACTTAAGATATAGTGTGGCTTAAAGGAATTTAATGGTAAGAATTTCACAATTATGAGATGCAATGAAAGATTTGAAGGATCAATTTGAGAAAATTATCAGAGAGTAAGAATCATAACCCAAGCTAAAGCAACAGGTTGAGAAGTAAGACACATGTTACCCCACACCTGTAAATATCATAAAGTATGGTGCTACCATGAGTAATATTATTTGGTAAAGGGAAATCTCTTAAGGGTATCAATTGTTTTGAATCAAAACTGAAAAATAATTTGCCTTTTCTTTTTGCTTGAAAAGCAGAGAAATTTGTTTATGTCACATCTCATCAAGTCTTCTACATCAAGCTACATCATGTTAAACAAGAACATTCTGCTGTTGTCTCTTAAGATTTGTCTCTTAGGAATCGCTCTTGGTGGGAATGTTCTGATTTGGCCAATGGAAGGGAGTCATTGGATGAACATTAAGATAATTATAGATGAGTTGATTAAAAAAGAGCATAACGTGACTGTCTTAGTTGCCTCTGGTGCACTTTTCATCTCGCCGACCTCTAAACCACCTCTGATATTTGAAATATATAAGGTGCCCTTTGGCAAAGAAAAAGTAGAAGGAATCATCAAGGACTTTGTTTTGACATGGATGGAAAATAGGCCATCTCCTTCAACCATTTGGAGATTCTATCAGGAGATAGCTAGAGTCATCAAGGATTTTCACATACTGTCTAGAGAAATCTGTGATGGTGTTCTCAAAAACCAAAACCTGATGGACAAGCTGAAGAAAAGCAAATTTGAGGTCCTGATATCAGATCCAGTATTTCCTTGTGGTGATATAGTAGCTTTAAAACTGGGAATTCCATTTATGTACTCCTTGAGGTTTTCTCCAGCTTCGACAGTGGAAAAGCACTGTGGGAAGGTACCATTCCCTCCTTCCTATGTTCCTGCTATATTATCAGAACTCACTGACAAGATGTCTTTCACTGACAGAGTAAGAAATTTCATCTCCTACCGTCTGCAGGACTACATGTTTGACACTCTGTGGAAATCATGGGATTCTTACTATAGTGAAGCTTTGGGTATGTAATTTTTTAATTAATATCTGAATTTGAACAGAGTTTTGTATCACCTCTTTATTTCCCTGTAATTGTTATTTTTCAATCCTACATATTGATATTTATCTATTAGTATCATTTGAGAGCAGGAAGGAAGATAAAAAACAATATGCTTTGTAACTATAGTGTGTTGTTTTCTAATTTTATGGACTCAAAGATACCAGCTAAGTTCTTTTATGGATAACATATAGTTTAAAAACAGCACTGAATTCTCATTTAGATATTTCATTGACAATACAAATTGCTTAGAAATTTCAGTGGTGAGTAGAGAAAACTGGAAGAGATTAGGCTTCATATAAGTTGATGCCTATATTAAGGCATGTGTGTGTGTGTGTATGTGTGTATGTGTATTTAAAAACTTACATGTGTATGGATAATCTCTGATCATTGCTCCTATATTTCCTACTGTTTACTAGGCCCCCCTAGGTAGGGAAGTTACAACAAAGACTAAAATGAAAGTCCTGGCTTGAAGAATTTCAGTCAAGCAGAGAAGTCATACAAGAGAGGGAACACTTACAGTGTGAACAATGTGGGTAATGAAAATACGTATAAGGAACAGAGATAGTATAAAGGAGATGGCCAGTATGTAACAGGAGAGAGTAACGGTCTGAGAAACTAGAGTTGAGGTGATACACCAGAAAAAATTTAAACAGTTAGTATCAATTTTTCCACAAAACAAGGGTGGGGAAAGAAACTGTGCGAAATGTTGTGGAATCTGAAAGTAGCATTATGTGTGCTGGGTATTACTGATGATTCTTTATTTATGAAGGTGAAAGTACAAGGTGGGGAGGCATGAGAAAGAACTATGGAGATGTCAGGATTGCAAAAATGAATTAATTCAAGTAAATATTTTCAAATTCCCTTGTGTGTCATGCTAAGCATTTTGGTTTTAGTCTACTAAACAACTGGGAACCATTTAAAGGGATGTATTATGACTAGACTGCATCTTACATAAAACATCTGGACAGATGTGGACCTAGAGTGAAAAGATGTTAGACTATAGGCTTCTGCATAACTCCAGGAAAGATGTGGTAAAAGCATGTACTAGTGAAGTAGCTTATAAATGGAGAAAAATAATGCAAATGAGACTACGCAGTAAGGCGATTAGGAGCGCAGGCTCTAGATAAACAATTTCCACATACAAGTGTTTGACCATGGAGAAGTAATTAATTCTCTTTACACATTATTTACCCTATCTCTAACACAGCTACTGTAAAGACTAAATTAGTTAACATATAAAAGGATTTTACAATAGTGTCTAGGAGCTACAAACCATTCAATTTGTGTTAGCTGTTTATCATATGAAATTAATAAAAGCTAATGGCTAATTGGTTAAGGCATGCTAAAGGGCATGAGGAAGAGATTAAGATGGTTTCTTTTTTGGGGGGTATAATTGATATATATTAGTTTCAGGTGTAAAACATAATGATTTTATATATATATATATATATATATATATTTTAAAAATGATCACCACAGTAATAACACAGGAAGTTAACTCTTGGGACCATACATAGTTAAATTATTTTTTCTTGTGATGAGAACTTTTAGGAGCTACTCTTTTAGCAACTTTTGAATATACGATACAGTATTAACTATAGTCACCAAGCTATATATTACATCCCCCGGATTTATTTGTTTTGTAACTGGAAGTTTGTGCCTTTTGACCCTCTTTACCCATTTCCCCCACCCCTACGCCCCACCTCTAGCAAGCACCAATCTGTTCTCTGTATCTGAGTTGGGGTGGGTTTTTCTTTTTTGCATATTCCACATACAAACGAGATTATACAGTGTTTGTCTTTCTCTGACTTATTTCAGTTAGCATAATGCCCTCAGGGTCCATCCACATTACTATAAATGGCAGGATTCTCTTCTTTTTTGTGGCTGAATAATATTCCATTATAGATATATATGCCACAGCTTCTTTATTCATTCATCCATCAGTGGATACCTACATGGTTTCCATGTCTTGGTTATTGTAAATAATGCTGTAATGAACATGGGGATGTAGCTATCTCTTAGAAATAGTGATTTTGTTTCCTTTGGGTATAATCTAGAAGTAGAATTACTGGATCATATGGTAGTTCTATTTTTAATTTTTTTAGGAATCTCTATACTTTTTTCCATAGTAACTGTACCAATTTATACTCCCATCAACAGTGCACAAGGATTCCCCTTTTTCCATATCCTTGCCAATATTTGCTATACCTTATCTTTTTGATAATAACCATTCTAATAGGTGTGAGGTGATTAACAACACAGGAAACAACAGATGTTGGCAAGGATGCAGAGAAAGGGGACCTTTCTTAAACTGTTGGTGGGAATGAAAATTGGTACAGCCACTCTGGAAAACAGTATGGAGGTTTCTCAAAATGTTAAAAATAGAATTACCCTATGACCCAGCAAATGCACTACTGGGTATTTATCCAAAGGATACAAAAATACTGATTCAAAGTGTCACATGCACGCTGATGTTTTTAGCAGCATTATCAACAGTAGCCAAATTATGGAAAGAGCCCAAATGTCCACTGACACATCATATATATATATGACACACACACACATATATGTGTATATATATATATATTACTCAACCATCAAAAAGAATGAAATATTGCCTTTTGCAGCAACATGATTGGAGCTAGAGTGTATTATGCTAAGTGAAATAAGTCAGTCAGAGAAAGACAAATGCCATATGATTTCATTCATATGGAATTTAAGAAACAAAACAGATGAACATAGGGGAAAGGAAAAAAGAGAAGGAAACAACTCATAATTATGAGACTTTTAACACAGAGCCCAAACTGAGGGTTGCTGGAGAGGAAGCAGGCAGGGGATGGGCTAAATGGGTGATGGATATTAAAGAGGGCACTTGTGATGAGCACTGAGTGTTATATGTAAGTGATGAATCACTAAATTCTACTACTGAAACCAATATTACATTATACGTTAACTAACTATATTTTAAATAAAAACTTAAAAAGAATCAATCAATAAATAACAGGGATGAGATATTATATCATTGTGGTTTTAATTTGCATTTCCTTGATGATGAGTGATGTTGAGCCCCTATTCATGTACCTGTTGGCCATTTGTATGTTTTCTTTGGAAAAATATCTATTCATGTCCTCTTACCTTTTTTTTTTTGCTATTGAGTTATATGAGTTTTTATATATTTTGGATATTAATCTCTTATAAGTTGTATGATTTGCAAATATTTTCTTTCATTAGGTAAGTTGCTTTTTCATTTGTTGATGATTTCCTTTGCTATATAGAAGCTTTTTAGTTTGATGCAGTTGCATTTTTCTTTTGTTATCTTTGGTGTCAAATCCAAAAAATCAACGCCAAGACTGATGTCAAGGAGCTGACCACCTATATTTTATTTTAGTAGTCTTATGGTTTCAGATCTTACTGATCAAACCTTTAAATCATTTTCAGTTAGTTTTTGTGTATAGTGTAAGGATGTGATTCAGTTTCATTCTTCTGCATGTAGCTATCCAGTTTTCCACTTATTAAAGAGGCTGTCCTTACCCCATCGTGTGTTCTTGGCTTTTTTATCATGAGTTAATTGACCATATAAGAGTGAGTTCTTTGGCAAGGATTGTTTAAAAAAAGTGTTAATTACAATTGGCTCATCATCTTCTCTGGGTATGCTAAATATTTTTCCCCAAATTCAGAAGTATATGCTTATCTCCTGGGATATAAATAAAAACTGAGCTGTTCTATTATTCAGAGAAAATAAGCATAGCTACTATATTGATTATAAACTATCCTACAAAGATAGAAGTAAATGGTCAATATTGTAGGGCTAAACTGGATCTTTAAAAACAAAGAAAAAAGATGAAGAAATGGCAATTTTATGAGGTAACCAAGCTATCAGGATCTGCAAAAACTCTCTAATCTGCTCGTGTGTGTAGTTAAGAGAGACATCTGAATATGTGCAGCATCTCCGTTAATTAAATAGAGGAGTGTGTACGTAGTACCTTAGTCACGTTATAGGTTTACATTTTTATCTCATTACTTATGTTTTTATCAACGATGTGTTCTCAATCTTGGAATAATAATTATCATGATCACAATGCTTCTTGTTCATGTGAGTGAGCTCATTCCCCAGATAAACCTTTCTCATGCTGGCAGTCTCAGAATCACATGTTCCATTGTATTGTGCTTGTAAGCGAATACTGGTAATAAAACCACACAATTTTCCCAGTCCTAAGACATGAGACTAATCCTTCTTAACAATTTGCTCATGGGAATGTAATGAAGATTTCTAAAAATGTTCTTATCCTCTGATTTTGATAATATCATGTTTCTAATCAAATTACACCTTTTGATTTAAGATGACTATTTAAGTTTGTTTTATGAACGATATTCTCATTGATGTCAGGACATGAACATTCAATGAACACTCATTTTCAAAAGACCAGGTAAGAAACAAAAGTACTGAAATGACAGAGTAATTCATTTCTGTGCAAGCCTTTGTACATGTAGAATGATAAGTGAGAATGATAAATGGAACTGACTTAAAAAAATCACTTCTTTCCAATGTATAATTTGATTTTTTTTAAAATGATCTAAACAAAGTCATTGCAATGAACCCATATCCACTCAGGTCTCAAATTGTCACACCTGAGTAAATAAGTAGGACAACTTTCTGTAAGATTACTTTTCTGCAGTGGAATGCAATAATCTGAGTGAGTCCTTAATCTCTGCTAATTGCTAGGAATCAGATATTATAAAGTTTAAATTATTTCTTTTATTTCAGCATATGGGTATTTTGTTCACACTCATGGTTCAAGTCATGATAGCAATAACAGTTAATATTTGTTGATTTATTCCTGTGCACTCGGCACTGTAGTAAGTCCTCCACATGTTATATCTTTTAACTTTTGAAATGAATTTGTGAAGAAAAAAACTATTACAGATGAGATTATTGAGGCTGGGAAATATCAATTGCTAATACAAAATTATACAGTGACTAGTAGGAGAAAATAGTTTTCAGATAAAAGCCAGACACCAAAACATCTAGAAAAAATTTTGTCTTTTTTTAAAAGACAAATGGGTACAAACCCATTAGTTATTCAGAATATTTTAGGTTTAAACATTCTCCAGTACTTTTCCTCTTCCTTTCAGTAGATTTAGCTTTTGAAGTCTGCTGTTCTATTTCTTATTTATATTAAATTTGCTACCTGGAGTTTAACTGGTTTGTGTTATCACTAGGTAACTTGCTGTTTCTTTAGGCAAAAGTTTCCATTTGACTGTTGCCTCGAGAGAGTTGCCTGAGGATAGGTATCTAGTCCTAACAACTTAAAATGCCATGTTTAACTGAAAGTAAGAAAATGCTTCTGCAGGTTTCAAATGTATTTTTTTAAAGTTGAACCAGGTAAATTTTGTTTTTATATACATATTAACAACAAAAAAAACCCCACCAAGATTGGGGAAACATTTAAGAAAAAAAATAATGTAGCATTTTAATGCTAATAAAAATATTTGTAATCCATAAACATTACCTATTGCTACCAACAATTTTACCCTTCAGCCAGTATAGAAACAAAGAGCTTTTTTGTATGAATAATCTTTATATGTTAGATTTATATGAATACATAACATACCATTATACATGAATAATTAGGTGATTAATCTCTAAGAACTAATACCATCTATAATAACAGCAGACTTTCTTATAAATATCTTAAATAGGAAAAACAACAGATCTTCAAAAAAATTATGACTACAATATTCAGATCTTTACGTGAACTAAACACCAAGCACAGGTAATTAACTTAAAATAAAGTGCTAGAAATGAAACAAATGTTAATGTGTATATCTCCAAAGTGCTTGATTTCCAATAGTCATTTTAAAGGAGAGAAAAATATATTGGGTTTCTTTCCCTGAAGAGTACTACATGTTAGTTTAGAACTTTTATTTTTTCTCTTTCTTTCCAATCTTTTTATTGCTTCCCTCTATTTTCTCTTCCTTCTTTTCTTCCTCTATTTTTTAATGTAAATTAATTTTGTTTGGCTAGAATCTTTCAAATGACCTCTGGTAGCATCCCCTTTTCCACAATGACCCATAAGTGGGATGACAGCCTTATGCATGGTATCCAAGATGGAATTTGCTATGGGACATGTACAATTTCAAGGGCACTGTCACTCTTTGCTGCCACTCAATGAAAGGGAATGGAGATGATCATTTTTATGGATATAATCTTGAATTTTCTATGTGTGTATTTCTTAAAATAAGTCACTTCCAAACTTTGGTACTGAATACACTGATAGTAACATATCATTTTTGATGTGCCTCAAGATTGAGCATGACTGACTCTTGTAGAGGAACTTGTGGTGTTTGGAAATACCTGCACCAAAGCTCAGGCACCCCAGAGAACCATTATCTGAGAAATGGAAAAAAAGAGATGGTTCTAGGAGATGAGATCTGGTTAAACTGGTAGTTTTTAAAGTAAGATTCTCTCCCTACATTATCGTATATAGCTAAAGTTTATTGAGCATGGATGATGCTCCAAATAATGTACATGAATTTTTTTTTCATTCAGTCCTCACAACTATAAGAAACAGGCCACAGCATTCTCTGACATTTTTTAATGAGGAGGCTGAGTAACTTGCCTGAGGTTACAATGAGGAAAGTTGGTGAAGCATTTAATGTGAGACCCTGAGCTAAAAAAGAATTCTGGGAAGATACTCAGTTTATATAAAATAAAACAAAGGGGAAGAAAAAGCACATCAACTTTTAAGTTTTCAAGAACGCATTAACTAAATGCATTCAAGGAACTAAAAAAAATGTTGAAGCTCTAATGTGAAGCTAAAACTCTAAGGTTACTAAGGAGTTGATTACACAATTTTTAAAAATAGTATGAGAGATGGTTTCCAAACCATTTTGGGACATCTTTATGGCCTTTGGGACCACCTCCCAATCCAAGGGGCAATGAGAAATGAATTAGCACAGTTAAATTCTAGAGATTCATTGAAATGCTCACAGGAAGAGGAGACCTTCAACTCAGGGTATGTCGTTGGGGGAAAAATTGTAAGAACCTGCATGCAAAAATGTTATTTCAAGGATTCTCAATTCAAACTAATAACATTATGCATATTTTAAAGAACCTTAATGTTAGTTTTATACAGATGAACTACACATTCTCAAGCATGTGTTATATACAGAGTTAACACAAATTCAAATGAGTAAATTTGAATATCTAATTGGTTTTATTAAATGATTCAGAGATAAGACGCATCTCCTCTAGCAAGTAGAGGGGAACTCTGTAGAGCTATAGAAAAGGTAAGGTTTAAACAGGGTGGATTGGAGGGAATTACTAGCAAAGAATACAATGTTTTAGGCAAAGTTTGCTTCCTAAGGGAAAGAGAAAAGTTAGCAGTTTACCTCGTAGTGTTGACCAGGAAATTCTACTTGGCAGGTTAAAGATTATATGCCTGGGGGAGGGTGGGGGGAGGTTGAACCTGCAGGTAGATTAGGTATTAAATGTTGGTTTACTGGGCGCCTGGGTGGCTCAGTGGGTTAAAGCCTCTGCCTTCGGCTCAGGTCATGATCTCAGGGTCCTGGGATCGAGGCCCGCATCGGGCTCCCTGCTCAGCGGGGAGCCTGCTTCCCCCTCTCTCTCTCTCTGCCTGCCTCTCTGCCTCCTGTGATCTCTCTCCCTCTGTGAAATAAATAAATAAAATCTTTTAAAAAAAAAATCTTGGTTTACTGACGTGGGACATTATCACGACTTCGTTTTGGGATGTGCCTCTTTTTTTAACAAAACAAATCTCATTAAATATGATTCTGAGAAGTTTATAACTGTTCTAGTACCATTTGGAGTACTTCCTTTCAAAGCAAGCACAGTAAGAATGAGAACTTGACTCAAATATAAGGACAATATTCTAATTGGTGCAAACGTTCTCTGGCTCACTTATTTTTCTCTCATGCTACCCATATATTGATGTTTCATAGACATATTTAAAATATTTTCTAGGCTCTCTAATTATGTTTAGGATGTCATATTATCAAATATTCACAATTATGAAATGTAATGGTTTCCCAATTTTTGCTATTATAAACTTTATTTTACATTTTAAAAAGTAGAAGAAAGAATATTGGGCTGGGAACTAGAATACGTAGGCATTCCTAATTACTGTCACTTACTAGCAATGCAACTTTGAGATTATTTAAAACTTTCTTGATCTGTGTTCTTACATATAAAATTATGGAATTGGATAAACTGAACTCATGCTCTCTCCAGAATGCCAATCCCACTATACTCTTATTCATTTCTTACTCAGAAAACCTATTAGTGAACTCATGAAGCAAACAAATGTGATCATTTGAAATCACTGAACTTCATTTTTGTCACAAAATCAGGCATATTTGGCAGGAATTATTATTTTTCCTATTGATGGAAATTTAAATGTAAGATTATACCTATGTATGTCCCCAAAAAGAATTTATTTTTTTATCTTCATAAAATGTTTGAATTTGCAATGATATATTACAGGCATACAGGGAAGTAGGAAATAAATACATCTACATTGACACTGGTGAAATTAAACACTGTAACACCAAAGTATACTTTTTTTTAAGATTTTATTTATTTATTTGACAGAGAGAGAGATTACAAGTAGGCAGAGAGGCAGGCAGAGAGAGAGGGGGAAGCAGGCTCCTTGCCGAGCAGGGAGCCCAATATGGGCCTCGATCCCAGGACCCTGAGATCATGACCTGAGCCGAAGGCAGAGGCTTTAACCCACTGAGCCACCCAGGCGCCCACACCAAAGTATACTTTGAAAACAAAAAAAACATATATGTTAGCTATTAATAAATTCTATTATCTGCAAGTTCTCTTCAGTAAATTAGATAATTATGTTACTGTCCTGAAAAGACCACTTAACAGTGGCAAATGGACTCCCTGAACTCTTCTTTTTTCTCTTATTAAGGGTAAGTTAGGGTTGCCTACATGTATTTGATTTGGGGATATATTTTGATAAGCTTTTAAGTGCTAATATAACTGTTGCTAATGAATAATCCCTAATTAATTATTATATTCTACTTACATGGACCTCAATAATTGGAAAATCTAAGTATTTTATAGATAAACTTTTGGTTATGCCTTGTATGTTGTTGTGTTTTGTACCCTTTTTATTGGAAGGTCATGACAGTAACAGAATTATGAAGATATATCAAATTCTTCTCACTAGGCCTATTTTAATGACCATCGTTTAATGGTCACCATTTAATGGACTACTCTTACTCTTCTTCTCTTGCTGTTGTGCTTCAAAATCTAATTAATTTTAAAAGTACAGACATTATATTCAAATTGAAGCTGACTTTTGAAAGGACACAAAGACAATAATTCTAAAACCATCATTTCTCTATCTCTACTTCTTACTCTGTCTTTCTGGTCTTTTTGTTACTCAAAGGCCTGTAATTAGTCAGTTTAAAGGCAAAAGAGCATGAAAAGAAAACAAACCACTTAATTTCCATTCTCAATTCCTGGTTTCTATCCTTTTAATCACAGTATTTGTTCTTATTTTCTCTTTTTAATGACAACTCTTGTTTGATTTCCTTAACTTTTAAAATAGTGTCAATATATGGTTGTCATTATATAGTTTGGCATTTACTAAGAATCTCAAAGGACAGATATCATTATATCTGTGTTTAGTTGGTCATTCTGTAGCTAAATTCAGGCAAATTTATTAAACTACATTACCAAACTTTTGCTTTGAACTAAGCAGTTTACAAAGCAACTTTGCAGATATTAGTGCTAACCTAGAAAGTAATTTAACATCACTATCTCTCATTTTTGCATGACAAAACCAAGGCCAAAAGGGTCTAGGTAATTTTCCAGGGTCACAAGGCTTGTAAAAGAATAGTTTTTGAATCTGGGGCTATTGAACTCTAGTGTCCACCCTATTTAAACTACTACACAGATCTAAATGAAAAAGCATGTGGCTTCTTGTGGTGCTAGACCCTATCTTTTGATTGATATATGAAAATGTCATATGAAAGATAGTGAAGAATTCCCTGCAAAGAGGAGATGATTATCAATATGCTTTATCAGAAAAGAAAACTCTCCTCTGACAAATGTGTAATAATTTGCTCTATAACCCAATTTATCTAGAACATGTTGAAGTCTTTGAGAAAACCTCTTCTAAGTGAAGGTTGTTTTTAGTTTTTCTTCCTAAAAGAGCTATGCGGAAGTAATAATAATGCTTGTCATTGTGCATTGCCAAAGCTTCTAAAACTTATAAAGATGAGACATAATACCATGAAAATCCAGCAATTTCTCAAATGATGTTATGATAATAGTCTCAGTTGCCATATGCTACTTTGTCATATGTTTTTGGGTATGCAACTCAACATTAATTTTATTATGTATGAAATGTAGCAAGTAATTTATGCTGCACAAGACTCTGGAAAGGACTGAATTAGACGATGTATGTAAAAATGCTTTGTAATAAGACATCTAACTTGAAGTTACTGTAAGTTTTGAGACAGTGGCTTTAGGAGTAAGAACTATTATTTTTTGTTTAACATAATTTTAAGAAAGATAAAGACACATTTTATAATTATTATGACAGAGTACACAGACACGAGACTTATAACTTGACTTCTTTTACTTTCAAATAGGATTTGATTTATATCTGTTGTTAGAATAATAATATTATTGCATATAATGGTTTGAGTTATATTCATTTCCTTTTAATCTATAGATCAACTAACCTATGAATGAGTGTACCTATCACATTAAACATTATTTATTTGAAAAAAATCTACCTAAATATACTTTGAAAATTTCTTTTTATCTTAAAAGATCTACAGTAGGATGGTTTTCATAATGGATATCACCATGCCTAAGAAGTTTGTCCAGCTGCTGGTTTTTAATTTGACTTTGACTGAAATTGTTCTAAGTGGAAATGTGCTAATTTGGCCAACGGATGGTAGCCATTGGTTAAATATTAAGATCATTCTAGAAGAGCTGATTCAAAGAAATCACAATGTGACTGTACTGGCTTCATCAACAACTCTATTCATCAACTCTAATCCTGATTCTCCTGTGACTTTTGAGGCGATACCTGTCTCCTTTACGAACAGCAATATAGATTCCTTAATTGAACATATGATAATGCTGTGGCTAGACCACAGACCAACTCCTTTCACACTCTGGACTTTCTATAAGGAACTAGGAAAACTTCTAGATACCTTTTTTCGAATCAATATACAAATCTGTGATGGAGTATTAAACAATCCCAAGTTAATGGCAAGACTTCAGAAAGGTAGTTTTGATGTTTTAGTAGCAGACCCAGTAACTATCTGTGGGGACCTGGTTGCTCTGAAATTAGGAATTCCATTTGTGTACACATTAAGGTTCTCTCCAGGCTCCACAGTTGAGAGACACTGTGGGAAAATCCCAGCACCTGCCTCCTATGTACCTGCAGCTTTGTCAGAGCTCACTGACCAGATGACCTTTGGTGAGAGGGTTAAAAATACTATCTCTTATCCTCTGCAAGACTACATATTCCAATCCTACTGGGGAGAATGGGATTCATACTACAGCAAAGTTCTAGGTAAGTCTCTAAAATATTCCCTTATTAATGTCTCCAGATACCCCATTTATTTTGTTGGTAAAACAGCAAATGGTTTCTGTCCCACTGCACATCCCAGGCTGAGGTAAATATACTTATTATATATGATACTCTCATAAGAGATCATTCCTTTTGGGTAAATTCTTTAAAAATGTAATGGTGGTATTAATATGTATACTAGTGCTTCACTGCAAATAAACTTGTGTCTATTTAGACAATGGCTTTTCGATAAGTAAATCAATCTTCAAATATAAATGAAAGCACCTTTACTAGATTGAATTATGGCACTGCAAAAGAATACCTGGCAAACATTTTGAAGTGATACATGATTTCCTTTCCCTCCTTCATTCCTCACTCTTTTCTTTGCAGAAAACTTCAAAAAGCCTAAGATTGGGCATTGGAAACCTGAATTTATACCCTCTCTCATTTCTCACTATCTCTCCATTCTTAGGCTCCTTTGGGTGTTAGACAAGCATGTCTCATCTCCAGCTTAATTTCTCTGTATCCTTCGAAAATCCTCAAGTTTCCTTGCCTCATGCATTCCTATAAAGATCAAATAAATAATGCAAACAGCTCTGGATGGTTGTTTATCTTTCTGATCCTATGAACCTCCCTATATTTTTCTATTTTCTTCTCTCCTGAAGGTTTTTTTCCTCTAGATTTATTAGTACCAGGAATATTAATTAACAGCAGAAATTAACCATTGATACTACCAATGGTACTTTCTCACAAAGGTAATATGCAAAATATTTTCCTTTTACATACCTTTCAGCCTTTCTCCCTTCCACTCGTTATTTTCCTTTCTTTCAACTTCCCCTCTTCTTTCCCTTCCTCCCTTCCTCTCTCCCTTCTTTCCTTTCTTCTACCATGCTTTCTTTGTATAAAAAAAGAAGTTCTTATTGAATACCAACCCATTACCTGCCACTTTTCTAGGTACAGTTGGCAAAACAGGTCAAAATCTCCTTGATTTTTTACTACATAGCGTATATCACAGTAGTGTATATGCTATGTATATATGCTATGTAGTAAAATAAGAATAGATAGGTCTGGGAGGAGGGTTCACTTTTAAATATAGTGGCTAGGGAAGGTCTCAAATGGTGACATTCAAATGAAGACCTGAGGGCAGTGAGTGTGAGAGCCATTGGGATCCCTGGGGAAAAGCATTTTAGACATCCATAAGAACAAGTGGAAAGATCTGCGGCAAGCCATAGAAGCAGGAATAGCCTCACTGTAATGTGACTTTAACCTTACCTTTCACAAGAAGAATTTGTATATATTTTTTTTTCTTTCCTGGATTTTGGAGTATTCTTCACCCAATTTTTCATCACTTAAACTTTCAAACTTCTTCATAGAGTTGTCTAGAAGGAAGATATTGAACATACCACACGTGTGTAAATAAAACATGCAAGATAATTAAAATTTGTATATACATTTAAAGATAGGGTAATTAGAATTTTGAAAGTAAAATGTGTTTTTATATTCATTATAATGTAACTTAACTATGTTTTCTTTTCTTTTTTTTTTTTGGACTCCAAATTTCATAAGCCTCAATGACATATTTGATTTAAATTTAGATGTTATTTTCCAAGACATTTGAAATGTGCCCTATAATATGATATGCTTCTGCCCGTAGATGTATCGCATACCAACCATTGCAGTTATTGAGTGAAATAAAGGGGATTACAAAAAGTAAGATGGTGAAAGTTCTTTGAAAGCACATGAGGTTCTGGGTTCAAGTTTCATTTGCTGTGTAATTTCAGACAAGTGATTTAAACTCTGAGTCACAACATATCTACCTTTTTAGAAGGGTGTAATAGGGGCACCTGGGTGGCTCAGTGGGTTAAAGCCTCTGCCTTCAGCTCAGGTCATGATCTCAGGGTCCTGGGATGAAACCCTGCATCGGGCTCCCTGCTTGGCTTCCTCCTCTCTCTCTGCCTGCCTCTCTGCCTACTTGTGATCTGTCTCATCTCTCTCACTCTGTCAAATAATAAATAAATAAAATATTAGATAAAAAATAAAAGGGTGTAATTATTTCACTGTAGTCTTTAGGATGATCATATGGTATAGGGATATGCTATGTCAATTATAAAGAATTGTACTTATGTTAAACGTTGTTTACAGCAAACTACATAAGAACTCTGCAATGACAAAAGTCCAGGGTTCTATTCTTACTAAGTAGTCAATATAGATAAGCAAAGAATAAATGGCCTCTGGAGTGTACTAACTCAGATTATGTAATGTATGTAAAAACCTTTGTAAAACAGAATGTTCTTGTCTTCTCATTTTCACAGGATTATAATCTAGTTTCAGAAATCCCATGTCCTGAGAAATTAGATATCATATTTACTTCAATCCTTTATACTCATCATATTACTAAACATACTTGAAAAACAAATAATTGCCTTGGCTATTTTATTTCAAATTGAAGTTTTGGGAGTAGTATAATCCAATTTGTCTTTTGATTGCAATTACATTCTTAAAGTTATTAGGGACACCTGGTAGCTGTAAATTGATAGTGAAGTAGGTCAGATACCTTACATTTGATATTATTATCAAACAGAAGAGAACACAGGAAATTAAAAACATCAGATTTCAGGAAAGTTTCCATCTCCATGTTTATTCTTTATTTCTCTGGGAAAAATCAACTAGAAAAATAGCATATTTAAGTGTAGTAAAGAAAAATCCCATATATCTATATTGAAGGAAACAAGTTAGAAGGAAATATCTAACAGTACTGGTTAAAAATCCTGTTTTACTTGTCAATGAGATCTTAAATTTTATGGATGAAGCAAATAAAATTCATCAATTCAATTTTAAATGTGTTTCTAACACCTAATAGTACAAGCCTATCTGGAAATATGACAATCATTATGATTCATATATAAGAGTGTATCTCTAATTAATCTTATTCAAGTCCAGTGTTCTGCAGGGCACCTTCAAATTGCACCGATCTCTCCCCAGCCTCTGAGAGATCTGCTGACTGGCACGTAGCTAGCTCTAATGTGGATAGGATTTGGGACTCGCCTTTACTACAGCTATAGGAAGGATGAGGGCCTGAATGCTGTGTTAGTAGAACTAAACAGGTAAAGCAACTGCACATTCTCATTTGTCTGTGTCTTTTGGTTTACTAATCTGTTTCCATCTTTCCAAGCACACTGCAGATCAAGGAGCAGAAAGGCCAGTACTCATCTAGGCACCATTTGGCCAGTGGAGCCCACTTTTACACTGGTTCTATGTTGGTCCCTCTCTCTCCCTACTGAGAAATTTTAAATGGGTTCTCCAGAACTAGTGCTACCTTTTCCCAACCCATGAAGAAAAAATGATGACAACAACCACCACCACCACCACCCAAACTTTTTAAAGCTTCTTAAAATTTCTTCTCTACCTTACTTGCTTGGAACTGGGCTAGATTAATCACATTTTTAAAAATATATATTTGGTTTCTGTTTCCCATTCTGGACCCAGTGCTTTGTTTTATTTGTTACCCATTCTAATCCTCATTGTCAACCTCCCATCCTTTTTCAGGAAAACTTGGACCTTTCTCTCTATTAATCTTCCCTCATATAAGGCTTCTAATTCCTTCTTACATGCAGTTTTCCTGTAAGTTTTCCTGTGTGCTGTAAGGCTTTTAAAATTCTGTGTAACCTATCCTTTGAAGTAAGACATAAATCCTAATTTTACAGCTTACTGAAGTGTCACAGTGTGAACCTACCCATGCAACCAGCCCCCAAATCAAGAAACAAAACATTATACCCATAGTGCCTCTTTCTCCTCATACCATTCCATACAACTCCTAAGAATAATCACTTGACTTCTAACACTACAGATTAATTTTGCCTGATTTTAAACTTTGTATAAATGAACCACACACATTGTGTACTCTTTGACATTTTACTTCTTTTGCTAATGTTTTTAATGTTTTTTTTATATTCACCCAAGTTGTTGCATAGAGGTATAGTTTGTTCATTCTCAAAGTTATGTAGATTCTATTGAATTAAAATACCACATTTTATTTATCCATTTTGCTGTTGATAAAATGTAGACTATCCTGGTTTTGGCTATTTATGATAAACATTGCTATGACATTCTTCTACATGTCTTTTGGTAAGTATGCTTGTGTCACACCTGAGTGGAAATGCTAGGTGATAGGGTATACATTTGTTTAGCTTTAGTACATACTGTTAAAATCTAGTTTCTCAAGTGCTTGTGCCAATCAATAATCCCATCAGCCATTTACTAGAATTCCAATTGTTCTTCATTCTAACAGTATTGTCTTTTCGCCTTTTGAAAAAATTATAACCATGCTATTGATGTGTAGGGTTATCTCATTTTTAAGAAAGATTAGGAGCTAATTTATACATGGTAAAAGGAAGTACATAAAGTATTATAGGTGATTTGTTTGGCCAAATATGTATTTCTTTAACGAGCACATCAATCAGTTTCTGGGATCCTTTTTCTAAAAAAGCTGCTCTCCAGACCTTTTCAGAGTGAGTAACTCCTACCACTTAGTTTTAGTTCATTCTGGTTCACTTTCATTTTCCTTTTTTGGGTTTTTAAAATTCATTCTCTAATAAATTTAACTCTAAAAGTAACATGATTACATTGTCACTCATGTTCAGTTTGTGCTACATCAAGCAGCTCTGGTCTAGCTCTATTCAGTGATTCTGCAGCTAATGCCCTTGCTAATTGTACCATTTTTGCTATTAACTTAATAAATAGCTACTCTTACTAAACACCTATCAAGAGCTTTGATAGGTACAATGCATATATTATTACTAATCCAACACACAAGCCCAGAATGATCATTATCTTTTACATTGGAGCTATCAAAATTCAGAAAGATTAAGCAACTTTGCTGAAATCACCAAATTTGTGACCGAACCAGAGAAGACCCTATGTATATTGATTCCACTACATAAAGAAATTCACACTCCCAGGAATAATGACCACCCCATAATTTCCAGAATTTTAATTTGAGAAGTCACAGGTAGGGAAAAGAAAGAAACAAGTCTACCCATCTCCCATTGTTTTCTTGGTGACCTGGCATTTCCTGTGAGCATTCTCTCACCCAACTTTCTTGAGGGCACTGCTGTGACATTATTTCAACTTGATAGACTTTGTTTGTTCTGCAAGTTAAAAATCTTTGAATATTTTGGTGCAAACTGTCTCTGTTATCACAGAGAAGTGTGTGGTCCTGAGCAATGTCTTTAGGGAATAGCATGCGAGCCCTGGGTACCCTTGGCCTCTCCTGCTTGTTTATGATATTATAGGAAGAATGGTAACTAGCTCTTGAGGAGGAAAATAACTAGTGTTATTTGCATTGGCATACAATTAAGTACAAATATTTGGTTTAAGTTGACATTTCAATTGTCACTATTCCAAGAATATATTATTATTTTACTTTAAAAAAATCATCTGTGTGTCTTTTGGAGTGTTTACCAATGTTTCCTATATAGGTTTTACATATTTGTTGTTAAATTTCAGCCAATTGATTTATTTTGTTGTTGGCCTTATAAATGGGTTCCATTTCATATCTTGATATTTGTCCATATTATCCTATGCTTTACAGGAGTTATCCAGACACCTGCTAATTAAACCAATACTAGAAATAAATTACATCTCCCATTCTAATTCTTCTTATGTCACTGGTCACCTTCTCTTATCTAATCTTACTTCTGATAGATTCAGACTTATTTAATAATAATGAAGATAGTTGCCTTCATCTTTTATTTTTAAATTTAGTTGAAATGACTAAATTTTATTTATTAATTAACTTGCTTGTTTATGAGCCATGTGAAGAAAATATCAATTACTTAATTACCATTACACTTAGCATTTTCTTTTATAAATCAAAACTGTGTCAAGTTTTGTCAACTTCTTTTTTCCACCTATAGCAAAAATTATTTGATTTTCTAGGCAAGTTAATAGATGAATTATATGAATCAATTTCCTATTATTGAATTATTTATGGAATGATTTTATAGTCATTTTTATATAAATCATTAATATTTTGCTGGACATATTTTTATTGATAGATGAAGGGCTGAATAGAAATAGAATAAAAAATATTCCACTTTGTGCAGTCTCTTTAGGAATTTAGAACATATATAGACATTTCATGAAAATAACAATTGTTTTCCTTTTTTTTCCATGCTTGTAGCACTTTAAATGTTTTATTTTAACTTTTTTTTTAATATTTTATTTATTTATTTGAAAGTGGTAGAGAGCACAAGTAGGCAGGGGAGCAGGCAGAGGGAAAGGGAAAAGCAGGCTCTCCGAGGAGCAGGGAGCCCCATGTGGGACTCAATCCCAGGACCCTGGGATCATGACCTGAGCTGAAGGCAGCGGCTTAACCTACTCAGCCACCCAGGCAACCTAAAAGTTTTTTATCTTTGTTATTTTAAGATTTAGTATAATTTTCTGTTCTATTTTCTCCAGATTTATTGAGCTATAATTGACACATAATACTGTGCAAGTTTAAGGTGTACAAAGTAATGATTTCATAGAGGAATATATTTTAAAATGACTACAACAATAATGTTAGTTAACACTTCCATCACCTCATATACTTACAGTTGTGTGTGTGTGTGTGTGGTAGAATTTACTGTTTTAGCAACTTTCAAATATATTATAGGGTATTATTAACTATAGCCATCATGTTCTACAGTATATCTCCAGAACTTATTTATCTTGTAACTGGAAGTTTTACACTTTGATCACCTTCACCCGTTTCCTCCGCCTCTCAACCTCTACCCCTGGCAACCATCATTTTACTCTCTGATAAGTTTGACATTTTTTAGTTTCCATATACAGGTGAGATTAGACAAAATTTGTCTTTCTCTGTTTGACTTGCTTCACTTAGTATAACACTCCCAAGGTTCAACCATGTTGTTGAAAATGGCAGGTTTCCCTTATTTCTCATGGATGATTTCTGTCCCATTGTTTGATACATATACAACTTTTTTATCCATCTGTCAATGTCAAAACACTTCAGTTGTTTCCATTCTGTGGTAAGAACACTGCAATAATCATGGGAGTGAAAATGTCTTTCCAAGGCAGTAATTTTATTTCCTTTGGATATATACCCAGAAGTGAAATTGCTGGATCAGTTAGTACCTCTACATTTAATTTTCTGAGGAAACTCTATACTGTTTCCCATTCAATGGTGGCACCAGTTTACATTCCCACCCACAGTGCACAGCTTTGCCAACACTTTCCTCCACAGCTATGCCAATACTTATCACTTATCTTTTTGATAATAACCAATTTAACAAGTGTGAGATGATAATTCATTGTGGTTTTGATTTGCATTTCCTGGTAATTAGTGATGTTGAGCACCTTTTGTGTACTTTTTGGACAGTTTTATGTTTTGTTTGGAAAAACATCTCTTTGGGTCCTCTTCCTATTTTTAATAGGATTATTTGGGGTCTTCTGCTGTGAGTCCCATACATATTCTGAATATTAGTCTTTTATCGGATATGTGGTTTGCAAATATTTTCTCTCATTCTGTAGGTTAACTTTTCACTTTGTTTCTTTTGCTGTGCAGAAACTTTTGAGTTTGATATGGTAGCCCCTCTTTATTTTTGCCCTTGTGTTTTGTGGTTGGGATGTCATAGTCATAAAATCATTGCCAAGGCCAATATCAAGCCACTTTGATTCTGTTTTCTTCTAGGAGTTTTATGGTTTCAGGTCTTATATTTGTTGATTCTGTTTTCTTCTAGGAGTTTTATGGTTTCAGGTCTTATATTTGTCTTTACCATTTTGAGTTCATTTTTGTGACTGGTGTAAGATAGGGATCCAGTTTCATTCTTTGGCATAAGAATAACCAGTTTTCCTAACTCCATTTATTGAAGAGACTATCTTTTCTCTATTGAGTATTCTTCGTTTCCTTGCCAAATATTAGTTAACTATATATGCATGGGTTTATTTCTTAGTTCTCAATTCTGATCTATTGATCTATATGTCTGTTTTTATGTCACTGTCATATTATTTTAATTACTGTACCTTGGAAATATAGTTTAAATCAGGAGTGTGAGGCCTCCAGCTTTGATCTTTTTTCTTGGGATTACTTTGACTATTCAGGATCTTTTGTGGTTCCATACAAATTTTAGGGTCTTTTTTTTCTATTTCGGTAAAAAATGACATTGGAATTTTAATAAGGATTACACTGAATATATAGATTGCTTTGGGTAGTATGGACATTTTAACAATATTAATTTACATGATCCTGAACACAAGATAGCTTTCCCTTTATTTTTGTCTACTTCAATCTCTTTCATCAGTGTATTAAAGTTTTCCATGTACAACTAAAGGTCGAAATGTGAGACCTGAAACCATAAAAATATTAGAATAGAGACATTGGTCATAGCAACATTTTTCTAGATATGTCTCCTAAGCCAAGGGAAACAAAAGCAAAAATAAACTATTGGGACTACATCAAAATAAAAACTAAAAGACAACTTACTGAATGGGAGAAGATATTTTCAAATGATATATCCAGTAAAGGGTTAGTAGTCAAAATATAGGAAGAACTTATACAACTCAACACCCCAAAAACAAATAATCCAATTAAAAAATGAGCAGAAGACAAGAATAGACATTTCTCCAAAGAAGACATACAGATGGTCAACAGACATATAAAAAGATGCTCAACATCACTCATCATCAAAGAAATGATAATCAAAACCAGCTGAGGTGAGGTATCATTTCACCCGTGTCAGAATGGCTAAAATCAAAACCACAGGAAAAAAGTGTTGACAAGGATGTAGACAAAAAGGAACTCTCATGCACTGTTAATGAGAATGCAAACTGGCATAACCACTGTGGAAAACAGAATGGAAGTCTCCAAAAAAATTAAAAGTAGAATTACCATATGGTCCAGAAATTCCACTACTGGGTATTTACTCAAAGAATATGAAAACACTACTTCAAAAAAATATATGCACCCCTATGTTTATTGAAGCATTATTTATAATAGGAAATTATGGAAGCAACCTGTGTCCATTAATAAATGAATGGATAAAGAAAAAATGGTACACACACACGCACACACACACACACACACACACACACACACACACACTGGAATGTTATGCAGCCATGAAAAAGAATGAAATCTTGCCATTTGCAACAATCTGAATGGATGTAGAAGGTATAATGCTAAGTGAAATAAGTTAATCAGAGGACAAATACCATATGATTTCACTTGTATATAGAATTTAAAAAACAAAACAAAGAAAGAAAGAAAAAAGAGACAAAGGAAAAAAGAGACTTTTTAACTATAGAGAACAAACTGATGGTTAACAGAGGGGAGTTGATGGTGGGGGGATGGGTGTAATAGGTGAAGGGAATTAAAAGTACATTTATTATGATGAGCACTGGGTAATATATAGAATTTTTCAATCACTATATTGTACACCTGAAACTATTACAACAGTGTATGTTAACTACACTGGAATTAAAGTTAAAAAATAATAAACTTTTCCATGTGCAGATCTTTCATTTTATTTGTTAAATTTATTCCTAAGTATATTATTTTTGGTGCTGTTTTGTAAATAGGATAAAAATAATTTTTTAAAATTCATTGCACTGTTATTTTGTTGTTAGTATATAAAAACAACTTATTTTTGTATGTTGATTTTGTGTCCTGCATCTTTACTAAATTCATTTATTAGTTCTAACAGATTTTTGGTGGAGTATTTAAATTTTTCTATGTGTAAAATACCATCTCCAAGCAGAGAAAATTTTACTACTTCTTTACTAATTCAGATATCTTTTATTTCTTTTTCTTCTCTGTTTTTACTAGGACTTCCAATACTATATTGAATAGGAATGCTGAGAGTTGGCATCCTTGTGGGTTTCTAATCTTAGAGGAAAAGCTTTCAGTCTTTCACCATTGTGGATGATGTTAGCTATGGGCTTGTTATAATTTTCTGTAAAATATCTTGAGCTGAGGGATTTATTGCAGGAGAGTGTTTAGCAATATATATATATTTCTTAAAATTTAGACACTTTCTTTTTTGACTTCTGTCAATTTTGGTTAATGTTAGATAGATAGATAGATAATATAATTTTATATATCCTTAAGTTGTCAAATGTATTTTCTTAGAGTTCTGGTAACTGAATTTTTAAGTGTCTTTTTTTTAAGATTTATTTATATATTTGAGAGAGAGAGAGAGAAACCACACATGAGCCAGGGGAGGGGTAGAGGGAGAGGAGGCGGGAGAGGGAGAGAATGTGAAGCAGACTCCCTTCAGAGACCTATGCGGGGATCCATCTCATGACCCTTAGACCATGTCCTGCGGTGAAATCAAGAGACAATTGTTAAATTGGCTGAGCCACAAGGTGCCCCTTAAGTGTCTTCTTTATATCTACTCTTTTTACATTTTTAAAGCTCCTTTTTATTATGATTTTTCTGCTTTCCCTGTAATGCATTCTCATATGAAGTCATCTCTCAGGCGGACTCTGGTCTTGGCTATTTATCTTGCTTTGGCCTTTATGACTTTAGTGAATGTAATACAAGTGGCCTCTTGCAAGCAGCTTACTCTCACTGCTCTGTGACATTCTAAAAGTCTATATACTAATGGAAATATTTATTTAGAATAAGATACTGTTATAAAATATTAATTTTGTAAAAACTAACAAATACCATAAGCATCACAAAATCCAGAAAAATCATATTTTTAAATTTACTTCCTGGCATTTCTTTATGACCTTTTCTCATAACTTCTTTGGCTGAATATTTTTTGATTGCCTTATTCACATGACATTTTATATAATTCTATTTTCTATAGAGAATAAGGACAATTCAACCTGCTTCCTAACATGGTTGATCAAAATTTATTTTTTACTATTGATAATTAAAGAAAAAAATTTTTCTGCTTCAAAACTTGCTTTTGGGTCATATCAGGTAATTTTCAAGATTATTGCCAAATTTGAGAGAAATCTGTTAAGTTTCTTTTAAAGGAGTTGTAAGGTTTGAAAGAACATTCCATAGACCAAATTCTGGCTCTGTATAATTTTTAAATTTAAAAATAATTTTACTTTTATTTTTTAATTTAGGTATAATTAACATGCAACATTATGTTAGTTTCAGGTGTACAATAGAATGATCTAATATTTGTATATATTACAAAATGATCACCACAATAAGTCTAGTTAACATCTATCACTATACATAGTTACAGAATTTCTTTGTGTGATGAAAACTTTTAAGGTTTACTTTCCTAGCAAGTTTCATACATACAATACAGTATTATTAATTATAGTCACCATGCTCTACATTACAGCATGCATGAGGCATAGAGTCCCATGAATATTTATTTTATAACTGGAAGTTTGGAGCTTTTGACTCCCTTTACCCATTTCACCCACCCTATACCTCCAGCAACCAGTTATTGTTCTCTGTATCCATAAATTTGCTTTTTTTCCTTTCTTATTGTTGTTAGATTCTACATATAAGTGAGCTCATATGGTATTTGTCTTTCTTTAACCTGTTTCACTTAGCACAATGTCCTCAAGGTCCGTGCATGTTGCTGTGAACTACTTGTTTTGTGATTTAACCTTCTAGAATGCTGAATGGCAAGGGACACACAACTCAGGATATTTACCCACAAAGACATGAGACAAACAACTGCAAAACACACATGGGATGACCTCTAGTATCAGCTAGCCCTTTGATAACTCAGATTCACATGTGCATGAAAAAGGTCAGCCCCTAATAGCTCTGCTTAGACTAGATCAGAATTCTGAGCAGAGTCAGAGGTAAATAGAAAGTTGTTGTTTTAAGACAATAAGGCTTTGGATAGTTTGTCATTTGATAATAGAAAACTAATAAAAAGACTTCCAGTTTTGAGGTACTCCGTTTGTTAAATCCTGGACCTCTACTTTTCTTCTACCTCTACATATGCACTCTTTTTTGCACTTCTGTATCCAGTGATGGGCTATAAATGTTTAACAATCGGCTTTCTGTGGTATAGAAAGAAAAAGAACACTTTTGTATAGCCTTTATTAATATCTGTGGTGTAACCCCTCCCACCTTGACTAATTTCAAGCCATTGGTGATATAACCACCAGCTTGAAAAGATACATAGAAATTAACAATTAACTTTCATGAGCTTGTAATAGGTCCAGATAACCTCTGGCAGATCCACTTATGACAACAGCTTTGATTCAATATGCCCAAAGTTCAGGGACACAAGTTTTATCCTGCTGAAAATGTTGTACTCTCCAACACATGCTGCACACTAGTATCTGGGCCTATCAATATTATACCCAGATACAAATATAAGCGTATACAAATTCTTTGCTTAGTAAAGCAGAAACTTCTCTCTCTTGGAGAAATCTATTCCCCAAGAGAAAGCTTGGGCAATAAATAAATGCCCTCCTCTGTAGTTCATTTTTAGAGCTACAACACTCCCATCTCCACTTACATATATTATCCATATATGCATTTCCAACATACATCATTTTTTACTCTTCAGGAAAATCAACATCACTGATAATCAGGGAAATACAAATCAAAACTACAAAGAGATACCACCTCACACCTGTCAGAAAGGCTAACATCAACAACACAACAAACAACAGGACTTGGCAAGGTTATAGAGAAGGGAACACTTTTGCACTGTTGGTGGGAATGCAAACTGGTACAGCCACTCTGGAAAACAGTATGGATGTTCCCCAAAAAGTTAAAAATAGAACTACCCTACAATCCACCAATTACACTACTAGGTATTTACCCAAAGAACAACAACAACAAAATTCTAATTTAAAAGGATACATGCACCCTGATGTTCATAGCAGCATTATTGATAATAGCCAAATTATGTAATGAGCCCAAGTCTCCATCAACTGATGAATAGATAAAGAAGATATGGTATATCTATACAATAGAATATTACACAGCCATAAAAAGGAATGAAATTTTGCCATTTGCAAAGATATGGATGGAGCTAGAGAATACTATGTTAAGCGAAATAAGTTAGAGAAAGACAAATGCCATATGATTTCATTCATATGTTGAATTTAAGAAACAAAACAAATGAGCCAGGAGGGAAAAAAAGAGATAGAGAGGCAAACCAAAAAACAGACTCTTGACTATAGAGAACAAACTCAGGGTTTCTGGAGGGGAGGTTGATGAGGGAATGGTTGAAATAGGTGATGGGGATTAAGGAGGCACTTGCGATGACCACTGTGTGCTGTATGGAGGTGTTGAATCACTATATTGTACAGGTGAAATTAATATTATACTGTATGTTAACTAACTACAATTGAATAAAAACTTAAAATTTTTAAAAATTTAAAAATCATCTTATATGTACTGTACCTTTTAAACTCTCAGTTGTGTATCCTAGATATTTTCTCCACATCTTTCCAAACTCAGCCAGCTAAATAAAAATCAACATGCAACTTTCATTTTTAATTTCTATTGTCCATACTAAGCATATTTTTCTTGCCTGTCCATTTTTGTTGATTTTATGATTACGGTAATAATACTATTGTTCAGAATAATATTTTGAATTCTGTTATACTTTGGAATGTGCAAATGTCACTAACCTATTTCTCAATATCAGTGACCAAGTGGTTAATCTATGGATGGCTTACTTGTGGCACAATCTTCAGTTTAGTATTAAAATCTATGATGATTTATTTAACTCTCCACTGAAGCACCTTTCTAAACATTTGTTATTATTATGATTTTCACAGTACACTAACAAAATATTATCATTAACTTCATTTTTATGGATAATGAAATAAAACCTGAAAAAAATTAAGTGACTTACTCATAAATATAATTTTGCACAATACATAAACATAGCCCTATTTACTCCCAAAATCCATGCAACTAATTTCACTAAATATCTTAGAGAAATCCTTGTGGTTCTAGGATTAACTCAAGCCTTAGGTCCCTGCTTTTAAAAAGAGAAATCAATGGGAAGACAAAAAAAAATTGATATTGAATCAAGTAACACTGATTTTCTTTTCCCAAGTAGGAAAATGACAAATTCCTTCAAAAGCGAAGAGTAGAGAAAATTATGTTAAAGTTTTTCTATTACTAGGGAGTGAGGGATTCCATACAGAAAGCACATGCCAGTTAGTCATTGTGTTTAGGTAGTATTTTGTCACTTAACCATGGATTCTTTGGTAAACACCACAATGTAGTACTTTTGGACATAGATATATGCATAATTGATCTGTAATGTAATTGTGTGTGCCTATGTGTGTGCATTGCAGTACCAGTTCTTGAGTGATTTCTCCAAGCTATACGATTGCATTCATGGTTTTGTCCTAAGTAATACCACGCTACTAACCAAACAGAATATTTGAGGTGTAGAATTTTAATATGTACTTGACAACTCAGCCAAATAATCACTGGTTTTAATTTTTTAATCAATTTAACTATTGAAAATCTGTATCATTTTATTTGCATTTCTCTTGGAGTTTTTTAGAAGCTTATTCCATAATTAACTATTTGTAAACTTTTTATACTTAGGGTGAGGGAGATCAATACTTGAATTGATTCATAGGAACTTCAAATGGGAAATGCAAATATCATAAAATCTGTATAACTCTAATGAAGATTGTAAAAAGTAGGAGATGGCATAGTAGTGGAGCAAGAAAATGATGGCTTATGATCCCAGAGAAATGACAAAGATAGCTTTGACATTGTCAGCATGACTGGAATGGGAAGGAGGTGGGAGTGGAAAATCATGGGGAGTAAAAATGACCCAAAGCACCTCTGGGGAGAAGGAAACTTTGTAAGGGTCTGGATGCATGTGGTTCCATTCCAGCTGTCTCAGAAATATAGGAGAAAAAAATGCTGGAGGAATGTTCATGTGTAGATCAAGCTGTTTTTATTGGTAAATCCTCTTTAAAACAAAGAGAAAGTTTTGCCTCTATACTAGAAAGTTTAGCCTCTATAAAGTCTCATAAAAGTTCCAACTCATTAGGTAGTATTTGAGCTCACTTCTTTTTATATAATCCTCAATATCTACTCAAAATCACATTTAAATCTGGGAAGGAAATTAAAACACAATAGTTTCGTGCTATATTTGGAATATTTGCTCTACTTACATATTTAAGATTGGGGGTATAGAGAAAACATTTTACAAAGAAATTGACTTTGCAATCATGAATTACATTGTTTTACTAAATTATTCATAATGGTTTACTTGTTATTCTTATGAATTTCTGGTTCCAAAATCATTGATATATATGTGTGCATATCTATGTTCATAGTAATGTTGTTGATAGTTTTTTTTAAATTTTTATTGTATTTTATTTAATTTTTAGAGAGGAGGAAGGGCAGAGGGAGAGGGAGAGGGAGAGTGAGAATCCTAAGCAAGCTCAAAACGGAGCCTGACGTGGAGCTCCATCTCATGACCCTGAGATCATGACCTGAGCAGAAATCAAGAGTAGAACATTTAAGGAACATCTGGGTGGCTCAGTAAGTTTTAAGCAGTTTAGCGTCTGCTTTTGGTGCAATTAGTGATCCCAGAGTCCTGGGATTGGGCTCCATGTTGGAGCTCTCTGATCAGAGGGGAGCCTGGTTCTCCCTCTGCCTGCTGCTCCCCCTGTTTATGCACGCTCTCTCTCTCTCTCTCTCTCTCTCAAATGAATAGATAAAATCTTAAAAAAAAAAAAAAAAGAGTAGGACATTTTTCTGACTGAGCCATTTAGGTGCCCCACTAGTGTTTTTTAAACTGGAACACACCTATGTATAGTAAGTGGTATTATATATTATGTAATATACATAGTTAAATACACATATGTTCAACATAAAAAACAGTACATAGCTATAACATCTTATGTCATAATGCATGTAACATTATATTGAACATGGTATTACAAATTTATAGCATTACATGTTTAACATTTCTATATATATTATATATAATATTTATAATTCATAATAATTTGTATATATAAATTGAAAGCTTGTTTCTGCAGAGTTGTAAACTGGCAGTGGCTGTACATTTCCTTGAATTTCTATATAGACTATTAGAGCATTTGAAAGTTGTGGCAGTCATATTCTTTTTAGTTCTTAGATATTTAATATATTATTCTTGTGATGACTGTGACTTTCCACTTAATATTAAATAGAAGTGGGCATTCTAAGGCAATCTCATATTTTATTTTAAAGGGAATTGCTTTTAATTTTTTTCCTTTCATTTAAAGCAAAGTTAAATATATAGCCATTCATAGTAGTTCAAAGAAGCTTCCTTCTCTAATTTATAAGAAATGTTTTTCATTGAAAGTTAAAGGTTTTACTAAATGCTTTTTTCCATCAATGAAATATTATGAAGAATTTATATTTTTCTTTTAATCTGTAAGTATTGTATATAACATTGAAGAATTTTCTTCTATCATTGAACTAATCCCAATGCAATACTGATATTTATATTTCTTGCTCATCGTTGAATCCATTTTGCTCATGTTTTGAAAGCAATAGAAATAGTCACCTTTGTTTTCATGAGTGATTATAGGTCTTTGTCAGATTTGGCCAGCAAACCCTGAAACAGTGAATGAAAAGATTACTCCAACATCTTAGTAGGAGATAGGAGAATTCCTGGGGACCAGATGCTCTAGTGGCGAAAGATCCTAAGCCAGACTCTGCCTCCACCTTTATTGTGAATGTTATCAATACAACAAAGGAATAAGAAAAACAAGAAGGAATATGAAGCTATAATAATCAAGACAGTGGCAATAGGGAGTATTATGTGAATAGAACAAGCTGTGCTCCTGACCGGCACGCAGACAGGGAGTGTGTGGAGAGCATGGCCTCCAAAGGTAAATGTTTCTCCGAAGTAAAGCATTTATTCTCTAGATGAGTGTTTCGAGTCCCATTGACAATCTGGCTGTTTTTAGCCCAGAAAGCTTAAAGGGGCCCCGTTTTCCAGACAGTCCTACTTCGCTTTTCAACTAGTCTCGTCCAGGGGAAAAGGAAACTTTGTAAGGGTCTGGATGCATGTGTTTATTAAATCTTCTCTAGCCAGGCACTGTGAATTCCCACAGATCCTGAATATATTTCTCCTTCATTCCTTTTCTGGTAAGACTGTATTGCCTTTTTGGAATAAATGAAGTGAATATTTCTACCCCTTCCACCAGCCAATGGAATAAGATTTATTACTTGTAATTTTGCTAGAGTATACAGGTAAAATCATATGGGTGTAGTATTTACTTTGTGCAAAGGAATTTGACTGTTGTCTCAGTTCTATTAAGAGATAAATATAGGAGCATTTGGGTGGCCCAGTCAGCTAAGCAGCCCACTCTTGATTTCAACTCAGGTTGTGATCGTGGGGTCATGGGATCCAGCCCTGCATCAGGCTCCATGCTCACAGTCTGCTTGTCCCTTTGCTCCCTCTCACACACTCTCTCCCTTTCTTAAATAAATAAATAGAATAAACCCATAAATTTATAAGGCAAATACTGTCTGGTTGCCAATTTTTTTACAGGTCTATGAACTAGAAATTCTGAAACTATTTTATGTCTTTACTAAAACTGACCAAATAAGTAGGTACATAGTGGTGCTGGGAGAGAGATTTCTCACTGTTGAAAGGACTTGGGAATAAATGGAGAAGGCTAGATATAGAAGCAACTATAGATAGGCATTTATGACAGTATTAAGATGTGCAATTATATTTACTAGTTTTGTCTGCTGAGTGAAACTAACATGTCAGTAATAATGAACACACTTAGCAGACTCATCCTGATTATTTAAAAAATTTTCTCACTTTTATTTATTTTTCTTTTTAAGATTTTATTTAAATTCTAGTTAGTTAATATATATGATAAAATTGGTTTTGGGGGTAGAATTTAGTGAGTCATCACTTAACCTGTAATGCCTAGTGTTCATCACAAGTGCCCTCCTTAAACCTATCGCCCATTTAGCCCATCCCCCACCCACCTCCTGCCATCAACCCTCAGTTTGTGCTCTATAGCTAAGACTCTCTTTGGGTGCCTGAGTGGTGAAGTCAGTTAGGCATCCACCTCTTGGTTTTGGCTCAGATTGTGATCTAATGGTTGTGAGATGGAGCCCTGAGTTGGGCTCCACTCTCAGTAGGGAGTCTACTTGAAGATTTTCTCCCTCTCTCCTTGCCCCTCTCCCTGCTAGCACACACTTTCTCTCTAGAATAAATAAATAAATCTTAAAAAACAAAAACAAAAACAAAAAAAAAAACGAGCAAGGGTTTGTTTCCCTCTCTTTTATTTTCTTTCCCCTATGTTCATGTTTTGTTCTTAAATTCCACATATGAGTGAAATCATAAATGCCATTCTCTAATAAAATGAAATAGTGCTCTTTGGAGACATGGTTGGTTTTAAGGCTGAGGCAGTGAAAATAGAACCTGAAGTATCTTGTGGTAACAGAAAGTAAAAAATAAGTCTTTAAAAGAATGGGGTCAAGGGTACCTAAATGACTCAGTCCGTTTAACATCTGATTTCTATTCAAGTCATGATCTCAGGGTCCTGGGATTGAGGCCCAAGTCAGGCTCCCCTCTCACCTCTCAGCAGGGAGTATGCTTGTCCCTCTGCCCCTCCCACTACTGCTAATCTCTCTCTCTCTCTCTGAAATAGATAAATGAAATCTTAAAAAAAATAAAAATAAAAGGATAGGGTCATATCAAAAGGACATAGGAATCAATATATAAAAATGTTTCCAAAATCTGGGACACTTTGAACAATAAAATAAATAATGATAAGAATTGAATAAAATATGTAAAATAAAATAAATTTAAATGAATTATGCTGATATAAGTAAATAAATTATTATAATGAACAGGCAACTTCTTAAGTTCCAATTAATAAAAATAGAAAGAATGAAAGATTTTTAATTGACTATGTTTTTAATATTAACCTTTTATATTACCATAATAAAATGATCAAAACTCAGAATTCTTATTAAAACATTGTCAATTATCCTACTAATGTTCTTTTTTCTTTCTGATACACAGTCCAGACTCCCTCTTGAATTTATTTGTCCAATGTCCTTAGCTTTTTCCAACTTGTGATGGTTGCCACAGTGTTTCTTTGCCTCTTGTTTATGAAGAGTACAGGCTAGTTTTTTTTAAGAATATCCTTTAATTTCTTTTTTTTAATATTTTTTTTCATGATTAGAGTGAGGTTATGCATTTTGGGTAAGAATGCTACAGAAGCAGTCTTGTGTCCTTTACAGTGTGACATATCAGGAAGCCCATAATATATATATTATTCCTAGTGACAATAATTCTGATCACTTAGTTTAGATGGTGCTTGTCATAATCCTCCCTATGTAATTAATATCTTGTAGGGAGTTACCGTGAGACTCTGCAAATCATACTAACCATATATTTACACATATTTTGCAATAGTTTACAGTAAAATTCCAATAACAACTACAGAAGGAATAATGAAAATAGTAAATCATCATTGGGCAAACACCATAGTAATAATTACTGCAGGGTATATGGAACTCTCTATACTTCATTTGTAACTTTTTTATGCCTAAAATGATTATAAAAAATTAAAATAAACTGGAAGATTTTGTTGAAAGAACATAAATATAGGCTCAGTTGTGCAGGCTGGTTGCATGAAAAAGGGCAAGCTTTACTACTCTATAGAGTAGAAAGGGAGTTGAGAGAGGAGACACCAAATAGGTCAAACCAACAACTGGATTTGGATATCTTAGTCTATTCTCCATGTTTCTTAATTGTTCTATCATATTTCCTATTCCATGTTTTTGTATTCAGAACTGAATTCTGAATAATATCTTTAGATTTCTCTCCTGAATTACTGTTTATTTATGCAGTTGTATCTAATTTACTCTTTAAATTTCATTTGTTGAATTTGTAATTTCTAGAAATTCTCTTTGGCTCTTTAGCAAATGTTCACAATTATTCTTCTTAATCTCTTGTTCCTCGTTTATGTTTTCAGGTTTTGTTTCCATACTCAAACATATTGAACCAAATAATTTTATATCTTATTTCAAATAATAATATTTCAAATCACTGTGTTAATATTTGTGGTTTCTGTTGGTTTTGCTGGTTCACAGTCATGAAGACTTGTTTCCTTATAAACAAATTCTAATTGTGCAGGGTTGATTGGAGATTTGACCCTGGGTTTATCTTTGCATCTTCTAAACAATTCTATTTTGGATCTTCTGTTTAGCACACAGAAAAACTCTCAAGGGATTTAAAATTTCACTATGTCCCTGTCAAATATTTTGGTATAATTTTGTAATTGAACATAACATTGATGTAACTCTGTCATACTTCTTAGAACACAGATACATTAGAGTTCTCTTTTACTTTACAAGTGATACCTTTCAGCTTGCTAAATACCATTCTTAAAAACTTAGCTAAAGGGCACCTGGGTGGCTCGGTGGGTTAAAGCCGCTGCCTTCGGCTCAGGTCATGATCCCAGGGTCCTGGGATCGAGGCCCACATCGGGCTCTCTGCTCAGCAGGGAACCTGCTTCCTCCTCTCTCCTCTCTCTCTGCCTTTCTCTCTGCCTACTTGTGATCTCTCTCTCTGTGTCAAATAAATAAATAAAATCTTTAAATAAAAGAAAAATAAAAAATAAAAGTTCTCATCAAAAGAAAAAAATTCTGTTACTATGTATAGTGGTGGGTGTAAACTAGATTTATTGGGGTGACCACTTAGCAATATATGCAAATTTTTTAAGTCATTATGTTGTATGTCAATTATACCTCAATTTTAAAAAGACAATAAAGATCTGAAATCAGTCATCTAAATTTCCACCTTAGAAAACTGGCAAAAGAAAAGTAAATTAAATCCAAAGTAAGCAGAAGAAAAGAAATATTAAGAATTAAAACAGAAATCAATGAAACAGAAAATAGGAAATCAATAGAGAAGATTAGTGAAACCAAAAAGTAATTTGTTGAAAAGATCAATAAAATTGATCAGACTCTAACCAACCTAAACAAAATAAAGAATAAAAAATAATTTTAAAATGTGAATATACAAATTACAATCAGAAATAAAAGAAGGGCTATCACTACAGATGCTATGGACATTAAAAAAATAAGGAATAAAATGAAGGACTCTAGGAGAAGGAAAGGAAAATTGAATTGGGGTAAATCGGAAGGGGAGACAAACCATGAGAGACTGTGGGCTCTGAGAAACAAACTGAGGGTTATGGAGGGGAGAGGGGAGGTGGGATTGGTGAGGCTGGTGGTGGTATTAAGGAGGACACGTATTGCATGGAGCACTGGGTGTGGTGCAAAAACAATGAATCTTGGATTACTGAAAAAATAAAATAAATAAAAAATTTTTAAAAAGATAATAAATGAATACCACAAATTCCTTGAAAAATGCAATTCCTAAAAGAGATAATCTGCCAAATCTCATACAGGAAGAAGTAGACACTCTATAAAGGCCTATGACTCTTAAGTTGAATTAACAATTACCCTTTCAAAACAGAAAGCACTGGGCCTAGATATGTTTGTTGGTGAATTCTACCAAAAAATAACGAAATTATACTGATTTTCTAAAATCACTTTTAGAGGATAGAAGCAGAGGGAATACTTCTAAACTCATTCTATGGGGCCAGCATTATCCAAATATCAAAACCAGGCAAACACATTACATTAAAAGAAATATATAGACCAATATTTCTCATAAACATAAATCCAAAAATCTTTAACACAATGTTAGCAAATTGAATCCAACAATGTATATAAAAATTATATACCATCATCAAGTAGAATTTATCCTAGGTATGCAATACTGGTTCAACATTCAAAATAATCCTGATTTTTATTTGATTTTACTTCTTAGATTCCCCTCAGATAGGAGAGTTTTATGTAAATATCTTGATGTTGGTGGAAGGAGGCCAATGGTCCAATACCCAACCTAAAACTGCAAGAAAACCTCTGTTTGCCTCTGCCATCAGTAAATCCTAGACACATAAATGAGAGATCATAGCTGTCTTGAGCTTTAACTACTGTTTCAGAATGTTGCTGATGCATGAATTTGTCATTATGTCACCCACGCAGCTCCAAGTGTCACCCGCCGCCAGCAGGAGATTGTTAGGGCTTGGTACAGGATGTTTCTAATGTGGCAAAGGTTTGGGGTTTTGTTTATTTGTTTGTTTTCTTTGGAAAAAAAAATGAAAGGGAAAATTATGCAGAATCTAAAACATTCAGATTGGACAACCTGCTTGAATTCGGGTCAACCCCTTCATTGTTAGTGTTTAGCACATGATTGTAATTTTTATGTTAAAAGAAACCAAAACTTGCAGCACTATTTTTAGCAGACAAAAAAAAGAGTTAAGTATAAAATGCATAAATATTTTTTACGTGAATATTTGGATGGCACTGCTTGCAAATAGACCATTCATCCTTTGGACAGAATGTTTGGAAAAAACAGCCTCTTTACAAAGAGATGATTGATGTCCAGTCTAGTGAGGGGTTAAGTCCTACTGTAATTCATGATTGTTAAACAATAAACAAATGAAATCATTGTTCGTATAAAAAATCAATTAATGTCATCCATCACATCAAGAGGCTAAAAAAAAAGTCACATGAGCACATCAACAGGTGCAAAATATTTGACAAACCCCAAAACCCATTCGTTTTTAAAACTTTCAGAAAATTAGGCATAGAAAGGAACTTCTTCAACTTGGTAAATAATATCCACGGCTAGGAAAACAAAACAAAATAAAAAAAAAAGAAACTACAGCTGGAAAAACAACACAACACAACAAAACAAAAACCTACAGTTAAAATCATCTTTCATAATGGGGCATGGAAAGCTTTTCTTCCAAGATTAGATAAAGGCAAGATGTCATCTCTCTTTATACCTTGTCAACATAATACTGAAAGTTCTAGCTGAGGGAATAAGACAAGAAAAGGAAATAGTATAGAGGTCAGAAATAGAGCCAAACAAGGTAGTCAACTGATCATTGACGAGGAAACAAAAGTAGTACAATGGATAGTCTTCTCAAGAAATGATGCTGGAACAACAGGACATCCACATGCAAAAAAGGAATGTAGATACAGACTTTATACCCTTCGTAAAATTTAACTGAAAATGAATCATAGATCTAAAGGTAAAATGCAAAACTATAAAGGTCCTAGAAGATAACCTAGGGAAAAACCTAGATGATCTTGGTTATAGCAATGCCTTTTTATACACAACACCAAAGGCACAAAATAGAAATAATGAATACTCTGGACTCCACTAAAATTAGAAACTTCTGCTCTATAAAAGACAGTGTTGAGAGAATTGAAAGATAAGACACTGATTGACAGAATATATTTGCCAAAGGTGCATCTGATAAAAGACTGTGATCTGAAATATTTTTCAGGGTGCCTGAGTAGCTCAGTCAGTTAAGCAAACAACTCTTGATTTCAGCTCAAGTCATGACCTCAGGGTTGTGAGACTGAGTCCTGTGTCAGGGTCCATGCTGGGCATGGAACCTGCTTAAGATCCTCTCTTTCTCTCTCTCCCTCTTTCTCTCTCTCTCTCTTTCATATATATATATATATATATATATATATATATATATATATATATATATATATATCCTACTATTTCTGATTCTCTCCTGGAACCATNCATATATCACAATTAAAAATGGGGCAAAGGCTGACACCTCATCAAGGAAGATATATAGTTAGCAAGCAAGCATATAAAAAGATGTTCCATATCATGTGTCATGAGGGAAATGCAAATTAAAATAATGAGTAGCACTACACATCTGTTCGAATAGCCAAATGCAGAATAGTGACAAATACTAAATGCTAGCAAGTTGTGGGACAAGAACTCTCATTTATTGCTAATGAGAACACAAAATGGTACAGCCACCTTGGAAGATATTTTGATGGTTTCTTACAAAACTAAGCGTACTTTCGCCATACTATCATAGTCACTGGTATTTATCCAAATGAGCTGAAAACATATGTCCACACAAAAATGAGCCCATGGATATTTATAGCAGCTTTATTCATATTTGCCCAAACTTGGAAGCAACTAAGATGTCTGTTGGTAGGTGAAGGGATAAACTGGTAGATCTAGACAATGAAACATTATTCAATGCTAAAAGTAAATGAGTTATCACACCATAAAAAGACATTGAGAAAACTTACATGCATATTACTAAGTGAAAGAATGCCACCTGAAAAGGCTACTCCTGTATAAATCCAACTATATGACATTCTGGAAAAGGTAAAACTATGAAGACAACAAAACATCAGTGTTTTTCAGGAGTCGGGTGGGAAGAGAGATGAACAGGCAGAACAGAGAGGACTTCTAGGGCAGTGAAAATACTTCATGTGGTATCAGAATGATGGGTGGATATCATCATACATGTGTCCAAACTCATAGAATTAACAACACCAGGAGTTAACTATAATGTAAGCTATGGACTTCAGATGATACAATGTGCCAATATAAGTTCATTAATTATAACAAATGTACCACTGTGTTTGGGGATTTTAATAATAGTCTATGCATGTGTGAAGGCAAGGGTATATGAAATATCTCCACCTTTCCTTCAATTTTACTGTGATCCAAAAACTGCTCTAAAAAAGTAAAGTATAAATTTTTCAACAGTGATCCAGAAATTATACATGTTAGTTTCCTCACATGTCTTCAGAAAGAAATTAATCACTTTAGCCTTGAAAAGCTTTCTCTAGATATCTACCCAGCTAACATGACTTATCTCTGAGAGACTGGTAAATGTCCTCCACTGAAATTCACTCCTATCTACTTGGCTTATTGCAAGGCATTTTGCTATAAATTCAGGCTAACTCTAAGAACTCTTTGAAGGTAAAAGCCACCTTAGTAGACTCATCATGTATGTTTATAACAATATATTAAAATATTAACAGTATTTACATGGTAACTCAAATTTAATTGCTTATTTATATAATTCTCCACTGTGTTCATAATGTGATTTGTGTGAATCATTTAACTATAGGAAAAATTTTGGTGGTAAATTTTAATTCTATATTGTTTTTACAATCCCTCAATATAACACTTAAAATGTCTTATGAAATTATTTGCCAACATTTGCATACTTTTGTTCAATTTTATTCTCTTTACTTTTCATTGACCTTGTATTTGTAACTGTGCATCACTGCTTCAAATATAGAATTTTAGTAAATACTTTCAATATTTCTCAAAATGTGGTTTATAAGTTGTACACAATAATTTCACCTAAGGAGCTCGTAATCAAGAAACAACATCACATACATGGAACAAACCTCTAAAGTACATAAATGTATTGATGTAGAAGCTGTGAAGTGGTGTTTTTATCCAGTCTCTGGCAATTTCAAGTTGAGTGTCTTTGAGAAGTTCTTCTTCATTATCAAATTATCAAATTAAGGCATTTGAATATACAACCTCAGACATAAATTCAATCACTACAAAGCAATGACTCTAAAAAGAGGCTATCCAGTCTGTGTTGTATATGATCACTAGTTTTGGTTGTAATCTTTAAGAAAGGAGAATTCTCTTATGAACTTTTATTTATTTAGATGCAAAACATGTTTTCTGTGTCTAAATATGGTTGACTTGGTCACTTGAAAATACTCATTCTTCCCCTCTATAAATCTTCTAAAATTAATACCTAGAATCTCCCTTTCAAAAAACATCATTTAAAGGTAACACTGAAATAACTGTGATATTGATGATATGTACATGTATATTTCACATTCCAAAGGGGTTGTATTGGGTATGAATTATTCAGGGAATTTCAACTAAGAAACTAGTGGCAAATCAATTGTGGTGGAAAGTGACAGGACTTCATTCAGGAAGATAAAGTAAACAAATGCTGGTGGGATTCTTTAACATTATGAGTGAACCAGAGACTATAACAAGCCAGAAGGTAGAGGTACATTCCTAATTAGAAGTTAGAAACCACTGAGAGGGAATTTGATGTTGATATAATGGAGGTAATCTATCATCTGCCATTTAATTGGAGAGAAACAATGAGTATCAAGTTCATCAGTAAATGGAGTTGTGGTTAAAATTTTATGGAATTTCTTCTTGTCAAACTATGCATTCATATTACTTTTCCTACCCAAATATCCTCTCAACCTCCCTTTCTCACTTCTCATCCTTCTTCTCTTACTTCCTTTTTCTTCCCTCCTTCCCTCTGCTCTTCCCTCTCTCTCTTCCTTCCTTCCTCCCTCCCTCTACCTTCTTCCCTCCCTTTCATCCTTTCTTCCTTCATTCTCTTTCCCGCCTTATCATTTTAGTTTTCCCTTCCTTTTAACATCTAGATGTGATAAATAATCTAGGAGACATAGATTTATTTTTTCCTTAATAGCTTGTCAGTAAATTAGTGTAAATTATATCCCAACAAACATATATACTAATAACCTTCACACCATCTTGTTCATTTTCTCCAGGAAGACCCACTACACTATGTGAGATTATGGGTAAAGCAGAAATTTGGCTAATCCGGACGTATTGGGATTTTGAATTTCCTCGTCCATACTTACCTAATTTTGAGTTTGTAGGAGGGTTGCATTGTAAACCTGCTAAACCATTACCTAAGGTAGGTCTATTAAGTGGAGGATTTCTTTTGTACCTTATGATATAATACTGATTTTTCTTTAAAGTGTACTGCCTCAGTAACAGAGATATGCTATTTGTTATTCCAACTCTATTTTACAAATCATAGGGGTCTCTTATGACTGATATTACCTTTTTTGGACTTCATTTTGATATTTTGGCTAAAGAAAAAAGTGATTCAAGTGGCATGTTAAAATATCAGTGTGTCTACAGTTTGGGTACTGAATTGAAGCAATAGGAAGCTAAGGCCTTGGAAATTATTTAGGAGATTACTATAGGCTTCCTAACAAGCATGACGGAGTTATGAATTGGGAGAGTTACTATGATTGCTTAAGTGATAAAGATGCTTTCATGAGAACTCTCAGGTAGATTCCAGAGTTTCGTCAGTAAGAAGAAGTAAGTGTTGACAGAAGACATGAAACCAGGTAGCACTTCTTGGATAATAGTGATCTTTACCAAGATAAAAAATAATTCATGGAAAAACTTTTTTTGAGATGAAAATGATGAATTCCATTTTGGACTTATTCACTTTAAGGAGCCAAAGAAATTTTCAGGTGAGTATTTCTAGTAATTATTTGGGTAATACAAGGTCTAGGTTTTATCTAAGAGCATTAGAAACAGATTAGGAGTCATAAAAATAAAGAAGTCATAGAACTAAGAGACCCAAACACTGAATTCTTTAAGTCATGATATCTGGTTTTGCTGAATTAAAAGTTTACCACGTTCCAAAGTCACCAAGAAATAACTGTTGATAGCCAAAAATGTTGGAAGAAGCAATATTGAGAAGTAAAATAAAATAATAGATAAACATGGTAAAAAAAATATATTTTACTCTTTATCAATAACTACTCTTATCAAGGGATTGAGGAGGCAGACACTCATTTGCTTCAGTTGTAGGTAACTGAACATGATCTCCGTAGAAGAGTGCAGGTTAAACAGTGTTCTCAGGAGAGATTTTATTTTTATTTAGGGTAAGATGTATATTTAAGTTTAAATTTTATTTTAGGATTCCGATTATGTTTTTCTTACCAGTCAAGTTATAGCTGCAGGTAAGCTCTATTGAGTGCTAGTATAGCAAATAATAAACCAATATCTAAACAAAGGTATAGAAAGAGACAGGGCATATTCTTTGGTTGAGTAGATAATACTTCATGCCACACTATTATTTTCATCCTCCCATCTTCACTTTTCATCTACACAATTTCACAAAACAACTCAGACATGTTTTACAAGAGGGAGAAAATTATTCCATTCCAAACTCAATTACTAATACAAACATTTGGGCAATATGAACACCAATCACAGCTTATATCTCTGATGAAAAAATTATGCCAATTACTCTACACACATAGAAAAAAAGCAATGAAAGACAGTCAAGACAAGAATCCAAATCCAACTTCTAGATGTGTAAGTCTTCATATACGTGTGTGTGTGTGTGTGTGTGTGTGTGTGTGTGTGTGTGTGTGTGTGTTTATTCAATCACTGTCTCTTAGGGAGATGAATCAAAATGGCAAAATACCAGTTCCTGGGACTTCAGAGATATTCCCCTAACATTATCTAAGCTAAAAGAGCAGCCCACTTTCATTTATGACATCATCCTTTCCCTAGTAATTTTACTAGCCTTAAATTGAGAAATATGTTGATAAATAAATATAATTGAGAAACATAGTAAATATATTGAGAAATATTGCAGGGAAGCCACAAATAATTGCACAGGGAATGCCTGACACATCTCTAGAAGTTGACATTCACAAAGATTAGAATGCTAAAGACCTCAGACCAGACTTTGCAGTGCCCAACTTACACAACTGTAAGTGGTGACCCAGAGGATTTTATTTGTAGAGAAGTTTATACACTGTGCTAAGGTTCAACTTAAGGCACATCAGCTACTTGTGAAAAGGTAGAGAAGAACTGTCTCATAAATGTTATCATGATAAAAAAATAGAAGTTTCCTTTTAAAATGTATTATTATTTATCTCAATTCTAAAAAAAATCATTTTAGCCCCATTAATCAGGAAAAGAATAAACATGAGAAAAATATCCTGAATGCCTAACAAGGAGTTAGAATGATTTGTTCATAATATATTGGATGTAAATTGACATGGTACACATTTTAAAAGTCTAGTTAGTACCCTTTTTTGGGCTTCCTTACAAGGAATATTTTTGAGTTTGCAAACATCTCTGCTGGTTCATAATAAGCCTTGAGGGTAAGAGTTCCATGAATCATGGGAAGACCTGTCTCTTATTGCCTATTCACTTTGTATAATGGTTTAGCTCTATGCCTTTATTTGTAATCACTCATATATTTAAGCCACAGTTTTCAGAAACATATTTCCTCTTAAAGATACTAGATGGTTCTCTGTGGCAGAAGATAGAACCAGTCTAACATGTCTGACACTTCTCTTGACTCTACCTATTTAGAATAGGTGAACTTTTCCCCCCCTTGTGATCCTATGTGTTTGTGATAAAGAGAATTTTATCACTGTAGGAAATGGAAGAATTTGTCCAAAGTTCAGGTGAAGATGGTGTTGTGGTGTTTTCTCTGGGATCAATGGTCAAAAACCTCACAGATGAAAAAGCCAATCTCATTGCCTCAGCCCTTGCCCAAATTCCACAGAAGGTCAGTACAACTTTGGGTCCTGGTGAATAGCTGCTTTGCTAATTGGAGTGAAAGTGTGACTAACAGTACTTTTCTAGATCAAAGCTGAAACACTGAGCATAACTGATACCACCTTCAAGTAAAAATGTCTTAAAACATTAAAATGGTATATTGAAGCACATTTAATCATTTGTTTAGTAAGTCTTTGCAATATGATGGAAATACATCTTTTTATATGATCATTTATTTTCAGTGAAATAGAGATGAAAATGTTAAGATCCCAATAACTTTTTTTTTNATCTCTGATGAAAAAATTATGCCAATTACTCTACACACATAGAAAAAAAGCAATGAAAGACAGTCAAGACAAGAATCCAAATCCAACTTCTAGATGTGTAAGTCTTCATATACGTGTGTGTGTGTGTGTGTGTGTGTGTGTGTGTGTGTGTGTGTGTGTGTTTATTCAATCACTGTCTCTTAGGGAGATGAATCAAAATGGCAAAATACCAGTTCCTGGGACTTCAGAGATATTCCCCTAACATTATCTAAGCTAAAAGAGCAGCCCACTTTCATTTATGACATCATCCTTTCCCTAGTAATTTTACTAGCCTTAAATTGAGAAATATGTTGATAAATAAATATAATTGAGAAACATAGTAAATATATTGAGAAATATTGCAGGGAAGCCACAAATAATTGCACAGGGAATGCCTGACACATCTCTAGAAGTTGACATTCACAAAGATTAGAATGCTAAAGACCTCAGACCAGACTTTGCAGTGCCCAACTTACACAACTGTAAGTGGTGACCCAGAGGATTTTATTTGTAGAGAAGTTTATACACTGTGCTAAGGTTCAACTTAAGGCACATCAGCTAC
>LNAC01000013.1:5027723-5053765 GCA_002007465.1 Ailurus styani | reverse complement strand
AACTTTTTTTTTCCCAATAACTTTTTACTATTTGAAATCTTCCGACCTGCATTGAGTACTCCCCCAAATTCTCAAGTGTGTTAGCTCCAAGGTCCAGGAAAAGAGAGATGTTATACATAGATAGGAATTACCATTGAGGATATATTTTATATTTCTAAGTTTTATTGACACTATATCAAGATCTAGTCAGTTTAGAAGTAGAAGCCTAATCTTCCTAAGATGACATATCTACAGTTGAAAACGGTTAAAAATCCTAATATAATTATCAAATAATTTCTGATTTATGATATTCAATTTACTTTAATTTTGTTGTCATTGTAGTTCTAGATTTCTACTCTTTGTATACTCCTATTTATGGAATACCCTAGAACTCTTCATATTGGTATATTAATTAAAATACATAAAATTCCATAAAGATGATCATAATAATTAGGTCTGTTAAACCTTTGAATTTTTATTTATAAACTTTTTTGTTAAAAAAGTTTGCAACCTGAGGATATGGAGAAAAAGAAACTCTCTTGTAATGTTGGGAATGCAAGCTGGTGCAGCCACTGTGGAAAAGAGTATAGAGATTCCTCAAAAAGTAAAAAATAGAACTACCCTATGATCCAATAATTGTGCTACTGGGTATTTATCCAAAGAATGCAAAAATACTAATGCAAAGGGAAACATGCACCCCGATGTTTATGGCAGCTTTACAATAGCCAAATTATGAAGCAGCCCAAGTATCCATGGACAGATGAATGGATAAAGAAGATAGGGTATTATGTAAATGATGAACCACTAAATTCTACTCCTAAAACCAATATTACACTACACTATATGTTAACTAACTAAAATGTAAATAAAAATTTGAAAAAAGGGTGTGGTATACATACACAATAGAATATGTTTTCAGCCATAAAAAAGAATGAAATCTTGGCATTTGCCATGACATGAGTGGAGCTAGAGAGTATAATACTAAGCCAAATAAGTCAAAGAAAGACAAATATCATATGATTTCACTCATATGTGGAATTTAAGAAAAAAACAAATGAGCATGGAGAAAAAAGAGAGAGAGAAAACAAGAAACAGACTTTTTTTTTTTACTAGACTCTTAATTATAGAGAACAAACTGATGGTTATTAGAGGGGAGGTAGGTAGGAGGAAGGGTTAAACAGGTGGTGGGGATTAAGGAGTGCACTTGTAATGATCAATGGATGAGGTATGGAATTGTTGAATAAAATAAACACTTAAAAAATAAGTTTTCCATCTATTAATATTTAATCTGAACTTAGTCTTACAGAGCTCCCCCATCTGCAAAAAGTATGTAAAAACAGTTAACATCCTAACAAGATATTTCATTAAAAAACAAAATAAAGCAAATTTATTTCCTCCCTCAAAAACTATAAAAAAGGGAGAAAGAAAGAGGAAGGAAGGAAGGAAGGAAGGAAGGAAGGAAGGAAGGAAGAAAAGAAGGAAGGAAGAAAAGAAGGAAGGAAGGAAGAAGAGGGGGGTAGAGGAAAGGAGAGAAGGAAGAAGGAAAGAAAGACAATCACACAACAACCAGACAACAAAAATTTAAAGCTAATTATATTTTTGGAAAACATTACATTTGAAACATGAAAGTTAGGATAGCCTTATGACATTAGTAAATTCACACACTATTCATGTTTATTTTAATGCTTTTTAAACTCCCATGTCCTGATTGATTAAACTAGTCTTTCTACTTTATATACCTTCACTTACCATCTCATACCTCAAAACTTTTAAGTGTTAAATATAAAAACAATAAAGTTAAACTTACTAGACTATTAGTTCAAGCCCTTTTTGAAAGGGTTGATACAAACAGACCTACTATATCTCCGTATTTTCAAACTAACCCTTATGTCCACTTCTCCCTCTATCACATAAAGGACCGGTGGGCCACATGATTTACAAATAATTCTACAGCATTAAGATGACTTCACTGTGTGTTTNATGACATATCTACAGTTGAAAACGGTTAAAAATCCTAATATAATTATCAAATAATTTCTGATTTATGATATTCAATTTACTTTAATTTTGTTGTCATTGTAGTTCTAGATTTCTACTCTTTGTATACTCCTATTTATGGAATACCCTAGAACTCTTCATATTGGTATATTAATTAAAATACATAAAATTCCATAAAGATGATCATAATAATTAGGTCTGTTAAACCTTTGAATTTTTATTTATAAACTTTTTTGTTAAAAAAGTTTGCAACCTGAGGATATGGAGAAAAAGAAACTCTCTTGTAATGTTGGGAATGCAAGCTGGTGCAGCCACTGTGGAAAAGAGTATAGAGATTCCTCAAAAAGTAAAAAATAGAACTACCCTATGATCCAATAATTGTGCTACTGGGTATTTATCCAAAGAATGCAAAAATACTAATGCAAAGGGAAACATGCACCCCGATGTTTATGGCAGCTTTACAATAGCCAAATTATGAAGCAGCCCAAGTATCCATGGACAGATGAATGGATAAAGAAGATAGGGTATTATGTAAATGATGAACCACTAAATTCTACTCCTAAAACCAATATTACACTACACTATATGTTAACTAACTAAAATGTAAATAAAAATTTGAAAAAAGGGTGTGGTATACATACACAATAGAATATGTTTTCAGCCATAAAAAAGAATGAAATCTTGGCATTTGCCATGACATGAGTGGAGCTAGAGAGTATAATACTAAGCCAAATAAGTCAAAGAAAGACAAATATCATATGATTTCACTCATATGTGGAATTTAAGAAAAAAACAAATGAGCATGGAGAAAAAAGAGAGAGAGAAAACAAGAAACAGACTTTTTTTTTTTACTAGACTCTTAATTATAGAGAACAAACTGATGGTTATTAGAGGGGAGGTAGGTAGGAGGAAGGGTTAAACAGGTGGTGGGGATTAAGGAGTGCACTTGTAATGATCAATGGATGAGGTATGGAATTGTTGAATAAAATAAACACTTAAAAAATAAGTTTTCCATCTATTAATATTTAATCTGAACTTAGTCTTACAGAGCTCCCCCATCTGCAAAAAGTATGTAAAAACAGTTAACATCCTAACAAGATATTTCATTAAAAAACAAAATAAAGCAAATTTATTTCCTCCCTCAAAAACTATAAAAAAGGGAGAAAGAAAGAGGAAGGAAGGAAGGAAGGAAGGAAGGAAGGAAGGAAGGAAGAAAAGAAGGAAGGAAGAAAAGAAGGAAGGAAGGAAGAAGAGGGGGGTAGAGGAAAGGAGAGAAGGAAGAAGGAAAGAAAGACAATCACACAACAACCAGACAACAAAAATTTAAAGCTAATTATATTTTTGGAAAACATTACATTTGAAACATGAAAGTTAGGATAGCCTTATGACATTAGTAAATTCACACACTATTCATGTTTATTTTAATGCTTTTTAAACTCCCATGTCCTGATTGATTAAACTAGTCTTTCTACTTTATATACCTTCACTTACCATCTCATACCTCAAAACTTTTAAGTGTTAAATATAAAAACAATAAAGTTAAACTTACTAGACTATTAGTTCAAGCCCTTTTTGAAAGGGTTGATACAAACAGACCTACTATATCTCCGTATTTTCAAACTAACCCTTATGTCCACTTCTCCCTCTATCACATAAAGGACCGGTGGGCCACATGATTTACAAATAATTCTACAGCATTAAGATGACTTCACTGTGTGTTTTTTACTTGCAAAATTAAAATACTGTCTTTGACAGGTATTATGGAGATACAAAGGAAAGAAACCAGCCACATTAGGAGCCAACACTCGTCTCTATGATTGGATACCCCAGAATGATCTTCTTGGTAAGACTGAGGGAAAGAAAAACTGTACATTTGGATACTAGTCAAGTAAAGAAACTGTTTAACAGCAAATAATTCAATAAATATTTAATAGTTAAAAATGTCACGTTTTAGGTTAAAATCAAAAACACAAAAAAAACCCAACAAATGTTGGAGAGGATATGAGAAAAAAGGTACTCTCTTGCATTGTTGGTGGGAATGAAAACTGGTGCCGCCACTGTGGAAAACAGTATGGAAGTTCCTCAAAAAGTGAAAAATAGAACTACCCAACGATCCAGTAATCACACTACTGGGTATTAAACCAAGCACAAAACCACTAATTCAAAGGTATATAGGCACCCCTATATTTATAGCAGCATCATTTGCAATAGCCAAGATATGGAAACAGCTCAAGTGTCCATTAACTGATGAATGGATAATGAAGTGGCATATACATATATATATAATATATAATATTATTCAGCCATCAAAAAGAATGAAATTGTGCTATATGCAAGGATAAGTATAAAGCTAGAGAGTATAATGCAAAGAGAAGTAAGTCAAAGAAAGATAAATACTATATGATTTCACTAATATGAGGAATTTAAGGAATAACAACAACAAAAGAAAAGAGCAAGGGAAAAAAGAGAGAGGGAGAAAAATCAAGAAACAGACTCTTAACTACAGAGAACAAACTGATGGTCATCAGAGGGGATGTGTGTGGGGGGATGGATAAAATCCCCATTGCCTATTTGGATGGGGATTAAAGAGTGCACTTGTGATAAGCACTGGGTGATGTAAGGAAGTGTTGAATCACTATAGTATACACCTGAAACTAATATAACAATGTACGTTAACTCTGCTGGAATTTAAAATAAAATTTTAAAAAATAAATAAAGCTAGAAAAAATAAAATGTCACATTTTACTTGCAGTTTTAAAGCAGAAATAATTCGAGAATTGACAGTTAATTTTATAGATTCAATGTTTTCTTTGATTCACAAAAGAGCATTTCAGTTACTCTCATTACTCTTCAAGTTTCAGTCCCAGTTCAGATATTTCCTCCTCAGTAAAGTCCTTCCAGACAACGCAGAGGAAGCTAATTCCTCCTTTCCTGGGATCATAGTTTTCTGAGATAACAATAGTCCATGTGCTCTCAAAAGAAAATGCTTTCTTCATTGAGTCACTCTGTAATTTCTCCCTATCTTAATTTTTGCCCTATCTCTCTCTAAAATTCTGTTACCTTATAATAATGAAATCCTCACCCAATTCCCAAACTAGGTCATCCCAAAACAAAAGCTTTTATCACTCATGGTGGAACCAATGGGATCTATGAAGCTATTTATCATGGGATTCCTATGGTGGGAGTTCCTATGTTTGCTGATCAACCTGATAATATCGCTCACATAAAGGCCAAAGGAGCAGCTGTGGAGGTAGACATAAGCACAATGACCAGTGAAGATCTGCTCAATGCCTTGAGAACAGTCATTAATGAACCTTCGTAAGTACTACCGTTTTTAAAAGCTTACCATTGATTATGCTACCCATTATACTTGGAAATGTTCAATGCCTCATGACTTTGTTAACAGATTTATTTTCAAGTAACAACTATAACATGACCAATATGAAAACCACTTGATTATTTCATTTCCCAAACATTGAAGTAATTTGATGAAATTGGGGAAAAAATACTATTACTTCAATATTTTATCAATCCTTTTTTCCAAATCAATCATTTAATGATCACATATGTTCTCATTTTTCAAACAATCTGCTTGTTCATAGAGACACACATATATATGCCTATTTAAATATTATAACCATTCAGTAAGTACAAAATTGAAAGTGATAATTCACTATTTTCATTCAAAAATAGCCATCATTAACACTGACTATGTATCATTTGTCAGTATATGCATATACACAGGGAGGAGAGATACTGAGTAGGTAATAACTTTATAAATACTGGCTATTACTATGTGTAAATTCTCAAACAAAGTTTTGGGTTTTTTCTGTTTTAGTTAAAGATTAATTGAAATGAATCTATAAACTATATTTAACTTTAGGTATATATCATTATACCTTATTTTTTTCCTCTGAAAAATCTCATCAAGGTTAATAATATATGAATTTCTTTTTTATGTGTTTTTTTTAAAAGATTTTATTTATTTATTTGACAGAAAGAGAGAGAGATCACAAGTAGTCAGAGAGGCAGGCAGAGAGGAGGAAGCAGGCTCTCTGCGGAACAGAGAGCCCGATGCGGGCCTCGATCCCAGGACGCTGAGATCATGACCTGAGCCGAAGGCAGAGGCTTTAACCCACTGAGCCACCCAGGCGCCCTTTTTTATGTGTTTTTGATTTTAGCAACAGTTGAACTGCTATAGAAATAATCTCATTTCAAAAAAATAGAAACAATCTCATCTTTAATATGCATTACTTAAGATTTTAATTTGTCAATATTTATGCCACTTATTTTCCTCACATTTAGCCTTCTTGCTTTATCTTAAAGGAATCAATATTTGCCATTAATTTGAGATTCTTTATTCTAAAATATTTTAGATTCATTCTTAACTGAATATATTATATAAAATTTCCTTTCAATAAGACTCATGAATATTAAATTTCCAGAGATCATGTTTAGCAATATTTTCCGATTGCCTTGATATAAGAATGATATCTCCGGGCACCTGGGTGGATTAGTCATTAAGCATCTGCCCTCAGCTCAGGACCAAATCCCCTGTGGGGCTCCCTGCTAGGTGAGCCTGCTTCTCCCCCTCTCCCTCTTCCTCTGCCTGTTGCTCCCCCTTCTTGTGTTCACTCTCCCTCTGTCAAATAAATAAATAAAATCTTAAAAAGTAAAAGAATTATATCTCACCTCTCTGAATATAAGATATTTAGCTCTCTCTTTTCTTCAGGATTGTGTAGATATGACTCACAGTCTTCTGGCTTTAAATCCTTCTATAGGAATTTGAGTCCTATCTGATCATTTCTGTTTGTTTCTTTTTGTCTGGCAAAAATCATTTTTTCCAGAAACTCAGAAACCTAATTAATGATGATGTATCTTGATAAGTTATTTTCTGCATTTCCCCTGGGTTATAGTTCTTTCAATACTGTTAATCTGGAATAAAAATTATTTTTCTTTTCAAAAAATTTTTTTGCTATTTATTAGAATGTTTGTTAATTCCACTTTTTATCTCTATTTCAGGGACATCAAATTTAGGCATTCTCTATGTTAAAATATCTTGGTTCTTGTTCTCTATCATTTTCTAAGTGTCCAAATCATTTTCTACTTTTCTTAATTCACTGGGATTTCCTCAATCCATTAATTAGTAAATTTACTTTTTTCCCATTAGAAAATTACAGTTTCTAATTTCATTACTAATCCTTTAAGAGGTATTTTTGCTGATTTATTTCAACAGCTTACCTATACCCTTTATCATCACTTTTTGTTTTATAACCTCATATTTAAATCTTTTATTCATAACTCTTGCATTCTTATTTTACTTTAACTCTCCTCTTTTTTGAACTATGTATTATGCCTAATTACATTCTAAGCCAATCATTTTTATGGTTCCCTCCCAATATTGTATAAGATGTTATCAAGGCATATTTTTTATCTAGATATATAAGTGACTTATATTTAAATTTGTTTCCAGGTTCAGACTTAATTAACTTTACTCAGAGGCAAAACTCAAAGGATAGTTAAAACATTCCATTTGTATTACTGAAAGCTGAAATTCAGGAGGTAGACGAGGTCAACTCATATGCAATTTTGTGTAGCTTTTATTGCTGGAACTAATCTATGTAAAACCATCTATTCTAAGCCCTAGTTGCAGGGTTTTTTAGACAAAGGGGTTAATGTATTGCTCCCCAAAAAGGGGATCTTTGCCTTGAGTCCAACCTAAAAATTCAGTGCTAGTGGTCCATTGCTCCCTCTCACACATATTCCAGTCAAATGACTTTTATTAAGATGCATGGAGACAAACCATAAGAGACTCCTAATCTCACAAAACAAACTGAGGGTTACTGGGGGTTGGGAGGGTAGGGATAGGGTGGATGGTTTATGGACATTGGGGAGGGTTTGTGCTTTGGTAAATGCTGTGAAAGATGTAAGCTGGATGATTCACAGACCTGTACCCCTGGGGCAAAGAATAAAAAAATTAAAAAAAAAGATGTATGTTTAAGCCATAATTTTCAAAATATTATACATACCATCATTTCAGGAGCTGGAGTTAGTGTTAAGAGCTTCAGCAAGACTGACTATGATTTTCTGTTTCTCATAAATGATGATCTTGATATTTAATGTACTAGACTATTATGGGGTTGTTACTGCTGATAATGTTCATTTTATTAAATAAGAGTAAGTTTTATAATTTTTAGAACTCTAACTTATTTTATGGAATGCCATTAAATTTCATTGTTGATTTAAAAACTACTGATGCAAAGGACAGAACCATAAATACTCTTAGAATTTTCCAAGAAAATACTTTAAATTATTTTTTCTTAAATATCTTAACATTAACTGTAAACTAATTCTAACTCAGAAATCATCTGGGAAAAATAGAGTTTAGTATAGAGTGTATATATGGATGCATTTGTGTTCCATTTATTACTCCTTAATGGAATTAAGGAACACAAAAGATTACACTTAAAAATATAAACCATAGTAATTTTAATTACTTATAATATTTTAAGATAACAGTCATATAACATTAGTGTACAATAAAATGTTAAGTAATCTTTTCAAATATGAGCATAGGCCTTTCTTATCTCATTTATAGGAAAGCATATTTATTTTTATTTAGATTCACAAGTAAAAGTTTATCTATCTAGTATATATGTGTTTCAGATTTTAAATCTTTATCTATAAATGGAGAAAAACTTGAACAAAAATATAATTTGGAAAGACAGGCTTTTATTGCCACTGTAGTTTGCCTGGAATATTTTAGGATGAACCAGGTGAAATTACTGCTTTCACCCTACCCGTATTTCAATCCAGTTAAAAGAGTATGACTGTTCTTTCTCACTGCACACATGAAAGAACACAAGTAAATTATCCCCTCCTACTGGATCTAGCATACCATGTTCACTGGTAACTGACGATCACACTTCTTCTCCAGTCCCAAAAGTGTCTAACTCACACCAGTACTTCTCTTCACAAATCACTTACTTTCCCTCATCTTCATGTCTCCAAGTTGGAACTCTTATTTATAACACAAAACCAAAAGGAAATACACTAATTCTGGCTCATCATCCAAGAAATGTCAAGTGAAGATAAAACCTGCCTTTCAGATACATACCTATACGCATTACTGTTTGAGAGATTAGAGTTAATGTCATATAACCATTGCTACTTTGATGCTTCATTGATTGGGGCCTCTAATTCTAGTAAGATATTTCTACTTATCTTAAAAATTCAAAGTCCATATCCTTGCCATTTCCAAAGTTGCCCTAGTATCTTTACCAATCTTGATATTACCAATATAGACACTGTCCTTTGCATCACAAAGACACAGTGTGTGCAATGGAGAAATTATCCCAGTGCCAAGATATTAGACCCTGAAGAAATGGTTTACTAATGTCAATTATCAGCTTCTTGTCTGTCATCATGAAGTAGCCAGGGATTAGAGACTATGCTTGTGGACCTTCTTATGGATATTTCTGCACAATGTTGGGTTATTCACAGTCTTGATTTTGGAATGATCCTGGAAACTATACTCAATATCAAAAGCCTTCCTTGGAAAAATTAGGCATACATTTGCAACACACTTACTTCATTTTTTATGGCTGCATTTCACCACATTCTGTTAAGAATATATTTTTTTCTACACCCTTCTTTCACAATTCTTAAAATGCTATGCAACCAACAATTTCATGTCTCAGCAAGAACGAATTTTTTCTCAATGTATCTATGATCTTTGGTTTACATAACATACAACATGTATCAGATATTACCCACAATGAAAACAAGAACTCTCTAATTTCTCTATTTTTGCCTACCAGTTATAAAGAGAATGCTACAAGGTTATCAAGGATTCACCATGATCAACCTGTAAAGCCCCTGGATAGAGCAGTCTTCTGGATTGAGTTTGTTATGCGCCACAAAGGAGCCAAGCACCTGCGGCCAGCTGCTCACAACCTCACCTGGTTCCAGTACCATTCTTTGGATGTGATTGTGTTCCTCCTGGCCTGTGTGGCAACTGCTATCTTCTTGGTCACAAAGTGTTGTTTGTTTTCTTGTCGAAAATTTGGTAAAACAGGAAAGAAGAAAAAGAGGGAATAGATCTTTCTAAGTTTGGCAAAGTCCTTAATGGGCAATCCTGATCATTCTAGTCACAGTGACCTTAATGAAAACAGATTATCTCCATCCTGTTTTCAAAATTCCCATTCCTCTACCTTAGCATAGAGATAAAGCCTAGAATTCAACATGATCATTAACTAGTGAACATGTCCCAGTCTTCCTTTGTCTTTTCCCAGATGCCTTTACTCTCTTCTCATTTTCCTGACACAGGGACACTAATGATTTTATGAATCTTCTATTCAAAATATCATTATTTTTCATTATGCTTAACCTTAGGAATAAACTGACTAACAATATGCTGAATCCTGAGGAGCACACAAAATGTGAGTTGAATGTGATAGATGAAGGGAATACAGAAGAATAAAATTCACAAGTTCCCCTAGTATATATAAATAAAGGAACCACCAGAGAAGATTAGTATGCTATAACAAGAGCGATTATTTCTTTTTTCATAAAAAATAACCCCTTCTGCTTACCCAAAGTTATTGAGGTTAGAGCCAAAATTGATAATAACTCTTATAGTGCATCATTCTAGGGAAGGTCTACAAATTCCATTCAATACATAGATAATTGTGGCCTGTGTTCCTGCTTGCAATCAACTAACACTCTTGTGTGCTTTTAAAGCAAGGGTCTGGGGACTGCCCTCAAACAAAAGAGATTAATTGAGTCATTATTTTTTCTTAGGAACAGAGAATATCAGCAATATGTTAAAGGTGACTAGATCATTTATAGAGGAAATAATTAAGAAACATAGAAAAAATTATATGAAATTTTTAATTAACAGTACATTGATAACATTAAAGTTAATTGTCAATTCATTGTATTGAAAAATCACTAATGCCCATAATCTATAATCACTCTTTATGATCAAAGGTTTAGCTCTAGCAAAACAAATATTTACTTGGAATGTAAGATCACTATATTATTTTTCAGTCTGTATCATTTACAAATTTAAATCTATCAATAAGTATTATTCCAAGGATGTAAGATCTGCTTGACTGTCTTAGTAAATACTTATCATGGAAAACTTACTTAAAATATTTAAAAACTACTTAAAATACATATTTGAATCAACTCTGCATTAATTTAACAAATGAAAACTGCACTTTCTTTACCCCTTATAAACTTAATGACACAGTCTAATTAAAGTTTTAATTTCAGTATTTCATGTATAATTGAGGTGATAAATGATATCCATTCGCTTACTGAAAATTTTGAAATTCATATTCATTTTAACATGGCATATTGAAAATTACTTCCAATTTAAAAATAACTACATGATATATAGTATAGGAATATGTATTTGTTTTTGAATATGTACATTACCAAAAATGCAAATAAATTCTTAAATTTTTTTGTGAAGGCTAAAATTGTATTTGTTTAACGTTAACATTTTTAAAAGGTGATTCATGTTGATGTGTTTTGACTTTTACAATTTGATTATGTCCTGAGAAGAGCTGTTCAGCTTTGCTTTATGCCTAGTATATATTCTGCTATTGGAATACAGCAAATAGCTTAAGATCCAATGAGAGGTGGGCTAGCTATTCATGGTGTTGAGCACCACCCAAGTTCAGGCACCCATTTGGTTTCTGAGACTGGCTACCCACAACACAGAGATTTGTTTCTGCACAGATAAGTTCCCTGCTTACCTGCTTTCTTCCCTCCTGGTGACTATCTACAGCTTTCTTCCTTTGCCTTAATACCACCAGAAGGCAGCTGGCAAAAATTCCTGGGTGATACCAGCTGCATTAGTCAGTCTAACTGCAGCATATATTTGGATAATAAACAAACAAAGAAATAAATAAACAAATAAAAATAATACACACATACATATATACACAGTGAGAGTGGACTTTCCTTAGCAGTCATTTGCAAAACTGTTCAGAAGAAGAAACTCTCATCTTTAATAAGCAGAAACCAAGTCTCATTAGCCAGAGCACTGTTACATAGCTCTTACATTCTCAGAACTTGGAGCTATTCAGGAGGCTGCACTTAATACTTTTATTTATTTTGGTCATAAACATTTCTTGTTCCCCTTATCTTCTGGCAGCATCTCTTCTGGTTAGGATTCTTTACCTGATAGAATGATCCAAAACTTCATGCACTCCAAATAAATATGTCAGCAGCCAAATTTATCTTTGGTATTTTGAACCCATGACCACAGCCAAGACAGTAAAGCCTTCTCTGACTGAATTCTGAAGCAGAGGAACTCAAAATAAGCTCAAAATAATTCACAGTTAGTGATCTAAGTAAATCATGGGTATATCCCTGGGGGAGAATCATTCCTCCCTTGAGAAATGAAACTTCCAAAGCACTGGACTCTAGTTGATATAATGAAAAACAAACTTGTCTAAGGAAAATAGTGAGGCATCCTTGTTAGGGGACTCATTCCCACTTTCAACACCTTGAGATCTGAACCCATGTATTCAAAGTAAAATACAAAGGCATATATATGAGGTTAATGATTTGAAGCCTATGCCGCATCCTTTAAGACAACACCTAAAATACAGAGGATATTGCCTCCCAGTTAAAACCTTGAAAAGCTCTCATTAGCTAAGGAGGAATTTGTTAAAAATCAACAAATTCCATAAATATTAGACTGTTGCTTTTCCTTCCTTGTAAATATGTTTCCTGGTCATGCATAATGGTAATATCAACACCAACCTTTTTACTAAGGTTTCATGTGCACAGTTTGTGATCTGGCAGAAATACTACAGAGAAGGTGAGGGGAAAATCTGTTCTTTGGAAATTATAACTACTTCTATGAAGAAAAAATGGTGTATCTTCTAGGATGGAAGGTGACCAATGCATTTTTTCTACTTTTTGGCTAGCTAGAACGCTTAGGAGTTTACCATATTGGGAAGAAATTGGGGGAGATCCCTGCTATTAACAAATTAAGCGTGTAACAGCTGGAGTAACCAAATGAGCCTTGGTGAAGTCCATGCTGTGCATTCATATATAGTTTCCACCCCAGTCTCCACTGCTCCTTTGTGCATGAGCTTTAAGATCAAATTTGGGAGGGTCTGGGAAAAGACAGCAACATTTGTAGGACTGCTTATCCAAACCACCTTATTATTTTTTTAAAAAAGAGAGATTGTATTTATCTATTTGAGAGAGAGAGCACAAGCTGTGGAAGGGGTAGAGAGAGAGAGGGAGAGGGAGAAGCAGGTTCCCCAATGAGCAGGGAGCCTGAAACAGGGCTCTGTCCCAGGGCCCTGACACCATGACCCAAACGGAAGGCAGATGCTTAATTGACTGAGCCACCCAAGTGCCCCCAAATCACATTATTATTAAGACAGTTTGTCTGTAGCACATGGATTCTGGAGGGAATTTCCACAGAATATGAATATATTCATAATCCATGCAACCTCCAGAAGGTTTATCACATACTTCTACCTCAAACCTTCTTACCTTTAAACTGCCCTCTAATTATTCCCAAATCTTTGACAAACCAGTCAATCCATTAGTCTTTGCCTATGAATCTATAGATCTGTAAAGCAGACCAACTTTTTTCTCCATAAAAATGGAGTCACCTAGATGTATTGCTTGATATTCTACCCATTGGAAAGACTTTGCTCCACCACTACCATTCAGACACCCTTGAGTGGAGCTGTAATAATGGCTACTTCCTGCTGTTGTGAGAATATCATGTGTACTCATACATAAATTGGGATGTATGAGAACGTTTTCCCTATTTTCATTTGGGAATCCCCTTGTGAGTCTGAAGGTGGGGATTGACAGATTTATTTAAAAACATTAGTAGGTTACATGGGAGTCTAAGCCACCTGCAGAGACAATTTATCTGTATTTATGGAATAATTCTGGAATATTTAATTGGAATTAAATATGTATATATTATATCTATTTGATTGTAGAATGTTGCTGGTAATGTTCAGTCATATTTTTGTTGTTACCACAGCAGAGACCAACACAAGTAACATAGTCACTTGGTGCCTGTGGTTAGGTAGTCANAAAAACATTGGTAGGTTACATGGGAGTCTAAGCCACCTGCAGAGACAATTTATCTGTATTTCTGGAATAATTCTGGAAAATTTAATTGGAATTAAATATGTATATATTATATCTATTTAATTGTAGAATGTTGCTGGTAATGTTCAGTCATATTTTTGTTGTTACCACAGCAGAGACCAACACAAGTAACATAGTCACTTGGTGCCTGTGGTTAGGTAGTCAGTCTCAGCCCGGGCTCAATAACAAGCAAGGGTCTGTTTTCTCTATGGAGGAGACATACTAAGAAAATAGGTCATAGTGTTGTTTCAAAACCTTAGGATTCTCTTTTTTGGAGTTTGTTGAAANCAAAAGTTTATTTAACATTTCTATCTGTTATAGGCATGGAAGATACCCTTGGATATTCTTTTCTTTTTTGTGTGTGGTAATCAAAACAACACATGAGATCTACCCTCTTAACAAAATTTTAAGTATACAATACAGTGCTATTAACTATAAGCACAGTGTTGTACAACAGATCTCTAGAACTTGTTCATCTTCAATAACCGAAAAGTTATACTACTTGAACAGCAAATCCCTTTGACCTATCCCTCCAGCCTCTGGCATCTACCACTCTGCCTTCTATTTCAATGAGTTTGATTACTTTAGACATCTCCTTATAAGCGGAATCATGCAGTATTTTTCCTTCTATGTCTGACTTATTTCATTTAGCATAATGCCGTTAAGTTTCTTCCATGTTGCAGTATATGACAGGATTTCTGTCTTTTTTAATGCTGAATAATATTCATAAACCACATTTTCTGTATCTATTCATCTATGGATAGACATTTAGGTTTCTTCCACATTGGGGTTATTGTGAATAATCCTACAATGAACATGGGAATACAGATATCTCTTTGAGATAGTGGTTTCAATACTTTTGGATAAACATCCAGAAAAGGAATTGCTGTATTATATTAAAAATTAATTTTTAATTTTTTGAGGAAACTCCATGTTATTTTCAATAGTGAATGCACCATTTTCTTCTTCCTATGTATTACATTACATTCATTTACATACAACAGTGCACAAGGATTCCAATGTCTCTACATCCTTGCTAATGCTGCTGCTTCTTCGCCTTTTTTTAAAAATAATGGTAATTTTAATGAGTGTGAGGTGATGTCTCATTGTGGTTTTGATTTGCATTTCCCTAATGATTAATTATGCTGAAAATATTTTCATATACGTGTTGGCCTTCTTTGGAGAAATGTTTATTCAGATCTTCTGCCCATTTTTAAATCAGATTCAATCACTCAGTTTCCATACAGATAACAAAAGTCACCTAAGGTGTTTCAAACAGGGACATTTTATTTTTTTTAATTTTTTAAAATTTAAATTCAATTAATTAACATATACTGTATTACTTATTTCAGGGTACATGTCTGTGATTCATCAGTCTTATATAATATCCAGTGCTCATTACAAAATATACCCTCCCCAATATCCATCATCCCTCCACCCCCATCCCCTCCAGCAAATCTCAGTTTGTTTCCTATGACTAAGAGTCTCTTATGGTATGTCTCCCACTCTGACTTTGTCTTGTTTCATTTTTTTCCTCTCTTTCCCTATGATCCTCTGCCTTGTTTCTTAAACTCCACATGTCACTGAAATCATATAATTGTTTTTCTCTGATTGACTTGTTTCACTTAGCAAAATATCCGCTAGTTCCATCCACATTATTGCAAATGGCAAGATTTCATTTTTTGATGGCTGAGGATACCACATCTTCTTTATCCATCCATCATCGATGGACATCTGGGCTCTTTCCATCTTTTGGCTATTGTGGACATTCCTGCTATAAACATTGGGGTGCAGGTGCCCCTTCAGATCACTACATTTGTCTCTTTGGTGTAAATACCCAGTAGTACAATCCTGGGTCATAGGGTAGCTCTATTTTCAACTTTTTGAGGACCTTCATACTATTTTCCAGAGTGGCTGCACCAGCTTGCATTTCCACCACCAGTCCCCTTTCTCTGCATCCTCACCAATATCTGTTGTTTCCTGACTGGTTAATTTTAGCCATTTTGACTGGTGTGAGACGGTATCTCATTGCAAACAAGGACATTTTAATGAAAAGAATACTTAGCAAATATCTGGACAGTATGAAGGAATTAAATGGAATGGTGAAACCTCCAGACTAACAACAGTGTAGGCCACTACTAGCCTATTAGGCTAAGATATAAAGGAAAGCAGTATTGTTCTTAGAGACTGGTGAAAATAGGAACTGTGGGGGAAGAAACCAAGGGCAAGAGATCTAGTAATGGAAGGACAAAGCAGTTGCTTAAAACAAGGTCCCCAGGCAGGAAGGAAAATGCAAAAAAAATAAAAAATAAAATAAAATAAAATAAAATATATATATATACACATACATACATACATATATATGTATGTATGTATGTGTGTATATATATATATAGGTACACACACACACACACATATATATATATATATATCTGCTCTCTTCCACCACTACCTGAATATATATATGTATGTATATACATACATATATATATACCTGCTCTCTTCCACCACTACCTGAATCCAACAAGATGCCACACTGCAGAGGAATTCACATGATATAGTCCACAGAGATGAGCCTCCTGAGACCCAAAACTGGAAAAGAAAGTTGAGGATAATAGATCTGAGAAAATAAATGAAGAATAATCACAGCACTCCAAGGCCACCATTGAGAACAAAGAGAAATAGAAGATATAAAATGAGAATAAGAAAGACTAGTTATTAGGAGTAAAACTGGGGATCTTATTGTTAGGAAACCAGGAGAAGATGGTGCTTCAAGAAGGAGAGAAAGAATAATTATGAAATTATTTAAATATCCTCAATGATATGTAATGTAAAACCAAGGAACCTTCTACAACACACTAACTTTTAAAATGCACATGAGTTATCACTGAGGAGATTTTATCCGTACAGATACAACTGTTTTCCTGAAAATCTAAACTTATTTAATTAAATAATTATAGGAATTAATAGCAACTAAATAAAATGAGTAGATACTGAACATTCTATGAGTGCTTGAACTTACTGAATATAAACTTTGCCAGGGATTTTGTTAGGTGATTTATACATTTCTCTAGTTCTTAACTCCATAATGCATACGTGTTCGTCTTAGCAGAATGAGTAAGAAAGCCATATGCACTGAAGGCTATTTTGTGGGGACATATAATATGATAAGATAAGTGAAAAAAAATGTTTATATATAATTGGATACATACAATTACATTTATATAAGTGTAATTACATTCATATAAATTATATGTGCTAGTGAACAATGACTAGAGATATGATACTTAATTCAGTGTTTATTTCATTTATTCATACAACAAATATTTTTGGAGAAAACATGGTGGTATTTTGGAGAATTATTGTGTTATTACAGGGGATATGGTAGTTAATAAGTTAAACACTGTACTTTCCTGTATGAAAAATGAGTAATTATCCGAAGAAATTACAAGCATGGATAAGAGAATAATATTAAGAAGTTTATGACCATTATGTCTTTCTGTATTTGTCTACCATAATCATAGATATTCTTACTCACTTTTCAACAACAGAAATTAGTATATATGCCTTTTAAGAGCTCCTACTAGATTTTAAGTTTTCATAGAGAAAAGTTCAATGAAAGGAATATGTCCAGGGAAGAAAAGGAATTAAGATGAATTCTGGGATTTCTACCTTGTGAATGTATTTGAACAGAGTTAGCTTCTACAGAAACAGAAAACAACTGGGAGGGACAACTTCTTTGAGATTAATATGCTGTGTTCTTGTTTGAATTTATTCACTTTAAAGAGATGAAGTGATATTTAGGTGGAGATTTTTAGAAGTCATTTGCATAACACAAGGTCTCAACCTCAGAAAATAGCAAAAGAAATAGGTTGAGGATCAACAGCATAAAGGAGCCTTTATAGAAATGAGAGACCTAAACATTGGTTGGTTATCAGTGTGACAGTAGATTTTTTTTAAGTAAAAAAGAAAACTGTACAACACATTCCAAGTCTTCAAAAGAGATATGTGGGGTGTTAGGGATTTTGGAAGAAAATGGTATTGAGAAAGGAGAGATAGTAATGATAAATAGGGTAACAATACTCTATTTAGCTAATAATAGAGGCCATGAAGAGGGGCCATCTTTTGCTTGGGTTGTAGAATATGAGTAAAATCTCTTTGAGAAGGTGGCAAGGTAAATAGTGTTCCTAAGAAGGCTCTTGATTTTTTTAAATGGCAAAATGTGTACTGATAATTGAAATTTTATTTCAAGGATCTGAATATCTTCTTTTTCCTTCCAATCAAGTTATAACTGCAATCCAACCTCCACTGAGAGTTGTTACTGTAGGAATAATGAATCAATGCTTCTTAGACATAAAAAAATGAGTTATAACATTTTTCATGGCTCTCTAAATAATCTCCCATTCTATAATATTATATTTTTCCTTCTACCTCCATTTTTCACAAATAAATACACACACATGTTCACATGCACATACACATACCACACAATAATTCACAATTCTTCACAAAGTCATCTCAATGATTCAAGATGGGAAAAATTATACTCTTCCTCTCTTCCCAAATTCATCAACTAACATAAAAGCTTGTGCAGTTTGAGTACCCATCATAACTTCTAGAAAAACTCTCATTTAGTAGGGGTAGAAATTGTCCATTGAGTGTGTTAATGAGAATGGATTTACATTAATGTAAGTTAATTATTAACATAGAGGTATAGATAGATGAGTAGATGAAAGCTTACCCACTTCATATCTTGGAACATTATCATCTACCTAAATCTGAATATCTAAGGGCCATATGAATTTGCATAGTGTTGTCTAATCAAATCAATCACTGTAGGGAAAAAATCTCAAATAGGTCATATTGATTCCTAGACCTGCTCTGAGTTTTGTGTATTTTACTTTACCTACCGATATTATCAGCCTTTTGGTTATTGAGGCAGAAATCACATTTCTTCACATATTTATACTAAACTGTACATCTTTGCTCTAATACATTGTTTTAGCCACAGATCTAATCAGTAAATATAAATTTCAACTATGTTTCTAATATTTACTATTATCAGTCCATGTTTAAGTCTATTATGACCCCATGTTTAAGTTATTAATCCACATTTTTAATCTTTTCTCTTATTTTAAACTCTTACCTTTGTAAGATTTGCAGTTTATGTCTATAAATTATAAATTTATTATATAACATGTTGTTATATAACATGTTTATTATGTTTATAAACACAAATTTGCCAATTTATGTTTAGCTGCCAGAACTGTTTGCTAAAGGAAATATTCGATCTTGTAATTGAGTTTCTTTAAAACCTGAGTAATTTTTGTCTATAAACTAAAATTTAAAGTCATTTTATATCATTCAAGACTAACTTAAAATCTCCTATTTCAATCCAACTTTATTCTATAACCTACTGCCCATGGCTTTGTCTGAGCTCCGTATCTGAGCTCCATAATAGTTTCCAGTATCTGTGAACTGCTCCCATCCTTCTATTTACTGTGAAATCTGCCTTTTTGCCACACACTGCCTACATCCTACCAGAGCTTTCATCTCACCCCATGTGTTATCTGCCTTACTAAAGTTGTTCCTAATTGTTCCAAACAGGAATAATTGTGCTGTTCCTCTGGAATTCTGAACACCTTGGACTACTTATATGACTCTTGTCAAAATGTTCTCCTAAGTATCCAAACATATTTAAGCAAACTAGTTGCTATTCCACATTGGGAAAAAGATGTAGAATATATTTGGCTAAACCACCTGGCACCTTTGAACATAGGGCAGAATGGGTGTTAGCGTGTGTGTTTCTGTATGAAATATTAATTTTAGAGTATCCTTATTTGTTGTTTCTCTCATTGCCAATCCAGAGAATAAAGGTGCCTCTATTTCATGTATTTTAAGGTCTAGAAGTTCGGAATAATTTTTCCCAGATATTTTTGTTTGTCTGTTTTATTCTCTCAATAAACATAAAATTTACATGCAATGAATATACTTTTTCCTTTGAAGTTAATTTTCACTTGTTTCATGTCTAAACTGCCCTTTTATCTCTGCATTCAGCAGAAACACAGTGTGCCCAGTGCAGAGCAGTGTGTGAAAGTGCTGCTGACGTGATGTCTGAGAAGTGGGTCATGGCAATTCCGCTGCTGCAGTTCTGCTCTGGTTGTGATTCTGTGGGAAGGTTCTGGTGGTGGTCTTGTGACATGAGACACTTAATGTAAAGATCATTCTATACAAACTCACAGGGAGAGGTCATGAGGCAACAGTGTTGACTCCTTTATATACTCACCTCATTGACCACAAGAAGCCTTCCCTCTTGAACTTCAAGGTAATCCATTCACCAGATATCAAAACATTATTTGAGAATTCAAATAATAAATTTATAGATCCAGCTCTTAAAGTCTTGCCAAAGTAAACACCCTGGCAGTCAACAATAAAACTGAGAGATTTCTTTGTTGAAATGATTGAGACAATAAAAGTCCTATGCAAAAGTATTACCTACAATCACATTTCAGAAAACTGACTACAACGTAATGCTTATAGATGCTCTGATGCCCTGTAGACAGCTGGAGGCTGAACTGCCTGCAGTCCCTTTTGTGATCAAAGAACCTCTGTAGGAAGCATGAAGGAGAAACATTGTGGGAAACTTCCAGTTCTACCTTCTGTGCCTATTCACATGACAGGACAAAGAGACAGAATAACCTTTCCGGAGAGAGTGAAAAATACAATACTTTCTGTTTTCTTTGACTTATGGATCCAGGATTATGGTATTCATTTTTGGGAACAGTTTAAAGTGAGGTATTAGATAGACTCTGCTTTTCAGTTTAAACTTGTTATGAGGAGAAATTTACAAAGATTTAAGTGAAATCTAGGTCAATGAAAAGAATACATTTTAAAACATTTTAACTCTACAAGTGGTAACAGTGAACTGGTTATCAAAAACTAAGTGGGAATGGAGACAAGAAATCTCTTGCCATGGTTACTCTTTACAGTCATCAAGTCATTTCCCATAAGGTACCCTCATACTTGTTAAATTCAAACCCAAAGCAAAACAGAACACACAAAATTTATTAATCCTCTGAAAGATGGATTGTTTTTCATATTTGGGAATTGATTATAGGTCCAGTACCAAGAGTTTTCATATTGGAGGAAATCGTAGATATTCTTGGTAAAAAAAACTCAGGAGGAGAAGTTGGGCTGATATTAATGGGATCTTACAAGATGAGTGATCCTGAAATTATAACAGGCAGTTGGGCATAAACAAATACCTGAGTAGGAAACTAGAAACAATTGACAACTGACTTGGTATAGATATTATGGAGTTAATCTATTGTCTACTATTATTCAGCTGGAGAGAAAAATAAGTGGTAAATTATTTATAGTTTGGAGCTGTGGTTTAATCTTTGGTTTATTTCCTTTTCTAAAAATCAAAATATAGTGTACTATTAGTTGCAGAGGTAGAGTCAGTGATTCATCAGTTGTTTATAACACCCACTGTTCATTACATTATGTGCGATCCTTAATGCCTGTGACCCCATCTCCCCATTCCCCTCCCCTCCAGGAACCCTCAGTTTGTTTCTTAGGGTTAAGAATCTCTTATGTTAAACTCTTAATCTCATGAAACAAACTGAGTGTTATTGGGGGTGGGAGGGTAGGGATAGGGTGGATGGGTTATGGACATTGGGGAGGGTTTGTGCTATGGTGAATGCTGTGAAAGGTGTGAGCCTGATGATTCACAGCCCTGTACCCCTGGGGGGTTGTGTTGTGTTGTGTTGTGTCTCCTCTGATTTGATCTTGTTTTATTTTCCCCTCCCTTCCTCTATGCTCCTCTGTTTTGTTTCTTAAATTCCCCATATGAGTGAGATCATATAATAATTGTCTTTCTCTGATTGACTTATTTCACTTTGCATAATACCCTCTAGTTCCATCCATGTCATTGCAAATGGCAAGGTTTCATTTTTTGATGGCTGAGTAATATTCCAGTGTGTGTGCGTGTGTGTGTGTGTGTGTGTGTGTGTGTGTGTGTATACCACCTCTTCTTTATCCATTCATCTGTCGATGGACATCTGGGCTCTTTCCATAGTTTGGTTGTTGTGGACATTGCTGCTATAAACATTGGGGTGCCCCTTCAGATCACTACATTTCTATCTTTGGGGTAAACAACTAGTAGTGCAATTGCTGGGTATTAGGGTAGCTCTATTTATAAGTTATTGAGGAACTTCCATACTGTTTTCCAGAGTGGCTGCACCAGCTTGCATTCCCACCAACGGTGTAAGAGGGTTCCCCTTTCTCCACATCCTCACCAACATCTGTTGTTTCCTGACTTGTTAATTTTAGCCATTCTGATTGGTGTGGGGTGGTATCCCATTCTGGTTTTGATTTGTATTTCCCTGATGCCAAGGGATGTTGAGCGTTTTTTCATGTTGTCTTTTGGTCATTTTTATGTCTTCTTTGCAGAAATGTCTGTTCATGTCTTCTGCCCATTTCTTGACTGGATTATTTGTTTTTTGGGTGTTGAGTTTGATAAGTTCTTTATAGATTTTGGGTACTAGCCCTCTATCTGATAAGACATTTGCAAATATCTTCTCCCATTCTGTTGGTGTCTTTTGGTTTTGTTGATTCTTTCCTTTACTGTGCAAAAGCTTTTTATCATGATGAAAACCCCATACTGCATTTTTGCCTTTGTTTCCCCTGCCTTTAGAGACATGTATAGCAAGAAATTGCTACAGTTGAATACACAGAGGTTGCTACCTGTGTTTTCCTCTTTGAGATTGATGGATTACTGACTCACACATAGGTCTTTCATCCATTTTGAATTTAATTTTGTGTATGATGTAGGAAAGTGGTACAGTATCAGTATTCCGCATATCACTGTCCAATTTTCCCAACATTATTTGTTGAAGAGATTTTCCTTTTTCCATTGGGTATTCTTTCCTGCTTTGTCAAAGATTAGTGGACCATAGAGTTGAGGTTCCATTTCTGGGTTCTCTATTCTAATCCATCAATTCTATATGTCTGCTTTTGTGTCAGTACTATACAGTCTTTTTAAAAATATTTTTTTTATTTATTTGACACAGAGAGCGATCACAAGTAGGCAGAGAGGCAGGCAGAGAGAGAGGAAGCAGGCTCCCTGCTGAGCAGAAAGCCCGATATAGGGCTTGATCCCAGGACCCTGAGATCATGACCTAAGCCGAAGGCAACGGCTTTAGCCCACTGAGCCACCCAGGCACCCCAGTACTATACAGTCTTGATGATTACATCTTTGCAATAGATGAAGTCCATTTGCAAATTCTGAAGTCCAGAATTGTGGGGTCTCCAGCTTTGGTTTCCTTTTTCAACATTCCTTTGGATATTCAGGCTCTTTTCTGGTTCCATACAAATTTTAGGATTGTTTGTTCCAGCTCTGTGAAGAAAGTTGATGGTATTTTGATAGGGATTGCACATTGCTCTAGGAAGCATGGACATTTTACCAATATTTGTTCTTCCAATCTATGAGCATGGAATGTTTTTCCATTTCTTTGTGTCTTCCTCAATTTCTTTCAGAGTGTTCTATAGTTTTCAGAGTACAGACCCTTTCCCTTTTTGGTTAGATTTATTCCTTGGTATCTTATGGTTTTGGGTACAAGTGTAAATGGGATCGACTCCTTAATTTCTTTTTCTTCTCTCTTACTGTTTGTGTAAAGAAATGCAACTGATTTCTGTGTATTGATTTTATATCCTCTCACTTTGCTGAATTCCTCTATGAGTTCTAGTAATTTTGGGGTGGAGTCTTTTGGTTTTTCCATATAAAGTACCATGTCATCCACAAAGAGTAAGAGTTTGATTTCTTCTTTGCCAATTTGAATGCATTTTATTTCTTTTTATTGCCTGATTGTTGAGGCTAGGATTTCTAGTACTATGTTGAACAACAGTGGTGAGAGTGGACATCCCTGTCATGTTCCTGTCCTGAGGGGAAAAGCTCTCAGTTTTCCCCATTGAGAATGGTATTCTCTGTGGATTTTTTGTAGATGGCTTTTATGATATTGAGGTATGTTCTCTCTATCCCTACGCTGTGGAGAGTTTTAATCAAGAAAGGATGCTGCACTTTGTCAAATAGTTTTTCTGCATTTTTTTTGGTGGATATTGAACCACACTTGCTTCCCCAGGAATAAATCCCACTTGCTTGTGGTGAATAATCCTTTTAATGTACTGTTGGATCCTATTAGCTAGTATCTTGGTGAGAATTTTGGCAAAGATGATCATCAGGTATATTGGTCTGCATTTCTCTTTTTGGTGGAGTCTTTGTCTGCTGTGGGGACCAGGGTAATGCTGGTCTCATAGAAAGAATTGGAAAGTTTCCCTTCCACTTCTATTTTTTGAAACAGCTTCAGAACAATAGATATTAATTCTTCTTTAAATGTTTGGTAGAATTCCCTTGGGAAGCCATCCAGCCCTGGACTCTTGTTTTTTGGGAGATTTTTGATTACTGCTTCAATTTCCTTGCTGGTTTGTTTTTTCCCTTGCTGAAACTGTCTGTTCAGGTTTTCTATATCTTCCTCTTTCAGTTTTGTAGTTTATATGTTTCTAGGAATGCATCTATTTCTTCTAGATTGCCTAGTTTGTTGGCATATACTTGCTCATAGTATGTTCTTATAATTGTCTCTATTTCCTTGGTGTTGGTTGTGATCTCTCCTCTTTCACTCATGATTTTATAAATTTGGCTCATTTCTCTTCTTTTTATAAGTCTGGCTAGGGGTTTGTTGATCTTATTAATGCTCTTAAAGAATCAGCTCCTAGTTTTGTTTATCTGTTCTACTGTTCTTTTGGTTTCTACGTCTATTTCCTGGTTGAACCATTCATTCTTTAGTAGGATGCTTTTTCACCACCATGTATTTGTGTTCCTTCCAAATTTCCTCTTGTGATTGAGTTCAAGTTTTAAAGCACTATGGTCTGAAAATATGCAGAGAATAATCTCCATCTTTTGGTACCTGTTGAGACATGATTTGTGACCCAGCATGTGATCTATTCTGGAGAAAGCTCCATGTGTACTTGAGAAGAATGTGTTGGAGTAGTAGTAAGATGGAGTGCTCTGAATATATCTGTGTTCATCAGGTACAGTGTGTCATTCAAAGCACTTCTTCCCTTGTTGATCTTCTGCTTAGATGATCTGTCCATTGTTGTGAGTGAGATGTTAAAGTACCCTACTACTATTGTATTATCAATGTATTTCTTTAATTTTGTTATCAATTGTTTTATCTATTTGGCTGGTCTCATGTTTACAATTGCTAGATCTTCCTGTTGGATAGACTCTTTAATATGATATAGTGTCCTTCATCTCTTATTACACTCTTTGGTTTAAAATCTAATTTGTCTTCTATAAGGACTGCTACCCTAGGAAGATAAATAGTTCTCCATCCCCTCAATTTCAATATGGAGGGGTCTTTAGGTCTAAAATGACTCTCTTGTAGATAACATATGATGGGTCTTGCTTGTTTATCCAATCTGCTACCCTGTGTCTTTTGACTGGAGCATTTAGCCCATTTATATTCAGAACAATTATTAAAAGATGTGAATTTAATGCCACTGTATTACCTGTAAAGTTACTGTTTCTGTATATGGTCTCTGTTCCTTTCTAGTCTTTATTACTTTTGGGCTCTCTCTTTGCTTAAAGGATCTCATTTAACATTTCTTGCAGGGCTGAATACTGAACATCTTTGGTTGGTCACTCTATTTCCATTTTCCATGTCAGAAGGGCTTAGTTACAAAAAGGTGTTTTAAGCATTCTATTGTGAAATTAGACTGGAAAATGGCATGATTGAAGTACATCTCAAAATATTGTTTCTAGCGGCGCCTGGGTGGCTCAGTGGGTTAAAGCCTCTGCCTTCAGCTCAGGTCATGGTCTCAGGGTCCTGGGATCAAGCCCTGCATTGGGCTCCCTGCTC
>LNAC01000013.1:5012818-5027716 GCA_002007465.1 Ailurus styani | reverse complement strand
GGAGCCTGCTTCCTCCTCTCTCTCTTTGCCTGCCTCTCTGCCTACTTGTGATCTCTCTCTCTGTCAAATAAATAAATAAAATCTTTTTAAAAAAATAATGTTTCTATAGTATGGATAATGGATCAAAGTCACAGGAAAGTAGAGCCACAAAAATCACTAAGGAGACTGCCGTAATCTTCCTAAACAAGCTGATGGAGTTACAAACACAGGCAATTATCATAATGGTAGAGATATAAGCATGCTTTCATGAGACACTTTGGGTAAGTTCCACATTATTAATGAGTGAAAGGAAGTAAGAGTTGAGGGAAATAAGGAAGGTTCCTGGATTTCCATTTTGAATGTTTGTTTAATAGTGATGGTTTCTAACGATATAGGAAACACATAGAGTTAAAATTTGTTTAAAGTTAATAAAAGAGCTCTATTTTGTGACTGTTAGAGAAGTAATCCAACTTAGTAGGATTTTCAAGTAGAATTTTCTAGAAGTCATTGGATAATATAGATCTCAAGCTTAGCAAACAGAAAAGGAAATATTGAGAGTCATCAGCATAAAGTAGAGTCCATGAAAATGAGAAAAAAACAAAATTTTGATTGATTTTTTATCAACCTCATAACAGGTTCCTTTTGAAATGATAAAGAAAATATTATATCTCATTCCTAAATCTTCAAAAAAAATATGTGGAGTGCCAGGGATGTCGGAAGGAAATGATATTGGGAATCAGAAGAACCATTTAACTACCAATAGAGAGTGAGGAGGAAAATCTTTATTTACTCGTACTGTGAGAGTATTAACCAAGTCCTTTTAAGAAGGTTGCAGAATAAATGATGCTCTCAGAATTCTTGATTTCTATTTCTAGTAAGATGTATATTGATGAAATTTCATTTCAGGATTATGAATGCCCTTTTTTTTTTTTTACCAATCAACTTATAGCTGCAAACCAAGATCTATTAAGACTTAATATAATCAACCAATTTCTAACTAGATATATCAAAAGAGAGGTGACAATTTTTCTGGCTCTCTAGATAATCTACCATTCTAAACAATTTATCATTGCATTTCCACTTTTACACGCATGCACACACACACACACACACGCACACACACTAAAAGTCACATTTCACAAAATCATCTTAGATAAAATGATGAAGAGGGGGGAAATTATCCCCTTACAAGTTCAGTTTACCTCTTGATAAGAAGTTTGTGCAGCATGAATACCAGTCAGGTTTATTGTGGTTATGTGAGATTAACATTGGATACAGAGATTACAAAGCAATGAGGAAACAAAAACACTAATTCAAAGGAAACACACATCTCCATATTTATAGCAGCATTATTTACAATAGCCAAGATATGGAAGCAGTGCAATTGTCCACTGATTGATGAATGGATAAAGATGTGGTGTATACATACAATGGAATATTATTCAGACATAAAGAAAAATATCTTGCCATTTGCAATAACATGGGTGTAGCTAGAGAGTATAATGCTAAGCCCAAAAAGTCAGTTAGAGAAAGACAAATAACATGATTTCACTCATATGTGAAATTTGAGGAACAAAACAAATGAATAAAAGGAAAAAAAGAGGGAGCAAGACAAACCAAGAAATAGACTTTTAATTATAGTGAAGTGATAGTGACCAGAGGGGAGGTGGGTCGGAGGATGGGTTAAATAGGTGATGGGGATTAAAGAATGCACTTGTCATGTTGAGCACTGGGTGATGTATGGAATTGTTGAATCACTATATTGTATACCTGAAACTAATATATCACTATATGTTAATTAACTGGAATTAAAAATAAAAATGAGAAAAAAGCAGTGAGGAATCCTCTGACCAAGAAGCCAATGAATTGGGCGCCTGGGTGGCTCAGTGGGTTAAAGCCTCTGCTTTCGGCTCAGGTCATGATCTCAGGGTCCTGGGATCGAGGCCCGCATCGGGCTCCCTGCTCAGCGGGGAGCCTGCTTCTCCCTCTCTCTCTCTGCCTGCCTCTCTGCCTCCTTGTGATTTCTCTCCCTCTGTGAAATAAATAAATAAAATCTTAAAAAAAAAAGTCAATGAATTTAGTATACATATAAATATATATGTATATATTTATGTATATAAACACATACACATATATACATGATATATATATAAAACTTCATTCAAACTTCATGTATTTGGGAACAGGAATTAAAATAAATATTAAGAATTAATATAAATATTATACTTATATATTATACATAATATATAATATTTATCTATACAATTATAATCACATAATATATAATATAAAAATAAGAATAAATATAAATATTATAATATATGTTGATACGATAAATATTAATATATAAATAATATATTAAGAATAATATAAATAATAATTTCTGGGATGTCTGAAATGTTCTGCTAATATTAACAAAGCTAAAAATGCAAGTTTACTCTCAATTTTGATGTCATCTCTTCTCTGATCATTTAATAGTCTTTAATTTGGGAACATGGTCATTTCAGAGATGCCACAAAAGAGAAGCCACAAAATTTCATTGAGACCACATGACACATATCTAGAGAATATTATTCTTATACAATATGATGTTACTGGCCCAACCCCAGAGTTTGCAGTGCCCAACTTGCATAACTACGAATGGCAGCAGTTTAATTTTCAGAGACAACTACATATCAGTTCTGTGCTGAGTCTCAGATTAAGGATATGTAACTCATGTCCATTGAGGTGGCAGTTTTATACATTAGGAAGAGAGACATTCACTGTCCCCTGGAAGTAGTTTATAATTATTGTTTATAAATATTATTTATAAATATGTTATCTCCTTTTACAATACATTACTATATGCCACAATTCTGATAAATATTTTCTTAGCCCTATTAATAAGGGAAGACCTAAGCATGAGAAAGTTACCATGGAAACCATATTTTTTTTTAAAAGGGCAGTTAACAGTAATAATTTATTAGATATAAACTGTTAGAATAATTTCAGAAGCCCAATTCAGACCCATTTCAAGGATTTCTTTTGAGGAATATTTTTACAAGTTTGCAAATCACTCAGTTTTTAATAAAATTAAACCTGATGAGTAACGGTGTCCATCAATCATGGAAAGTGCTGTATTCTTATCATCTAATCCTTTTGTATAGTGGCTTGGTTCCATGGCTATTCAATAATCGATAATTGTGTACTTAAGCCATAAGTTTTAGATACATATTTCTTCCTAAAGAGACTGGACAGCAAAAAGAGAGAGAAAGAGAGGGAGAGATTGGTTGGTTCTAGGTGTCAGGTAAAAACGATCTAACCATGTCTCTGTCAATTCTCTTGAATCTTCATTTTACAAGTGAAAGTAAACTTTATTTTATTACCTATGATGCTACATCTTTGTAATACAAAGAATTTTTTTCTCTGCAGGAAATAGAAGAATTTGTCCAGAATTCAGGTGCTGATCATATTGTGGTGTTTTCCTTTAGGTGTAGAGATCCAAAATCTCACAAAAGAAAAGCCCAACCTATGTCCAGATTCCACAGAAGGTAAGTATAACATTTGATTCTGCTGGACAGCTATTTATCAATTGGAAAAAGAGTGTGGCTAATGGTGTCTTTCCATTTAAAAGTTAAATCTCATTTAACATGTAACATAACAGGTAGCAGTATTAGTAAAAATTTGTAAAACATCACAATAACATGTGTAGGCACACTTGAGCCCTGCCTACTGAGTCTTCCATTAGTATGGAAACATATCTTTGTGGAATCATTTGTTTTTACTAAAATAAAGATGAAAATATAAAGCATACTGCTCATGTTTTAGTATTTGAAATCTTAAGACATGGGCTGACTTCTCCCCAAATAGATATGAAGTGTATTCACTTCAAGAACTAGGAAAATGTAGAACTGACATAACAAAGAGAGAGCCAAATCATGCTAAAAAATATCTTCCACATCTTTGGTTGTATTAGGATTTGATCCATTGCAGTTGAGCATAAAAGCAAAAGCTTACATTCATATAGTCTTTCTAATTAATTAGAGCTTTCTAGAAATAAAAGGCAATTGAAATGTTAACTATAAACAAGATAATTTGTTGAACAATGGAATATCAACAAACCCACTATGTCATTCATACCTAAAATAAAAAGAAAAAAAAAGATGTAAAAGGAAGTAGGAAGAAAAGGAGCAGGAAAAGATAACCAATCTGACAGATGGTAGCTACATTTATGGTGAGCATAGCATAAGGTATAAATTTGTCAAATCACGATGTTATACATCTAAAACTAATGTAACACTGTGTGTCAACTACACTTCGATTAAAAATAATAATAAATAAGTTTAAGTGATAACAGACAAAATATATACTTAGTAGATGACTAGTGCAAGCACTTTTTAAAAAGTGGTTGTAGGGGCACCTGGGTGACTCAGTGGGTTAAGCCTCTCTGCCTTTGGCTTAGGTCATGATCTTAGTTAGGGTCCTGGGATCAAGTCCCACACTGTGCTCTCTGCTCAGCAGAGAGCTTGCTTCCCCCTTTCTCTCTGCCTGCCTCTCTGCCTACTTGTGGTCTCTCTCTCTGCGTCAAATAAATTAATAAAATCCTTTAAAAAAATGGCTGTAAACAGTCCCACTATGTCTTTCAGTGTTTACATTTATATACTCTTCTCTCCATTGTCACCTAAAGCAGGGCGGATGCATAACTTACAAATAACTCTACAACCTTAAAATGTCATTATTCTGTGGTTTTAACTGTGAAATATATGCACTGCCTACACAGATTTTATGGAGATACAAAGAAAAGAAACTGACCATTTTAGGGAAAAATACTCAGCTTCATGATTGGATACCCTAGAATAATCTTGGTAAGATTATGGGGAATTAAAGCTGTAGAGTTGGAGGATGGATAAGATGAATAATTGTTTAAAAATAAATTCAACTAATATTTAACAAGTGTTAGGTGTTTCTCATTTTACCTCAATTTTGAATGATACAAAGATGTGGTCATTACTTATTATAGATTCATACTTGCTATAATTTAAAAAAATTCAGGCCACACAGAAGGAATTAAGTCTTCCTTTTCCTGGTATAGCAATTTTCTGTAGCAGTGATATGCTTACCTTTTGTAGAAAATACTGCCTCTTTCCCAGTGACTTATCCGATAGGTTTTCCCCTTCTCTCTCTAAAATCCTGTTAACCTAGTATAATGAAATTTTCACCCACTTCTAATTCTAACCTCAAACTAGGTCATCCCAAAACCAAAACTTTTCTCATTCATGGTGGAATAAATGGGATCTATGAAGCGATATATCATGGGGTCCCTATTGTGGGAGTTCCCATGTTTCCTGATCAGCTTAATAACATCCTCCATATGAAGATCAAAGGAGCAGCTGTGGAGGTGAACATCAATACAATGACAAGTGTAAAGCTTCTCAGTGCTTTGAGAACAGTCATTAATGATTCTTCATAAGTACTAGTCCTTTCTAAAGGATTATCATTGGTTGTGTTATGTACCATATGAGAAAACGTTAGCAGTCATGCCTAAAGACCTTTCAGTGGATCTTTTCCCACAATCTTGGGTCATCACTAACTTGATATTGGAAATCTCCTGGAAGTGATATTTCATACAGTACCAAACTTCCTTCTTGGGAAAAAAAATTAAGCTTAAATTAAAATAACAGGTATATTCTGATTTTTCTATGTCTGCATTTAACCATATTCTGTTAATAATATATTTCTTTTTCAATTTCCCCACTCTACTTGTTAAAATCCTATGCAAAGACAAGAGTTCATATAACAAGAATTTCTATGGACCTTAGATTGTTTAATTTTTAGAATACATACCCAAGACTAACTTTAACAGAATTTTATTAATTTCTTTCTTTGTATTTGCCTTCCAGTTATAAATAGAATGCTATAAGGTTATCAAGGATTCACCATGATCAACCCGTAAAGCCTCTGGATAGAGCAATCTTCTGGATTGAGTTTGTCATGTGCCACAAAGGAGCCAAGCACCTGCAGCCAGTTGCTCACAACTTCACCTGGTTCCAGTATCACTCTTTGGATATGATTGGGTTCCTACCATCTTGTGTGGCAACTGCTACATTTTTGTTCACAAAATGTTTGTTTTATTTTTAAAAATTTGATAAAAACAGGAAAGAAGAAAATGAGAGAATAGATTCTTCCAAGTTTGACAAGGGCCTGAGTGGACAATCCTGTTCATTCCAGACACAAAGAGCTTAATGAGAACACAGCACTCCCTTCCTGTTTTCAAATATTCCATTCCTATATTTTAGCTTAAAGAAAAGTTGAGAATTTAACATAACCATTAACTAGTGAGCATGTCACAGTCTTCCTTTGTCTTTTGCCAAATTTCTCTTTTTCAAAGATTTTATTTATTTATTTGAAAGAGAGAGAGCACTCGCACATGTGGGAGTAGGGGCAGAGAAAGAGGGACAAGCAGAATCCCCATGTCAGGATGGCTAAAATTAACAACACAAGAAACAACAGGTGTTGGTAAGGATGCAGAGAAAGGGGAACCCTCTTGCATTGGTGGGAATGCAAACTGGTGCAACCACTCTGGAAAACAGTATGGAGTTTCCTCAAAAAGTTAAAAAAATAGAAATACCCTATAATTCAGTAATTGCATTGCTAATTATTTACCCAAAAGATATAAAAAAATACAGATTTGAAGGGGTACATGCAGCACCCAGCTGTTTATAGCAGGATTAGTAACAAGAGTCAAAGTATGGAAAGAGCCCAAATGTCCATCCGATGAATGGATAAAGTGATTATATATATATATATATATATATATATATATATATATAGATAGATAGATAGATAGATAGATATAGATATAGATATAGATATATTTCTGAGCCATCAAAAAGAATAAAATCTTGCCATTTGCAATGGTGTGGATGGAGCTAGAGTGTATTATGCTAAGTGAAATAAGTCAGAGAAAGACAAATACAATATGATTTCACTCATATGTGGAATTTAAGAAAACAGATGAACAAATGGGAGGGGGAGAAATGGAGAAAGGGAAATAAACCATAAGAGACTCTTAACTATAGAGAACAAACTAAGGGTTGATGTAGGGAGGCAAGTAGGGGATAAGTTAGATGGGTGAAGGGCACTATTATGGAGGGCACTTGTTAGGATGAGCACTGGGTGTTATATGTAAGTAATGAATCACTGAATTCCACTCCTGCAATCAATACCACACAGTATGTTAACTAACTAGAACTTAAGAGAAGATTTGAAAAAAAAAAAAAAGCTCAAAGAAAGTTGACATGGATGGAGGAAGAAAGTAGAATAACAAGATTAAAATACTAGTCAGGGTATTTTGGGGGCCATTTCAGAGACTATAGATTTTAACATATATAAAAGAGAAAGTTATTGAAGTATTTTACTAAATACTAACATCTTCTGAAATAGACTTTCTGAAAATCAGTAACTTTTCTTTGTAGAAACTGGGTTACAGCAATGTGAAAATGAAGGTAGGGATATTGGAAGGCTATTGCAGGAAATCCAATTTAGATATGAAAATGGCTAGGATTAGAGTCATAGTAAAGACTGACAAAGAACAAATCAGTATACAACTTGGGAGTAGAATTTATAGATATGGTGATCAACTGAATAATTGCTCAATCCTATTTTTATTACTCAAATTCTTATGATATTGAAAATGATTATGTTATTATGATATATTTCCTGTAGACTAATTACTTGGAAAAAATCAACCTTTTAAGCAGAAGGATTAAAGATTAAGTCATTATCCTAAATATCATTAGATCCATTTCTACATGAGGTAATGGCTTCCAGGTTTGGGGATCCAAGCAAAAAAAAAATGGAATTTTACAATATAAAAAAGTCTCTTATACAGAAAAGCAATGAAATTAGAATTGGATGTGCTGGAAGGAAGAATAAGATTATCAAGTTATCTTTTACATGACTTGCCATTTCTATTCTATCTCTTTTCAGTATAACATGAATCTTATCTAGAATCAGAACTTGAATTCATAGCTGCAATAAGAGCAAAAGAAAAAATATATTCTTTTTCTCTTAAAAATAGACATGACTTAGCAGAAAGGCACTGAATGTAGCATTAGAATATTTGGATTTAAATCTTCTCCCTGCCCTACTGCACATATTCTGATTCTGACAAGAGGTGATTTCTCATCCTGCATTTCCTAGCAGTGTTGCCAGTGAGAGAAATACTAGAAAGACTGTTCTGTTCAAATGAACATCTAATAAAACGAAAGAAAAATGTACCAAAAAAATAATCCTGTCTTTTTTTTTCAGTAATCCAAGATTCATTGTTTATTCACCACACCCAGTGCTCCACACAATAAGTGCCCACCCACCAGGTTCACCCATCCCACTATCCCCCCCCCTCCAAAACCCTCAGTTTGTTTCTCAGAGTCCGCAGTCTTTCATGGTTCATCTCCCCCTCCGATTTACTCCAATTCATTTTTCCTTTCCATCTCTGAAAGACCTCCATTTTATTCCTTATGTTCCACAAGTAAGTGAAAGCATATGATAATTGACTTTCTCTGCTTGACTTATTTCACATAGCATAATTGCCCCCAGAGCCGTCCATGTTGATACAAAAGTTGGGTATTCATCATTTCTGATGTCTGAGTAATATTCCATTGTATATATGGACCACATCTTCTTTATTCATTTGTCTGTTGAAGGGTGTCTCGGTTCTTTCCACAGTTTGGCGATTGTGGACATTGCTGTTATAAACACTGGGGTATATATGGCCCTTCTTTTCACTACATCTGTATCTTTGGGGTAAATATCCAGTAGTGCAATTGCAGGGTCATAGGGTAGCTCTTTTTTAAATTTTTTGAGGAATCTCCACACTGTTTTCCAAGGTGGCTGCACCAACTTGCATTTCCACCAACTGTGTAAGAGGGTTCCCCTTTCTCCACATTCTCTCCAACACTTGTTGTTTCCTGTCCTGTTGATTTTGGCCATTTTAATTTGTATAAGGTGGTATCTCAATGTGGTTTTGATTTGAATTTCCCTGATGGCTAATGATGTTGAACATTTTTTCATGTGTCTGTTAGCCATTTGTATGTCTTCTTTGGAGAAGTGTCTGTTCATGTCTTCTGCCCATTTTTTTTAAAGATTTTATTTATTTATTTGAGAGAGAGCATGAGAGGGGAAGAAGGTCAGAGGGAGAAGCAGACTCTCCATGGAACTGGGAGCCTGATGTGGGACTCGATCCCAGGACTCCAGGATCATGACCTGAGCCGAAGGCAGTCGCTTAACCAACTGAGCCACGCAGGCACCCCTTCTGCCCATTTTTTGACATGATTATCTGTGTTTTGGGCATTGAGCTTGAGAAGTTCTTTATAGATCTTGGACATCAGCCCTTTATCTGTTAGTGTCATTTGTGAATATCTTCTCCCATTCTGTGTGTTACCTCTTTGTTTTGTTGACTGTTTCCTTTTCTGTGCAGAAGCTTTTTATATTGATGCAAAGGAAACAAATGTGAAAATGAACTTTTGGGACTTCATTAAAAAAAGTCCAGTCTTAATTGAATGTGCATCACATGGTGATGGATTTTCTTAACATCATTTAGAAATCATTTTCAATTTCTTTTTTTTTAAGATTATTTATTTATTTATTTATTTGAGAGAGAGAGGAGGAGAGGGGAAAAAGTCAGAGAGAGAAGCAGACTCCCTGCGGAGCTGGCACCCCAATGTGGGACTCAATCCCAGAAGTCTGGGATTATGACCTGAGCCAAAGGCAGTTGCTTAACCAACTGAGCCACCCAGACACCCATCATTCTCAATTTCTGTTTAAGACTTTTTATTTTCATATCCTCTAAAAGAAAAACTAACTCATTTTGTTGAGTTATTGATTTTTTTTATCAAAGCAGCTGCATTTTATTTTAACCAATAAACAAACTATGTACTTCACAATTTAGCTTAACCTACTATAAATTGATTGAGAGCATCAAGGAAGAGATTTGTGGGATTGTGAACTTGGCTTAAGTTCAGGTTTAGTTAGAGCAAGGGTTGATCATGATGACTATGAAAGGTTTCTATGTTCTTTTCATGCTGCTTCTGTCTTTCTTCGGCTCTGGAAAGGCTGGGAAAATACTTGTGTGGCCCTCGGATTCTAGTCACTGGATTAATCTAAAAGTTATTCTGGATCAACTCCAGCTTCATGGGCATGAGATAACTATCTTGGTACCTTCACCAAATCATCTATTTGATCATACCAAGATTCCCTTTAATGTGGAGATCCTTCAACTTCCAGTAAAAAAAGAACGTCTCATAGGAGAGATTGATATCATTCTCTACATAGTTTCTTTTGAACTGCCAAAACTTTCGTGGTGGAACAGACAAGGAAAACTGAGACAAATGAGCAAGAGATTTTTCAGGATAGCCAAAACAGCCTGTGACAGTGTTATCACAAATAAGGACTTACTCAGCAGGCTATAGGTAGCTAAGTTTGATATCTGTTTTGCTGATTCCTTAAACTTTTGTGTGGAGCTGTTGGCTGAGCTCCTCAGTATTCCATTTATGTATTCTTTTTGGTTTTCTTATAGGAATGTCATTGAGAGACTGTATGCTCAACTTCCCACCCTGTCTTCATTTTTCCTGGCAACACATCAGGACTGAGAGATAGCATAATTTTTGTACAGAGGCTGGAGAATTGGTTATTCTACATAATGAGTGATGTTATTTTTTTATATTTTATACTTCCATAATGGGATGTATATTACAGCAAAATTTTAGGTCAGAGAAATCTGCATGTAATTAGGATTCTTACATCACATGTAAAACAGAAGCATTTATCTGACTGTATAAAAACTTTAAAAAGGTGTTTTTAAGGGAGAACCCAAGCTTCTGCAGTTAAACAATTTAAGTGAGAAAAATATTCCTTTTTTGTTTTGTTTTGATGATTTGATCAAATCAAGTGACTTTGCTTTGATCAAATCAAATTTGATGATTTTATAAATTTGATAATTTGTAAGAGTACTTACAAATTATTGGGGGAAAAATATTCTCTATATTTACACATAAATCCTGATTGCTGCTACTAATTTTTTTGGAGTATCTGTAAAACCATCTGTGCTTAATCTGAACAGTGTGCTTAATATCCATAATCCTGAACTATCTGTCTCTTGTTTAGTTCTGCTTTTATAACTTTGTTTTCTTTCTGACTAATTTGCTTTTTTTCTCAGGCTTTCTGTTTACATCCACTGTAAGTTGTGTTGTTAGTTGTAGGGTTTAACTTGTGATGAGCACAAAACTAGAAGAGAAGTAAATCTTGGTTTCACCTGCTCTTGTCTCCCAAATGGTAAAATGTGAAAGATTTTTCTCTAAAGGACCAGGTTTCCAGATTTTTATATCTCATTGTTTTGTTTTTGTTGTTGTAGGCAAAATTGTATTAGAGATCACTGTTTCTCTCTTATTTCAGCAATATCTTTTACCCCTTCTTATCTCTACATTCCCATACTATAGGTTAGTTCAAAGAGAATTTCCATTATAATTCTTTTCCCCAAAGATTGGGAATTTTTATTGTTATTGCTTGTCTTATTTTACATTGCAAGGAGCTATCAAAATAGAAAATATCCTCATTCTTATTTTATGCTTGTTTCATCTGCTGACTTAGAAATCTTTACACCTTCAATTTCTTACATTCTTGTCTTTCTCTTTAAAGTATATTTTAAAAGCAAAATCACTCTTCTCAACAAGTTTGTCCCTGGACATTACTGTTGGCATCTTAACAACAATATAACCACTACCCTCCCTATGAATTTTTTTTTATGACCCTGATTTAGAATGTTAGTACCTTACATTTAAATTTTAAAATGGCCCAGTATTGCCCTTGAATTACATTTTCTTGTGAGGAGAGGTATTTTCACATTATACATAAACAGTTCCACTTTACTTTTAGATGGTAGTTGTAGGTTTCATTGACCAGGAGAAATGGGTTCTCAATAATAAGAGAAATTCCCATTCAGTGTTGATCTACAAGTTAAAATTATTTGGTAAATATAAAAAGTAAATGTTTTCTTAAAATGATACCGTGTGGTCATTGAGAAAAAAGTGAATCCCGTCTCATTTCTGTAAAAATAACTGTCTTTCAACTCATATCAAGTTAAAGTGTATTTTAAATAAGAAAGATACTATTGAATTCAAGTAATGATTTGAATAAAATCAGCTATGTCTTAAATAATCTTTCTTTAAGCACACATTTTATGAACATCTACCATATTCTAAGCAGTGTCCCAGTCACTGGGCATATAAATGTGAATAATAAAATGATCTGAGGGAAATTTCCTCTCTCTTTCTTCATACATACATACCCACACACATATGAATATTCTTATGTGTTTTGACAAATACATTTATGTTTTATGTATTTATATGCGTGTGCGTGCGCGTGCGTGTGTGTGTGTGTATTTACAAATATACATATACATGTTCCCATAGCCACTGGGACATTAGGTAACCATATATTCAAACAAAACTTATTGATGTTAAATCTAGAACAAAAAAATTGAAGAATCTATAGAAGAGTCAGTGGGAAAAATGTTCTCCCACTTGCTGTAAATTGACCCTAAACACTTTTGTGGTTCACAATTGTGATGTTTTATTGAGTATTTGTTCTGCCAGTGAATAGCGGTAGATGAAGGCCATAGTTTCTTTCCCCCATTATCTCATGATCAGTTAATATGTTAAACAAAAGCATAACAGAGAGAATTCTGCTACATTTTCATATATTTATAGCAAGTAGGTAGTAGTAAAATCAATAAAATCTTAGCTTTTTGTCCACCTAATCTCTCTAATGCATATTGTGAAGGATTTTTTGATCACTTCAGTTGATAACTAAATGCTGCTAAAGAAAGCCTTCAGCTAGCTTTCTAGAGGTAATTAGGCACCAGACTCTTCTGTCAACTCTTTAGACACAAAACAGAATCAAAGTTCTGCCTGAGATTCCCGCCCCCCCCCCGCGCAAAATGTGTTATATCTCTGGATTCCCTAGATACTATTTATCTGTTTATGCAAGGGCAGAAATGCTGAATGATGTTTTCCACTAACCCACAAATATCACTCTTAATCTCACCAGTGAAAATATTTCTTATCTTCCTATGCAATGTAACTAATACTCTAGTGTAGCTTTTCTTTTTAAAGATTTGTTTTAGAGGGCGCCTGGGTGGCTCAGTGGGTTAAAGCCTCTGCCTTCGGCTCAGGTCATGATCTCAGGGTCCTGGGATCGAGGCCCGCATCAGGCTCCCTGCTCAGTGGGGAGCCTGCTTCCTCCTCTCTCTCTGCCTGCCTCTCTGCCTACTTGTGATCTGATCTCTCTCTCTGCGTCAAATAAATAAATAAAATCTTTAAAAAAAAAAAGATTTGTTTTAGAGGGAGAATGTGAGTGTGAGTTGGGGGAGGGATAGAGGGAGAGGAAGAGAATCTCAGGCAGACTCCCTGCTGAGTGCAGAGCTCAATCCCAGGACCCTGAGATCATGACCTGAGCCAAAGTCAAGAGTCAGATGCTTAACTAACTGAGCCACCCAGGCACCCCTCTAGTATAGTGCACTCTCTCTCTCTCTCTTTCTCTCTCTCTCTATATATATACACACATACATATATGTATATATATACACACATACATACATATGTGTGTGTATGTATGTGTGTGTGTGTATATATGTATATATATATATATATATATATATATATGAAGTACCTTCATTAACTCTTGTGGAGTATATAATCATAATTTAGTTGGATCAAATGTTAATTTCCTCAGGTATGCGAATTAAAGCTAATGAACAATCATACACATATACATCATTGTCTATGATGAAAAATTCTAAGGCATATTATGGATACCATTCTTTTTCACAACTTATTTCCATCCTTAGATAAAGATATCAAACTCTATTCCAGGCATACTTTTCCTTACCTCCACTGTGGAGTAGTAATACAATTTCCCTTTGGTAGTCAGGATCAGTCACCCAGACAGCACAGTTATCTTCCTTTTTGCCTGCTGACTTAGAGGCATGAGGACACCAATTTCCTCCCTCCTATACATGAATGCCCATAACAGCATTATTCATAGTAGCCAAAAGTGAAAACCACCCAAATGATCATCAACTGATGAATGGATAAAGAAAATGAAGTATATTCATATAAAGAAATCCCATTTAGCAATAAAAGATAATGAGGAACTAATATATATACTACAATACTGATGAACCTTGAAAACGTTATGCTAAGTCAAAGAAGGAAGCGTGAAAGACCAAAGAGTGTATGAGTTATTTATATGAAATGGAGTAAAATTATTCTGGAACAGGCAAATAGGGACAGAAAGTAGATTAGTGATTGTCAGAGGGTGAGAAGAGGGGGAAATAAAGAATGACGGCCAATGGATATGGCATTTTTTAGAAGGGATAATGAAAATGTTATAAAATTTAGGGCACCTGGGTCGCTCAGTTGGTTAAGTATCTGTCTTCAGCTCAGGTCACAATCCCAGGGTCCTGACATTGAGTCCCATGTCTGGCTCCCTGCTCAGTGGGGAGTCTGCTTCTCCTGCTCCCTCTGCCTGCTGCTCCTCCTGCTTGTGCTTTTGCATGCTCTCTCTCTCTCTCTCTCTGTTAAATAAATAAATAAATAAATAAATAAATAAATAAATAATAAAATCTTTAAGAAAAAGGATGAAAATGGTCTAAAATGAATTAGTGGTGATGACTGTATAACTTTATGGATCTACAAAGAACTGAATTGCGTATTTTATTATTTTTTTATTTTTAAAGATTTTATTTATTTATTTATTTATAATAAAATTTATAGATCTTGGATATCAGCCCTTTGTCATAAAATCCATCTATGAAAAACCCACAGCAAATATCATTCTCAATGGAGACAAACTTACAGCCTTTCTTTTTTTTTTTTTTTT
>LNAC01000013.1:4967957-5012704 GCA_002007465.1 Ailurus styani | reverse complement strand
GCTGAGATCATGACCTGAGCCGAAAGCAGAGGCTTTAACCCACTGAGCCACCCAGGCGCCCTACAGCCTTTCCATTGAGACCAGGAACACAACAAGGATGACCACTCTCACCACTGTTGTTCAACATAGTACTAGAAGTACTAGCAACAGCAATCAGACAACAAAAAGAAATAAAAGGTATTCAAATTGACAAAGAATAATTCAAACCCTCTCTCTTCGCAGATGACATGATACTTTACATGGAAAATCCAAAAGACTCTACCCCCAAGCTACTATAACTCATACAGAAATTCAGTAATGTGGCAGGATACAAAATCAATCCACAGAAATCAGTTGCTTTCTTATACACTAGCAATGAAAATATAGAAAGGGAAATTAGAGAATTGATTCCATTTACTATAGCACCAAGAACCATAAGATACCTTGGAATAAACCTAACCAAAGAGGTAAAGGTCTGTACTTGAGGAAATACAGAACACTCATGAAAGAAATTGAAGAAGATACAAAAATTGGAAAAGCATTCCATGCTTATGGATCGGAAGAATAAACATTGTTAAAATGTCTATACTGCCCAGAGCAATCTATACTTTCAATGCCATCCCAATCAAAATTCCACCAGCATTTTTCAAAGTGCTGGAACAAATGATCCTAAAATTTGTATGGAACCAGAAAAGATCCTGAATCGCTAAGGATATGTTGAAAAAGAAAAACTAAGCTGGGGGCATCATGTTGCCTGATTTCAAGCTTTATTATGAAGCTGTGATGACCAAGACAGCATGGTACTGGCACAAAAACAGACACATAGACCAATGGAACAGAATAGAGAGTACAGACATGGACCCTGAACTCTATGTTCAAATAATCTTCGACAAAGCAGGAAAAAATATCCAGTGGAAAAAGACATTCTCTTCAATAAATGGTGTTAGGGAAATTGGACACCTATGTATAGAAGAATGAAACTCGACCATTCTCTCACACCATACACAAAGATAAACTCAAAATGGATGAAAGACTTCCATGTGAGGCAGGAATCTATCAAAATCCCAGAGTAGAACATAGGCAGTAACCTCTTTGACATCAGCCACAGCAACTTCTTTCAAGACATGTCTCCAAAGGCAAAGGAAACAAAAGTGAAAATGAACTTTTGGGACTTCATCAAGATAAAAATCTTCTGCAAAGCCAAGGAAACAGTCAACAAAACAAAAAGGCAACCCACAGAATGAGAGAAGATATTCGCAAATGACACTACAGACAACGGTCTGATATCCAAGATCTATAAAGAACTTCTCAAGCTCAATGCCCAAAAAACAGATAATCATGTCAAGAAATGGGGAGAAGACATGAACAGACACTTCTCCAAAGAAGACATACAAATGGCTAACAGACACATGAAAAAATGTTCAACATCACTAGCCAACAGGGAAACTCAAATCAAAACCACCTTGAGATACCACCTTACACCAGTTAGAATGGCCAAAATCAACAGGACAGGAAACAACAAGTGTTGGAGAGGATGTGGAGAAAGGGAAACCTTCTTACATGGTTGATGGGAATGCAAGTTGGTGCAGCCACTTTGGAAAACAGTGTGGAGATTCCTCAAAAAATTTAAAAAAGTGCTACCCTATGACCCTGCAATTGCACTACTGGGTATTTACCCCAAAGATACAGATGTAGTGAAAAGAAGGGCCATATGTACCCCAGTGTTCATAGCAGGAATGTCCACAATCGCCAAACTGTGAAAAGAGCCAAGATGTCCTTCAAGAGATGAATGGATAAAGAAGATCTGGTCCATATATACAATGGGATATTATGCAGCCATCAGGAAGGATGAATACCCAACTTTTGTATCAACATGGATGGGTCTGGGGGCAATTATGCTGTGTGAAATAAGGCAAGCAGAGAAAGTCAATTATCATATGCTTTCACTTACTTGTGGAACATAAGGAATAAAATGGAGGACTCTAGGGGAAGGAAAGGAAAAGCGAATTGGGATAAATTGGAAGGGGAGACGAACCATGAGAGACTATGGGCTTTGAGAAACAAACTGAGGGTTATGGAAGGGAGGGAGGTGGTGGGATGTGTGAGCCTGGTGGTGGATATTAAGGAGGGCACATACTGCATGGAACACTGGGTGTGGTGCATAAACAATGAACCTTGGATCACTGAAAAAATAAATTAAAAAAAATAAAAATAAAAAATAAAAACAAACAAGCAAAACAGAAAGCTAGATGATGAGTGAGATGAGAAGCTGAGAAGATCCATGACCAAAAACCAAACCAAGCCAAAACAAACAAACAAAAACACTAAACAGATAATACAAAGACCAAAATTTCTAAGATAAATCTGTTCAAAATTAACCAGAATCATAAGTCGTGGAGAATAATCTCTTAGATAATGTTATATAAGTGCTTGTACAATAATGTGAAAGAAAACATCAAAAGACAAAAAATCTAAGTAGAAAGATGGACAGTGAGTGGAATGGGTGGGTTGGTTGGTGGGTCAATGGGAATAAAAGATGAAATAAATAATCCAACATCACAAAGAAGCATATGATATGGATAAAAAAGAAATGGTATGTATTTACAATGGAATATTACTCAGGCATCAAAAAAGAATGAAACCTTTCCATTTGCAATGATGTGGATGGAGCTATAGTGTATTATGTTAAGTGCAATATATCAGTCAGTGAAAGAAAAATACCTTATGATTTCACTCATGTGAAACTTAAGAAATATAAGAGATGAACATATGGGAAGGAAAAAAAGAGAGAGAAAGAAGCAAACCATAGGAGACTCTTATCTATAGAGAACAGACTGAAGGTTGATGGAGGGAAGTGGGTGGAGGGTGGGTAAATAGGTGATGGGTATTAAGGAGGGCACTTGTCGTGATGAGCACTGGGTGTTATATGTAAGTGATGAATCTCTAAATTCTACTCCTGAAACCAATATTACACTATATGTTAACTAACAAGAACTTAAATAAAAATTTAGGGGAAAAAAGATACAAAAAAAAAAGAAGAAAAAGAAGCATAGGGAACATTTTAGGTAAATAAGGGGACAGAGAAGCAAGAGATCAATGCAAATAGACTTTTACAACAAAGTCAGTTTTCCAGCCTGGCTTTCCAGAAGTAGTTTACCTTTCATTTGCAGCCACCCATTACAGCATTGCTGACTTATTCTAGGGGTAGAAACTGACAAAAGAGATCTTTTGGTCAAATTACAAATATATAAAAAGGAGAATTTAAAGCATTTTGTGAGTGAATCTCCCTTACCACCCATTCCAACATATGTCGTAATATTTATCTTCAATTTTTCCATTTTATTATTTTTCTGAAATCCAGAGACAAATTTAGATCCAGGAAGACACTTGAATCGTGGGATAAATCTTGGGCTCCCATTCTTTCCAGCCAGTTATCAAGCAGCCTCCCTTTATATTAAATCCTAATAATTAATATATGTCAGAATGTTTCAAGGCTTTTTTGGACAGAAAAAATAAATGACATGGATATGGAGATAAAAGACATCATTTCAGGGGCACCTGGGTGGCTCAGTTGGTTAAACACCTGCCTTCTGCTCAGGTTATGGTCCCAGGGTCCTGGCATGGAGCCCCACCTTGGGCTCTCTGCTCAGTGTGGAGTCTGCTTCTCCCTGTCCCTCTGCCTGCTGCTCTCCTACTTGTGCTCTCTCTATATCTGTCAATAAAATAAAATAAATCTTTTAAAAAAAGACATCATTTTATTTAGTGCATCTCATTTATCATGCACTTTATTGATTCCAGAAAGTCCAGGAATTTGGTCCTGCAATAGCCTTTCATCTGTAAAATATACAAGTAAAGATGAGTCTGCAAGCTATGGAAGGGAAGGCTTGTTGATTCGTGGTGAAGTCTGCATCATTAGGGAGGACTTTTGAGCCACTGGGGTTTCTCTGTTTGCCTTTCCCTATACCCCTAAAGGATATTCAGCTTCTAACAAGTAAGCTGTCTATGCTGTGGTAGCTGGCTGAGTACAACTGGAGACCAGATTGGGACAAGTGTGATCTACGCAAATTCTTCATGTTGCAGATCCATATTTAATGTATGATCAGTATGAATAAAGATCAGTATGAGCTTTAGAAAACAATTTCTTATTCAACCACTGACATTGACCTTGGGGCATTTCATTTTCAGTAAGCAGCAAAGTGAGTTTCTTAGCTGGGCGCATGTCCCATGTTAAACTCTGTCACATGGGCCTTCCCCAAATGATGAGAATCATTGGTTAGTACAGAAAAACAAAACATGCTTAAAATGCCATAGGATTAAGTAAAAATATCCACAAATGTCATAGAGCAGATAAAAACCAAATGCTATGGAATGGAAAACAAGATGACCATTTAGATTGTAATATTAATCATCTAACTGATCACAGAGAAATATTGACTTAGAAGTATAATGTACCTGTTATCTTGAATACATGAGAAGTGACTTTATTGAATATTTGAACCTAGACAGGTGCAGAGTTGAGAGTATTTTATTAGTTTTGTAACTCTCTCACATACATGGTTTTCCTTTCATGTTTGTTGTTGTTTAAATGTTTGTTTAAACTTTAACACACTGGTATACTTTGAACATGCTTCCCTACAGAGACCTGAAATTTTATTACTACATCTTCTAAGGAAAAAAAAATCACAAAGTTTATGTATTTTCCTTTCTCTACTTCCTTTCTCAGGAAGATCCACTAAATTATGTGAATTGATGGGGAAAGCTGATATGTGGCTGATACAAAATATTGAGATTTTACTTTTATTGAGAATTTACTCACCCCCCTTACCTAATTTTGAATTTGTTGGAGGATTCCACTGTAAAACTGACAAACCTTGCCTAAGGTAAAACTCGAGTCTCTTGGAAAGAGTTTGCCATCCACAATTCAGATATGTTATGGAAAAAACATGCCTCTTGAGTGAGTCAATTTTTTGCTGCCCTATGCATATTGATGAATGACCATGGGGTCTTTGTACATTTGCTGGCTATCATAATATCATGAATTAAACACAAGTTTCTTATTTTATCTCTAGCACATACTTGGAATACTGTCACATATTTTCACTGTACTATAACATTATTAGTATGTGATACTTTTAAATAGTTGTTCACAATTTACTTCAATGAAATATGAGTAGAGCTCCCATAATACCTCAGTCTTGCTTATCATAGTATTATTTTTACTTTACTGAAAATAACTGCAAACGTACAAAGACCCTAATCCTGGCACTAATACCTTTCCTACAAAATACAAATGTACAAGAAAAAGAGAAAAATGGGAAGGAAAAAAGAGTTTTACTTACCTATCTTATTGGATTGGTGTGAGAATAAAAATCTCTAAGACAGTCATTCTTCATTATTTGCAGATACAATATTTTTAAACTTGTCTATTCACTAAAATTTATTTGTAACTTCAAAATCAATACTTATGGTGCTTTCATGGCATGTTTCCAATTGAGACAAAGTATTATCTTCTTGTTGCATCTTGTACTGTAAACAAGTGTCCCTTTCCTAGTATATTTAAGGACAGGGTTTTTTTTAATTTTTACACTTTTTCTTGGTGATTTCACTGTTTACAATGGCCCCTGAAGACAGTGGTGAATGCTTTCTAGTGTTCCTATGAAGAGACAAGAAGATGTGCATCAGGGAGAAAGTATGTTTGTTAATTAAACTTCATTCACTGTTGGCTATGAGTTTAATGGTAATGAATCAACAATATATATTAAATAAGGTGTCTATATGTTAAATTTGGTGTCTTTAAATAGAAAACACATGAAACAACATTATGTGTTTATCAACTGATGAAAATGTGAGAAGAAGCTTGCAGGAATCTAACTGTATTTCCTCTGGGAGCAATGAGTCAGTATTTGCTAGCATGTTTTGTTTGAGAACATAACTACTGTTAATAATAAGAATTAACTAAATATGTAAAGTCTTTACCCAGTGTCAAGAACATAGAGCTTAATAAATATTAGCTACTATTATTTCAATTTTTATTAGCATCCTTTGAACAAAAATAATTCATTTTTGGAACCAAAATATCAGATAAAAATGTTAAAATCTATTTGAAGTTTTAAGCAATCTCACCAGTAATCTAAACTAAAAGGATCCCTTCTGAAATATACATATGAGATAAAGAATTTCACAGTACAAATCAGCACAGATCATTGTAGCCTGATAATAAAATTCATAGAAATAAGCATCTCTCAGGAATTATTCATGCTGGTGTATTAAAATGCATTCAGTAGTGCATAAATCAGATAATTTTATTTCAATTTTTTAAATTGCCTAGTATCACTAGCTAGGCTTGAGAACAAATACAATAACAAAGATATTGGGGAGGATATATGCTGTTTAATATTAACCTACAAAATAAGCCACAAATGAGAAGTATAAATGAAAGTTTTCAATAACTTTATGCCATGGACTCCAATTAGTTTATATATAGATTGATTAGATGTCCATTAAATCACACTCTCAAGGAGTAAAATCCACCCAAAATAAATAGGTTATAAGCAAAATTTGCCACATTCATTATAAATCATGGCTTTAGTTCCCTTAAAATATCCAGGCCAGGATCAGAAATAGAATCAAATTTATAGTCAAGATTTAATCATTTTGTATAAAAATAATGTTAATACAGATCATTGTAATATCATTAGAACTCTTAGTAAAAATAGGAAGAAACAAAATGCAGAAAGTTGTGAAGTTATATCCTTAATATGAAATGAGATTAATATACCATGCCAGATATTAGCAGAGCATGAGGCAGAAAGAAAAAGGATATAAAACCTTAAGAAAAGGAAAATTGTTTTCATAAGTCTGTCTCAGTCAATTAATATAGTATCGACAGAAAAAAAGCATTAATAGATAAATCTTAGCTGAAGCTTAAATTTGGGGAGCCTGTTAGTATTGGGAATTTGAAACACCAGAAAACACTGTGGTTAAAAATTTGAGAGTTCATACCTATGTGCATATAGATGATTTAACAACAGCACTTTATTTTACCAAAGCAATTATATGTAATTTCATAATTAAGTTTTATTATCATATGTAGCCTTCACAATCACGAAAGCCTACATATCAAAAGAGCATTCATGAAAAATTCCAAGAAGAAATAAGGGTCAATTCAATAATTTCTATACTGGACACAGAGTGCCATACAAATTCAAGAAGCCTAGTTACAGATCCTTTCACTTTACTCAAGGATTTCTGTTAGGAGTTCAGATCTTTTTGAGTATTTAAGTCAACAAACCAACTCCTCAAAAGAATGCAAAAAAAAAAGTTGATCAAACAAAGCCAGTTTTATTTGATATAACAAGAAGTGAGAACAGACTTTGACAGGATTTTACTAAGAAGGAAGTCAAGGGAATATCATTCTAAGGTGTTGGCTCCAGGTTGATGATCTCAAGGAAAACTTTGTAAAGCATGAAAATTGTTGGAACTGGGCAAAGTTTATAATGTAACTTTGGATTGCTGGACATACTGAGGTGAGATCTTGAAATTTAGTCTTCATAAGAAAGCTGTGTTTTAGTAAGTAAACTATGTTGGCTGGTCACAGCTTTTGTTTTACCAACTCCTAAGTACATTCTTGGGGCATAATGTCCTTGATCTGCTTTAGAGACATGACTATAATTCTAACATCTCCATCCCAGTGGTCTATCAACTTATAATCCCCAGCCACTAGAGCTATAAAAGCAGGTCTAATAGGAAATGGGATTGCAGAGATCTATTTGCAGCCATCCAAGACATGCTTCTGTCCATAAGTCTAATTAATAAATCATTTATTGTCAGGCTGGGTTTGTCAGCCTTCTTATTCTGTCTTATGACTCCTCTGGCCTTTGGAGTTCATTTTGTAAATACCCACTTCTCATGGAACACGTAATATATTCAAAGTACTGAAAGGAAAAAACCTACATCAATAATACTCTATGGGAAGGATATCATTCAGAATAGAAATAGAGATAAAAAGTTTCCTAGAATTAAAAAAAAAACTAGGAATAAACTTAACCAGGGAGCTTAAAGACCTACTCAAAACTATGAAAGAAATTATAAATGGCACAACCAAATGGAAAAATATTCTATGCTCACAGACTAGAAGACATAATCATGTTAAAATGTCCATAGTACTCAAAGCAATCAATCTACAGATTCAAAGCAATCTCTATCACACCACCAATAGCATTTTTCATAGAACCAAAAGAAATAATACTAAAATTTGTATGGAACCACAAAAGACCCCAAATAACCAAAGCAATCCTGAGGAAGAACAAACCTGGAGGTATTACAATCCCACATTTCAAGATATACTACAAACTATATTAATCAAAACAGCATGGTACTGGCACAAAAACAGACACACAAATAAGTGGAATAGAATAGAGAGCTGAGATATAAACCCACACTTATATGGTCAATTAATCTAAAAAGAATTAAGAATATATGATGGGGAAAAGACAGTCCCTTCAATTAATGGTGCTGAAAAAACTGTACAGATACATGTAAAAGAATAAAACTGAACCACTTTCTTACACCATACACAAAAATAAACTCAAAATGGATTAAAGACCTAAATATGTAACATGAAATCATAAAGCTCTTAAAGAAAATATAGGGAGCAATTTCTCTGACATTGTTTGCAGCAACAGTCTTCTAGAATATCTCCTCAAGCAAGGGAATCAAAAACAAAAATAAACTATTGAAACTACACCAAAATAAGTTTTTGCACAGGATAGAAAACCATTAGCAAAATGGGCACCCGGGTGGCTCAGCAGGTTAAAGCCTCTGCCTTCAGCTCAGGTCATGATCTCAGGGTCCTGGGATCTAGGTCCACATCGGGATCCCTGCTTGACAAGGAGCCTGCTTCCTCCTTTCTCTCTGTCTGCCTCTCCGCCTGCTTGTGATCTCTCACTCTCTGTCAAATAAATAAATAAAATCTAAAAAAAAAAAGAAAAGAAAAGAAAAAGAAAAAGAAAACCATCAGCAAAACAAAAAAGCAACTAACAGAATGAGAGAAGATATCCATAAATGACATATACGATAAGGGGTTAATATCCAAAATATATAAAGAACTTATACAATGCAACACCAAAAAGTGAAATAATCCAATTAAAAAATAGGCAGAAGATCCAAATAGACATTTCCCAAAGAAGACAAATAGAGGAAGGGACGCTTGGCTGGCTCAGTCAGTAAAGCATGCAGCTCTTGATCTCAGGGTCATGATTTCAAGCCCCACATTGGGCATAGAACCTTCTTCAGAGGATGAAGGAGGTGGAGGAGAAGGAGGAGAAAAAAAAGTAAGAGAAGGAGGAGGAAGAGAGAAGGAGAAATAAAGGAGGGAACATAAAAAACCTCCACATATTTTGCATGTTATATGTATTATATACTGTATTATTACAATAAAGCCAGAGACTAAGAAAAAAATATCATATGGTCCAGTAATTCTACTACTGAGCATTTACCCAAAGAAAACAAAAACACTATTTCAAAAAGATGTATGCACCCTATGTTTACTGTAGCATTATTTGCAATAGTCAGCATATGGAAGCAACCCAAGTGTCCATCAATAAATGAATGGGTAAAGAAGATGCAGTATATGTAGACAATGCAATATTACTCCATCATAAAAAAAAATAATGTTAACTTACCATTTGTAATAACATGGACAGACTGTGAGGGTATTATGCTAAGTGAAGAAAGTCAGAGGGTCAGAGGGAGAAAAACAAATACCATATTATTATATTTATATGTGGAACCTAAAAAAACAAAATGAACAAAAGCAGAAAGACTCATAAATACAGAGAACTGATGGTTGCTAAAAAGGAGGGGGGGCAAAATGGGTGAAGGGAGTGGAAGATATAGGCTCCCAGTTATGAAATGAATTTCAGGAGGATAAAAGGTACAACATAAAGGAATATAGTCAAAGTTATCGTAATAGTTGTGTAGTGACAAATGGAATCTGCACTTGTGAGAATAACAAAGTAGATAGACTTGCTGAGTCACTATGTTGTAACCTGAAACTAAGGTAATGCTGTGTGTCAACTATGCATTAAAAAAAGTAATAAAAAAAGATTTTTAAAAAGCCCTCACCACAAAAAAAAAAATCATGTGAGGTGTTGGATGTGTTAAATAATCTTGTGGTGTAACCATTTCACAGTATATAAGTGAAGCAAGTCATCGTGTTGTACACCTTAAATATGCCACAATGTTATATCAATGATATCTCAATAAAGTCAGAAAATGAGTTTTTAACATAAAACACTATGCTAATTAAGGGAGCTAGTCACAAAAGACAATATGATGTATAATTTCATTTATATGAAATGCTCAGAACAGACTATATATGACAAAAAGTAGATAAAATGTTGACTAGGGCTGGGAGATGCAGAAAATGCAGTTTCATTAGAGGGTAAAGGTTCACATTTGGGGTGATAAAAGTGCTCGAAAATTGATCATTATGGTGGTTGCATAATTCTGTGAATATTCTATGAACCACTGAATTGTACACTTAAAATCTGACAATTGTATAGCATGTGAATTACATGTCCACCAAATTTTTATGAACAAAACAAAACAAAAATCTCTTGAACCATCATATCCAAGAAATATAATTCACCTGTATAATAACTTTAATTTAACTTTAATTCTCGTGTCAAGGAAACTGCAGACAGTGACCTTTCACCACTGTCACTGACATTCTTCCAAAATATATTACATAAGACAGATGACTTGCACATGATAGGTCATTGGCTCTTAGCTAGACGACAGAACTTATAAGCATCAAACAAATATTAAACACATTTGTATACAAATGAAATCATCTGAATTTGGCTTTTTTTTGCCATTCAAATACTCTGACTGTTCATATAACGTGTTTACTTTGAAATGTAGGAGTTATACTTTAACTTACTAATTGATTTCTCCTTGGATATAAATACAAGCAACGGGACAAGGAAATAGGAATTTGAAAAGAAGCACTGCATTCCACCAGGATGTCTATAAAGTGGATTTCAGTTCTTCTACTGCTACAGCTGAGTTGTTATTTCAGCTCTGGGAGTTGTGGAAAGGTGCTGGTGTGGCCCACAGAATATAGCCACTGGATCAATGTAAAGGCAATCCTGGATGAACTTGTCCAGAGAGGTCACAAAGTGACTGTTCTGACATCTTCAGCTTCCATTCTTGTTGATCCAAGCGAATCATCTGCTATTAAATATGAGGTTTACCCTGCACATTTACTTAAAGATGATTTTAAGGATTTTTTCGGAAAACTGCTCAATATATGGATATATAAAATACCAAGAGATTCATTTTGGGCACATTTTTCACAAATCCAAGAAGTCTTGTGGCAATATTCTGACTCTATGCAAAAGCTCTGTAAGGATGTGGTTTTGAACAGGAAGCTCATGACAAAACTTCAAGAATCAAGGTTTGATGTCATTCTGGCAGATACTGTTGGACCCTGTGGTGAGCTGCTGGCTGAGCTACTTAAAATACCTTTAGTGTATAGTCTTCGTTTCTCTCCTGGCTATGAGTTTGAAAAGTATTATGGAGGACTTTCTTGCCCTCCATCCTACGTGCCTATTATTTTGTCAGAATTAACTGATCAAATGACATTCATGGAGAGAGTTAAAAATATGATATATGTGCTTTATTTTGACTTTTGGTTCCAAACATTTAATGAGAAGAGTTGGGATCAGTTTTACAGTGAAGTACTAGGTAAGTCATGTTTCTAATTGGTAGCATAAAGTCTTAATTCTTAGTGCCTAGGAAGGTGAGTTTGTATAAAGTCAGAGGAGTTTGTCCTTTATAAGTGAAATGATGAAATAATAATATAAAATGATCTCCCAATCTCACAAATATTATGGAAAGATTTATATGACAAGACAAGTTAGAACCACGTGATCCATTATTTAGTATATTACACTCCAGGAATTCAATAACCACAAATTAAAGCACTAAGGATTTCTTGAAGCAATTACATATCTATTCTTTGTGTGTTTGTTTGTAATACTTTAAATTTTTTTACTTTTTTTCTGGATAAAGTGTTTTAAACTTCCCTTGTTATTTATTAAATACAGGTTGAAAATATTACTTTTGATATACTTTATTTTTAGAATAATTTTAAGTGACAGTCAAGATTTCCCACACAACCTTTGCGCCCACACGTGCATAAGGTCCCCCATTATCAGCATCCCCCACCAGATACAGGTACATTTGTTACAACTGATGAACCTACATTTACGCATTATTATCATCCATAGTCCATAGTTTACATTAGAGTTCACTTTTGGTGGTGTACATTCTCTAAGTTTTAGCAAATTTATAATAATATGTATACACCACTATTATATCAGAGTAATTTCACTGCCTTAAAAATCCTCCCTACTGTGCCTCTTTCCTACAATCCATTTTACTTTACTTTTTCCATCTTACTTTACTTTTTCCAGTCATTAGAGGGGTGTCTGGGTGGCTCAGTTGTTTAAGTGTCTGCTTTCAATTCAGGTCATGATCCCAGGGTCCTGGGATAGGGTCCCCCATCGGGCTCTCTCCTCACCAGGGAACCTGTTCCTCCCTCTTGCTCTGCCTGCCACTTTCCCAGCTTGTGCTCTCTCTCTTTCTCACTCTGTCAAATAGATAAATAAAGTCTTTTTTTAAAAAAGCCGTTAGAAATTTCACCCTCTTGCTGAAAGCAGACATGTTAATTGAGGAGTCACATATTTCTAGTACAACTATCTGTAGAGTATTGAGGATATTATTTCCACTTGTTTCCCTTTATTAATTTAAAAATTAAAATGTTTTGTCATATTACCTGAAAAATTCCTTCATAATTGGAAGAAATGCTGGCTTCATCCCAGACTCAGGAACCTATAATAAGAAGTTTCTAATGATTACAAATTCTTTCACCAGGGCTTATAAATCATGTTTTAAAGGCCTAAAATCTTGTCGAAGGATGTACATATACATTAATAGTTCACATTTTTAAAAAACTATGTTACTTCAGTAAAGAAAAAATGAGTCAAAATTAATAGTGCACCTATCTACTTCCATACTTGATGAAAATATTCCAGCTGCTATTTTCAAATACTTTTATTACACAAATATTTTTTAAGCTCCTAATTTGAATCAAGTGCAATGGCAGGTAAAAGGAGTCAAGCCATACCTTCAAAACCTCAAAGTTTTCTTGGAAAAACTAAGATCACGTAAAATAACTTGGTAAATTATAGAAATGAGACTGAGTACTCTAGGGAAAGGTGTTTCCATTGCTTAATTGATTGGGGAGCTCAAATAATTGTTTACATTTGCATCTGTTACTTTTGTAGCATTTGAAAGTAAATAAATACATGTTTAATTTGATAATGGCTTAGGTTTAATAATTGTTTATGATTGTGAATGTACTACTGTAATGTTAGAAATGAGTCTTACACTTTGTCTTTCATATATACATATGAAAAACATATATATATGTAAATATATATTTGCATCATTATACATGTTTGTATCATAAATGTGTTCTATTATAAAACTACAAATACTTTTAAACATTTTTGACTAAATTATTCCAAACTCCTTTCAGAAAATTCCCTAGTATATTCACATTACATTACTTTCATTTCCTCTACCTGTTGCTTGTTGTAGGGTTTTTTACTTATCTATTTATTTACTCTTATTTTTCTGTTAAGTTTTAATTTTAATTTCAGTATAGTTAACAGAGAGTGCTATATTAGCTTCAGGTGTACAATATAGTGATTCAACAATTCTGGACATCACTCTGTGCCCATCGGAAGTGTACTCCTTAATCCCTCATGATCTATTTAACCCATTCCCCCTCCCATTTCCCCTCCAGTAACACAGCTTGTTCTCTACAGTTAAGAGTCTATTTCTTGGTTTCTCCCTCTCTCTCTCTTTTTGTCTTTTGCTTGTTTTTTGGTTTTTTTAATTCCACATATGAGTGAAATCATATAGTATTTGTCTTTCTCTGAGTTATTTTACTTAGTATAATACTCTCTAGCTCCATCTGTGTCATTGCAAATTGCAAGATTTCATTTTTTAAAGAATATTTTATTTATTTATTTGAGAGACACAGAGAGAAAGTGAGTGGGAGAAAGAGCGAGAGAGAATCTGAAGTATTCTCCATGCTGAGCACAGAGTCCCACTCAGGGCTCCATCCCATGACCACTAGAGCAGGACCTGAGTTGGGTGCTTAACCAACTGAGCCATCTGGGTGCCCCAAGATCTCATTCTTTTTTATGGATGAGTAATATTCATTGTATAAATATACCACTTCTTCTTTAGCCAGTCATCAGTTGATGGACACTTAAGCTGTTTCCATAATTTGCCAATTGTAGATAATGCTGCTGTAAACATTGCGGTACACGTACCTTTTGAATGAGTACTTTTTTATTCTTTGGGTAAAAAAACTAGTAGTGCGTTTGCTGAATCACAAGGTACTTCTATTTTTAACTTTTTGAGAAACCTCCACACTTGTTTCTTGTGGCTTTGATTTTAGCCATTCTGAAAGATGTGAGGTGATATCTCAGTGGAGTTTTGATTTGCATTTCCTTGATGATGAGTGATGTTAAGTATCTTTTCATGTGTCTGTTGGCCAAGTGTAAGCCTTCTTTGGAGAAATATCTGCCCATGTCTTCTATCCTTTTTTTAATTGAATTATTTGGTTTGGGGGTATTGAGTTATATAAGTTCTTTATATATTTTGGATACTAATCCTTTCTTTAGGGTTTTCTATAATATCATGTCATCTGCAAATAGTGAAAGTTTTGCTTTTTCCTTACCAATTTGAATGGAATTTATTTCTTTTTGTTGTCTGATTACTGTAGCCAGGACTTGTAGTACTATGTTGAATAAAAGTGTTAAGAGTGGACATCCCTGTCTTTTTCCTGACTTTAGGGAAAAAGCTCTCAGTTGATCCCCATTGAGTATGATGTTCACTGTAGGTTTTCCATATAAGGTCTTTATTTTGTTGAGGTGCATTCCCTCTAAACCAACTTTGTTCAGAGTTTTTATCACGAATGGATGTGTACTTTGTCAAAAGCTTTTTCTGCATATATGGAAATGATCATATGGTTGTTATCCTTTCTCTTACTGATGTGATGGTTGGTTTTTTTCCTTCAGGAAGACCCACTACATTATCTGAGTTAATGGGGAAGGCTGAAATGTGGCTGATTCGAACCTACTGGGATATTGAATTTCCTCGCCCACTCCTACCAAATTTTGAATTTGTTGGAGGACTCCATTGCAAACCTGCCAAACCCCTGCCTAAGGTAATTGATTCCTGTTTCTTTTGTTTTATTTGCTCTGAGGCACTTCACCAGTATTCTAGCCTAAAAAGACCATTCCTCAATAATGTTTGTTGTGTCCCAACAATATCTGCAGGCAAATCCAATGTTTTCTTGTTGTCCTTCCAACATTTACACAATTCCTCATTTGAGATCCCAAGGTTTGACATCTTAGAGCATTAAATGGTTTGCTTAGCCTATGAGAATATTGTTTTCTGCCACACACCAAGGCTGGACAAAATCTCAGTAAAGATCATTGGGGAAACATGGTTCTCAACATTATAGCTGACTGACAAAATGAGCACAGAGAAAACTACATTGTGTATATAACAGGGACCATAAATTCTGCATATTTAATAAGGACCAAATAATTTCTACCACTTATAGCTGAAAAACATTCTTAGTATAAAACTGCAAAATAATTCTGTTAGTGTATAAGATAATACTCTTTACAAAAGAAAGCAAAGAGGTGGTATGTTTTAAGTTGATATTGTACCTTTAAGACATAAGAAAAACAAACATCCCTTACTGAATGATTTTATGATCTCTTCAACATCTTGTTGTCTGCCTTTTTATTGGTAATAAGATGAAACTAAGATCTTATTTGATGGTTAACCTAATGTCAATTTTGATTGTAAAATGTTTAGGTGTATATGGTAACTTTCTCAAGGTCTAAATCCTGAGGAAAAACTAGCAAAAGTTCTATTCAGTCTGACACAAGTGTCCATGAACAGATAAATCCATAAACAAAATGTATTTACACACAATGGAATATTAGTCATAAAATAGAAGAAAATTCTATCACGTATTCTAAAGTGGAAAAACTCCAGGGCGTTATGCAAAATGAAAGGGGGCAATCACAAAAAGACAAATATTGTATGATTCCACTGATATGAGGTATGCAAATTAGTCAAATTCACATAAATACAAAGTATAATGATGGGTGCTAAAGATGGTGAAGGAGGGAATGGGGAATTGTTACATAATGGGCACAGAATTTCAGTTTAGCCAGAAGAAAAAGTTCTGGTGATTGGTTACCCAGCAGTGTAAATATACACATTATTGACTGCATACCAAGGAATAGTTAAAATGGTAATTTTATGTGTATTTTACCACAATTTAAAGATAAAAACAGGCATTACTCTAATAACTCCTGGTAGTATTTTGTATCCCTCTTTAGCTGTTTGTAGAAATCTTTTTTTTTTTAAGATTTATTTATTTGAGAGAGAGTAGGGGGTTTGGGGGAAGGGGAGCAGAGAGAAAGAGAGAATACCCAGCAGATTCCCCACTGAGTGTAGAGCCAGACTCAGGGCTCAATCTCACAACCCTGAGATCATGACCTGAGATAACATCGAGTCAGATACTTAACTGACTGAGTCACCAGGCAACCCTGTTTAATAGTGTTTGCTATGCTGTTCCTCTTTTGTGATGGAGCAAATTCTTTCTTCACAGGAAATGGAAGAGTTTGTCCAGAGCTCTGGAGAAAATGGTATTGTGGTGTTTACCCTAGGGTCTATGGTCTCTACCATGACAGAGGAAAGAGCCAATGTGATTGCATCAGCCCTTGCACAGATTCCACAAAAGGTTAGATAAAGTAACTTAATCCTATACAACTATTTAATGAGTCTGTCAAACTGTGTAAAGAATTTGATTACCCTTTCCTTCATGACAAGGAAACCATGATGATAGCTCCAATATATCTCAGATATGAGCAAAATATACACGGCAGATGCTAAAGTTGTACAGAAGGTGTTTTGATAATAACTTTGGCATTAACATTGAGATCAGAAAGAAATATAGTTAGGAGATATATATTTAGGAGATACAGTGTAAAGTTTGCTATAACAATGTATCGTGGACAGATACAGAAATCACTAAATTCTGTCCTGTCATTCATTCCTCTTCCTTACAGGATTTCCAAGGGCACTGATTAACTCATAGATGTTCTCAGAAAGGAGTTAAATTTCAACAGTTATGTTAAGCAGGAACTGATAAAAGTCTGAAAAGCATCATGCAGTTTACACTTGCTGGATAATCCAGGTTTCTTTTCCCTCCACTAAATTTTTGAGAAAAACCTACTTAGTATGCTGTTCAGAGAAAGGATGGCCAGGGCTCACCAAGCTATGTTTAGGCATTCATCCAGCCAAGATAATTTATAGAAAGAAAAACTGACATGACTGGTGGAGTGGACCCTATTAAGAGTAAAAGAGTAAGATAAATGAAAAGGTCACCCTCAAGGTGACCCTGTGCTTAGTAATCTGTGGTTCCAAAAGGACTTTAATTTATCAGAATAGTAAGTCCTCCTGATTAAGGAAGGAAATGGAAATACATAAAGGAGTCAACCAGAAACAAGCCAAGGAAGGGAAAGTTTCAGATGCCTTTTTCTACATAAAGTATAGTAGTAAATTACTTTCCAATATATAGAAAACACCTGGAGTATTTGCGTATTTGTGAACTACTTTTTTGTTTACTAATATAGTTTATGCTAATGTTCACTTAATATCTAAAGTTACTTGAACATTCACATAACAAATACATGTTAACCAATGTACACTATAATCCAGTTTATGAGGATTGCTGGGGGAATTCTAAAATCAATCTATTTTGGTACTGGGCATGGAAATTGCTTGGGTACAGAACTCATATTAATCAATGCTGTCAATGCTTTGTAGTGAATTACTGAAGTGTTAACAATCAGTTAAATAAAATTTACCATCATCACAGTCTTGGATTTTTTTCAACAGTCACACTGTTATTTCTGAAGTGCCAATAGGCTCCTCTTTGTAACACTTAAATTTCCAACCCAAGAAATAGTAATAATAATCTGGATTCATGTAAAAAATTACCTTTTTCTTGGAATTAGTGCCTAAAATTAGTAATGTAAAATAAATTAAATGTACTAAGAAGAAATTATTTATATTAATAAATTACTAATAAGCAGAATTATTTATTTCTCACAAGCAACAGATTGCATACTTAGAATTTTTGTATATCAAAAGATGTAAAACTCTAATAAAATATGGAACAAGTGGATATATGTGAACTCCCTTCTGTAACACTTAAAAAGAAATAAATAGGTAATATTACATTGGAAGATGAAAGTGATTATAATAGATAAAACAAAACAAATGTGTAGATCTCAGTAATTTCCTACTTGTTTGCACTAGAATTATAATAACTGCCTAAAAATTTCTTAAATACTTATATTTGTCACTGATAATTTCATTTGTCTAATCTTTATGTGTGAAAAATTATGATTACATTCATACTTGATTGGATATAAAAATAAGTTAAAATGTGGGTATTTATTATACCTGCATTTTGGCAGTCTCATTTTTAATATTTTTGTCTTTATTATTTATCAGTCAATGAAAGGGGTCTAACTAGATTATCTCTTAATTTCTTTAAAATTCTAATATGCTGTAACTTCAAAGTTCAACTCATGAAATAAGGGATTTTCTTTAACAGGTTCTATGGAGATTTGAAGGCAAGAAACCAGACACTTTAGGGTCAAATACTCGGCTGTACAAGTGGATCCCCCAGAATGACCTTCTTGGTAAGAATCTGCAAAACACTGAATTGAAAGTAACCCTAAACAAAATGATAAGAGTTCCCAAGAAGCAAATTGATTGAACATTTATTATTGAAAAATTCAAAAACAAAACAAACTTCCTTACATTTATTTTGCAGTGCTAGGAGGGAAAAGATAAGATACAGCGTGTTATTATACATAGTCATGTTCCTTAGGGCCACAATCAAAGTATCTTTATTTCAGGTGTAATTACTTCTCAAGGGTAATTTTTTTTACTTTTTAATTTAAATTCAAATAGCCAACGGAGAGTACAGCATCAGTTTTGGATGTAGTGTTCAATAATTTATCAATTGCATATAACACCCAGAGCTCATCACATCAAGTGCCCTCCCTAATGTCCATCACTCAATTACCCCATTCCCTCATCCTCCTCCCCTCCAGCGACGCTTAGTTTGTTCCCTATATTTAAGGGTCTCTCATGGTTTATCTCCCTCTCCGATTTCTTTCCATTCTGTTTTCCCTCCATTCCCCTATGATCCTCTGTGGTGTTTCTTGTATTCCATATATGAGTGGAAGCATAAGATTATTGTCTTTCTCTGATTGACTTATTTCATTCAGCATAATACCCTCCAGTTCCATCCATGTCAATATAAATGTTAATTATTCAACCTTTCTGATGACTAAGTAATATCCCATCGCATAAATATACCACATTTTCTTTATCCATTCATCTGTTCACGGATATCTCAGCTCTTTCTACAGTTTGGCTATTGTAGACATTGCTGTTATAAACACTGGGGTTGGGTGCTCCTTCAGATCAATACATTTGTATCTTTAAGGTAAATACCTAGTAGTGCAATTGCTGGGTCCTAAGGTAGCTCTATTTTTAAGGTCTTGAGGAACCTGCATACTATTTTCCAGAGTGGCTGCACCAGCTTGCATTCCCACCAACAGTGAAAGAGGGTTCCCCTTTCTCCACATCTTCACCAACATTTATTGTCCCCTGTGTTGTTAATTTTAGCCATTCTGACTGGTGTAAGGTGGTATCTCATTGTGGTTTTGATTTGTATTTCCCTGATGCCAAAGGATGTTGAGCATTTTTTTATGTGCCTGTTGGCCATTTGTATGTCTTCTTTGCAGAAATGTCTATTCATGTCTTCTGCCCATTTCTTGACTGGATTATTTGTTTTTTGGGTGTTGAGGTTGGTAAATGTTTTATAGATCTTGCATATCAGCCCTTTATCTAATATGTCATTTGCAAATATCTTCTCCCATTCTGTAGGTTGCCTTTAGTTTTGTTAACTATTTCCTTTGCTGTGCAGAAACTTTTTATCTTGATGAAGTCCCAACAGTTCATTTTTGTTTTGTTTCCCTTGTCTTTGGAGACATGTCTAGCAAGAACTTGCTGTGACTGAGGTTGAAGAGGTTGCTGCCTGTGTTCTCGTCAAGAATTTTGATGGATTTCTGTCTCACAGCTAGGTCTTTCATCCATTTTAAGTTTACCTTTGTGCATGGTATAAGAAATAGTCCAGTTTCATTCTTCTACATGTGGCTGTCCAATTTTCCCAGCACAATTTATTGAAGAGACTGTCCTTTTTTCATTGGATATTCTTTCCTGCCTTGTTAAAGATTAGTGGACCATAGAGTTGAGGGTCCATTTCTGGGTTCTCTCTCCTGTTCCACTGAGCTAAGTATCTGTTTTTGTGCCAATACCACACTGTCTTGATGATTACAGTTTTGCAACATAGCTTGAAGTCCAGAGTTGGTGATGCCACCAACTTTGGTTTTCTTTTTCAACATTCCTCTGGCTTTTCTGCATCCATACAAATTTTAGGATTATTTGTTCCAGCTCTGTGAAAAATGTTGATGGTATTCTGATAGGGATTACACTGAATGTGTAGATTGCTCTGGGTAGCATAGACATTTTAACAATATTTATCCTTCCAATCCATGAGCATAGATTTTTTTTTCATTTCTTTGTGTCTTCCTCAATTTCTTTTATAAGTCTTCTGTAATTTTTAGAGTACAGATACTTTACCTCTTCGGTTAGGTTTATTCCAATGTATCTTTTGGTTTTGGGTACAATCGTAAATAGGATTGACCTCTCAATTTCTCTTTCTTCTGTCTTGTTGTTAATGTATAAAAATGCAACTGATCTCTGTGCATTGATTTTATATCCTTCCATGTTGCTGAATTCTTGTATGAGTTCTAGCAATTTTGGGGTAGAGTGTTTTGGGTTTTCCACATAAGGTATCATGTTTTCTGTTAAGAGTGAGAGTTTGACTTCTTCTTTACCAATTTGAATGCATTTTATTTCTTTTTGTTGTCTGACTGCTGAGGCTAGGACTTCCAGTACTATGTTGAACAAAAATGGTGAGAATGGGCACCCCTGTCATATTCCTTACCTTAAAGGAAAAGCTCTGCTTTTCCCCCATTGAGAATGATATTCACTGTGGGCTTTTCATAGATGGCTTTTATGATATTGAGGTAGGTTCCCTCTATCCCTACACTGTGAAGAGTTTTAATCAAGAAACATAATGTATTTTGTCAATGTTTTTCTGCATCAATAGAGACGGCCATATATGGTTCTTGTCCTTTCTTTTATTAATGTGATGTATCACACTGGTTGATTTGTGAATGTTGAACTACCCTTGCAGCCCAGGAATAAACCCCACTTTGGTCGTGGTGAATAATCCTTTTAATGTACTGTTGGATCTTATTGGCTAGTATCTTGGTGAAAATTTTTGCATCCATGTTCATCAGGGCTATTGATCTGTAATTCTCCTTTTTGGTGGGGTCTTTGGTTTGGAGATCAAGGTAATGCTGGCCTCATAAAGTGAGTTTGGAAGTTTTCCTTCCATTTCTATTTTTTGAAACAGCTTCAGAAGAATAGGTATTATTTCTTCTTTAAATGTTTGGTAGAATTCCCCTGGGAAGCCATCAGCCCTGGACTCTTGTTTATTGGGAGATTTTTTTCTTACTACTCCAATTTTCCTTCCTGGTTATTGGTCTGTTCATGTGTTCTATTTCTTCTTGTTTCAGTTTTGGCAGTTTATAAGTTTCCAGGAATGCAGCAATTTCTTCCAGATTGCTTAATTTGTTGGCATATCGTTTCTAATAATGTGTTCTTAAAATTATTTGTATTTCCTTGGTGTTGATCATGATCTCTCCTCTTTCATTCATGATTTTATTAATTTGGGTCCTTTCTCTTTTCTTTTTGATAATTTGGCAAGGGGTTTATTGACGTAATTAATTATTTGAAAGAACAAACTTCTAGTTTCATTGATCTATTCTACTCTTTTGGCTTCTATTTCATTGATTTGCACCATAATCTTTATTATTTTTCTTCTCCTGCTTGGCTTAAGCTTTATTTGCTGTTCTTTCTCCAGATCCTTTAGGTGTAAGGTTAGTTTATGCATTTAAGTCTTTTCTATTTTTATTTTATTTTTTTTTAAAAGGCTTGCATTGCTATGTACTTCCCTCTTAGGACCACCTCTGCTGCATCCCAAAGGTTTTGAACAGTTGTGTTTTCATTTACATTTGTTTCCATGAAACTTTTTAATTCTTCTTTAATTTCCTGGTTGACTCATTCATTCTTTAGTAGGATGCTCTTTTACCTTCAAATGTTTGAGTTCCTTCCAAACATCCTCTTGTAATTGATTTCAAGTTCAAAGCATCATGGTCTGAAAATTTTCAGGGGATAATCCCAATCTTTTGGTATAGATTGAAACCCAATTTGTGACCCAGTATGTGATCTATTCTGGAGAATGTTCCATGTGCACTTGAGAAGAATGTGTATTCTGTTGCTTTAGATGGAATGCTCTGTATATATCTGTGAAGTCCATCTCATCCAGTGTGTCATCCAAAGCCCTTGTTTCCTTGTTGATCTTCACTTAGATGTCCATTACAGTGAGTGGGATACTGAAATTCCCTACTATTATTGTATTATTATCAATGTGTTTCTTTAATTTGGTTATTAATTTATTTATGTAAATCACTGCTCCCAAGTTAGAAGCGTAAATATTTATAATTATTAGATCTTCTTGTTGGATAGACCTTTTAATTATGATATGGTGTCTCTCTCCATCCTTTTCTACAGTCTTTGGTATAAAATCTAATTTTTCTGATATAAGGATTGTCACCCCAGCTTTCTTTTGATGTCCATTAGCAGGATAAATGGTTTTCCACCCCTTCACTTTCAGTGTGGAGGTGTCTTTGAGTCTAAAATGTGTCTGCTGCAGACAGCATATCAATGGGTCTTTCTTTTTTAATGCAATCTGATCCCCTGTGTCTTTCAATAGGAACATTTAGCCCATTTACATTCAGAGTAAAGATGAGTTTAGTGCTACTGTATGACCTGTAAAGTCACCAATTCTGTAGATTGTCTTTGTTCCTTTTTGGTCTATATTACTTTTGGACTCTCTCTTCACTTAAAGGATCCCCCTTAATATTACTTTCAGAGCTGGTTTAGTGATCAGAAATTCTTTTAGTTTCTGTTTGTCCTGGAAGCTTTTTCACTCTCCTATTCTGAATGACAGCCTTTCTGGGTAAAGTATTCTTGGCTCCACATTTTTCTCATTTAGCACCCTGAATATATCATGCCAGTCTTTTCTGGCTTGCCAGGTCTCTGTGGATAGGTCTCTGCGAGTCTAATGTTTCTACCTTTGTAGGTTATGGACCTCTTGTCCAAGCTGCTTTCAAGATTTTCTCTTTATCTCTGAGATTTGCAAGTTTCATTATTATATGTCAAGGTGTTGACCTATTTTTATTGATTTTCAGGGGAGTTCTGTGTGTCTCCTGGACTTGAATGCCTGTTTTCTTCCCCAGATTAGGGAAGTTCTCAGCTATGATTTGCTCAAATATACCTCACAGATCTCTCTTTCTCTTCTCTGGGACCCCAATAATTCTAATATTGTTTTGGTTTATGGCATCACTGATTTAGCAAAGCCCCCCCTCAGGATCCATTATTGTTTTTCTTGCTTTTCTCTGGCTTCCTTCCTTTCCATCATCTTGTCTTCTATGTCACTGATTCTCTCTTCTGCCTAATTTACCCTGGTTGTAAGAGCATCCATTTTACATAGCATCTCAGTTAAAGCATTTTTAATTTCAGGCTGATTGGATTTTTATTTCTGCACTAAGAGATTCTTTAGTGTGTTTTATGCTTTTTTCAAGCCCACTTAGTAACTGTATAATCATTATCCTGAATTCCAGCTTTGGTATTTTACTTATATCCATATTGATTGTATCTATGGCAGAGAGTATTACCTCCGGCTCTTCCTTTTGTTGTGATTTCCTCCTTCTAGTCATTTTACCCAGAGGAGAATGAATGAAAGAGAGAACAAAATAAAAATATCAACCATGACCCAAATGAAACACACACTAGACAAATCCAAAGAGTTCAGAAACTAAAAAAGAAAAGGAACACAAAAAAAGGGGTCGGAGGAGAGAGAGATTATAATCTCCCAGGTGATCCACTTGGTCCTGGGTATAATTTGGTCTGTTAGAAGGCACTAAATCCCAAAATTGTAAAGAAAGCAAAACTCACATATACACCAAAATAAAATTGAAACAGTGAAAAGAAGCTAAAAATGAAGAATAAATCTATAAAATGTAAATTTAAAAATGAAAGTTAAAAAATACTTAAAAACAGAGTTGATAAAATAAGAAACCAGTTGGAGTGCCTGGGTGGCTCAGTCACTTAAGCTATTGCCTTTGGCTCAGGTCATCATCTCCAGGTTCTGAGATTGAGCCCTGCGTCTGGCTCCCTCCTCAGCAGGGAAACTTCTCTCTCTCTCTCTCCCTCTGCTCCTCCCCACTGCTCATTCTCTCACACACAAATAAATAAATAATAAATTTTTAAAAATAAATAAAATAAGAAACCATTTGAAAAGGAAAAAAGAAAAGGAGAATTTTAAACTGAAAGATAAATGAATCTTGAGGAAAAAATGAAGTCTATATACTATTTTCTCTGCACTGGAGAACTGGAGTTTTGTAGTCTTCTTGCTCCACAAACTGGGTGTTCCCTGTTGTTTCAGCTGGTGGGGGAGGGGCCAGCTGCGCTGATTTGCAGGTATCTTTGTCTGGGCAGATTTGCACCACCCCTTGCCAGGGGGCTGGGCTCAGTCTAAGCTGATTCTGATTGCTCTATGTGGCTTTTTTTTCCCTCTGTGCCTCTTTAGAGGATGAAAGTAAAAATGGCTGCACTCCAATCGCCAGCCCTGGAGCTGAAAGATTGCAGCCCCCTCTCTTCAGTAAACCCTCAGGGATAAGCAGTCTTCACTTCTGTGTGTGCCAAACTCTGCAGAGTCTTGCGGTGCGGGCCCACACTGATTCTCCCAGGGGAAGGTGGAGGGTCACCACATTTCTGCCCTTTGGAGAGCCCCCACACGGAGAGTGGTCACCTGACCATGCTGCAGTTTGCAGTTTATGGCAAACTGAGCTGAGATTCCCCTCCCTGTCTCACTGAACTTAACTGGTTTCTCTGCTGTAACGCTTGAGAATTCTGCCAGCTCAGGCACACCCGCTCTTTCTGTGACCCCAGGGATCCTGAGACCACACTGTCCCACCTAGGATTCTACCCCACTTTGCACCTTTCAGGCAGAGACATCTCTCATGGAGTAGACTTCTAAAGGGTCTGATTTTGTACTCCAGGGCTAGATCACTTTCTAGTAGCCGACTTATGGATGCTCCCTCCCCCTGCCATTTATCTTCTGAATATACCCTCAGATTCATGTTTCTGCACCTCCCACCTTGCAAAAAGTGGCCACTTTTCTATTTGTAGAATTCCAGAAATTCTTTTCTTACATCTCAAGTTGAAATCATAGGTGGTCAGAATGATTTGATAGTTATCTAGCTAAATTCAGGGACAAGATGAAATGAGGTCCCTTACTCTTCCAGCATCTTGCCTCTCCCAATAATTTTTTAATAACTAACTGGATCATCACTTTGTCTCCTAATTCCCCCACTTTATTCCTATCCTTTCTCATTCTGCATGGGTATTTAGTGCCACTGAAAAATAAAAGCCCCTCTTTTATTACCAGTGACTCTACACATTCTCCAGGAAAACACCATCATCTTTTTCATGAGGTCATAACACATTTCATGATAAAGTGCAGTCTTTCTTTCCCCTGATTTGAACCACCAGTATCACACTTCCCGCTGCCCTGACACTCTACATATTAAACTCATTGACTTTACTAATTAAGAGAATATGTTCTAATATGCCACCTCCTTTTTTTTTTTTTGCACATGCTATTCTTTGTTCAGAATTTTCCCTTTCAATTTGTCTGTCCAGCCATCTTGTATCCATTTTCCAAGTTACAAGTACCACACCAATCTTCATTTACCTCCCGAGCAGATTTATGTGCTTCTGGTCTGAGATCTAAAAGACATTTTAATGCTGTTTCAGGTGTATTGTACTATGTGCCTTATATTGTCTAACTCTCATTTTATCTCTAAGATTTACAATTAATGATGTGATGAGATTCATCCAATCCTAGGTCATCCAAAAACCAAAGCCTTTGTATCTCATGGTGGAACCAATGGCATCTATGAGGCGATCTACCATGGGATTCCCATAGTGGGCATTCCTTTGTTTGCGGATCAACCTGATAACATTGTTCACATGAAGGCCAAGGGAGCAGCTGTCAGTCTGGATTTCCACACACTGTCTAGTACAGATTTGCTCAATGCATTGAGGACAGTCATTAATAACACTTCGTGAGTATTATAATTTTTTTTCACTAATAGTATTTATAGATAGGTTCTTCTGTCAATGATGACTACACATTTCATCCTATATTTAAGAGGCTAATTATGAAATTTTAATATGATTTAACTGACCTTAAATCTACTTTTACTTTCAACCAGACATTTTTTCCAAGGTTGCATTTTAACCCCATTGATTTAATGGGTAACCAATTACTGCAACAATTTTCTATATGAAGAAATGCAAAAGTTACATACGTAATTGTAAGAACACATTTTTTAAAATATGATAGAATTCATAGAATGAAAGAATGAAGAATTTGCAGTTATGTAAAATAACTTTTGATTCAGTACTAAAAATTTCCAAAAGTAAAAATCTTTTTGCCCAAAAATTAATTTTTATTTTTTATTTTAATATATTTTATAATATGTGATTTATGTACCATAAAATTTAAAGTGTAAAAATAAAATATATGTAGTATGTTGTGGAATTATGAAACCATCACTATAATCTAAATTTGGGACATTTTCATTAACCCAAAAAGGAATCACATATGACAGAAGTCATTTCCCATTCCTCTTGCCTTAAGTAAACAATCTACTTTCTGGCTCTACAAATTGCTGTATTCTGGATATTTCATACAAATGGAATTATACAATTTATGGTCTTTTGCACGTGGCTTCTTTCACTTGGCATGTTTCTGAGTTTCACTCATGTGGTGGTTTTGTATTGCTGAATAATATTCTGTGGTATAGATATGCTACAATCTATTTATTCATTTATCAGTCCATGAACATTTTGGTTATTTCCACATTTAGGAATTATAAATATTGCTACATATGTCATTGTGTGAAGAAAATTTTTCATTTCTTTTGGGCAGACATCTAGAAGTAGAATTGATGGTCATATGTTAACTCTGAAGAACTGCCAAATTGATATTCAAATGAGATGCACCATTTTACATTTCCACCAGCTGAGTATGGGAGATCCAATTTCTCCACATCATTACCAACACTTGTTATCTTCTGTTTTATTACAGACATCCTAGTGGGTGTGAAGTGGTCTCTCCTTGTGGTCTTGACTAGCATTTCCCTTATAGCCAAAGTTATTAAGCATCTTTCCATATACCAATTGCCATTCATATGTCCTCTGTAGAGAAATGTCTATTCCAATTCCTTGATAATTTTTAAATTTGATTATTTGTCTCACCTTATTAAAGAATTTATGTGTTAATGGATATAATACATTATCAGATATATGATTTGTTAATATTTTCTTCCATTCTGATTGACTTGATTTTTCACTTTCTTGATTGTGTCCTTTGAAGATAAAACTTTTTAAATATGATAAGATAAATATTGAAATTTTCTATATTACAGAGGAAAATAATGTGAGGGAATTTGTAGTGCCTAGCATAGCAACCATGAATTCAGTATTTATTACTACTATCAGTATTATATTAGGAAGGTATCATCTAAAGAAATACTGAAAAATGTATTATTGAGAAGAAAATGGTAGAACAATGAATTAATACAAGTACTTTAAAATAAGCAAGAAAGAAAAAGAAATACATTGCAGATTGGACAAATAGAAAAGAAAATAGAGAATAAGACATTAGATGAAAATATAAATATGCCAGTACTTACATTAAACCTAAACAGACTAAATAATTTAAAGACAAAGATTGTCAGAATGCATTTTTAAAAATACATACAGTTTATAAAACATGTTCAAATAGAAATGTACAAGAAAATTTTAAGTACAAAGGTAGAAAATTATCTATTTTAGCAGTAACCATTTAGAAAGATGTTATATGTATGTTAATATCAGACACAGTAGTCCAGAATCACTACCAAAAATAAAGATATGTATTTCATAATGATAAATAGATTGATCTTTCAAAACAACACAAATTAGTAACTGGTGACACCTACTATTAAAACATCAAAATGCAGCAGAAGTAGGCAAAAGAACAAACAAATATACAAGTCTAAAGTCATAATTTGAGTTTATAAACATCTTCCTCAATAACATAGAAAAAGAAGAGAAAAAAAGAAAGAAGAAAGGGGGGAAGGAAGGAAAGGAAGGAAGGAAGGAAAGAAGGAAGGATGGACAAACAAGGTAATGGAATGGATAAATACCTAAATGTCTTAAAAGACACAGTTTGAAATATAACCTATCTGACATACATATACATCATTATATATAAAACAACAGAGAATACATATTTTTCAAGAATGGGATAGATAGGGCGCCTGGGTGGCTCAGTGGGTTAAAGCCTCTGTTTTCGGCTCAGGTCATGATCTCGGGGTCCTGGGATCGGGGCCCGCATCGGGCTCTCTGCTCGGCAGGGAGCCTGCTTCCCCTTCTCTCTCTGCCTGCCTCTCTGCCTCCTTGTGATCTCTCTCCCTCTGTGAAATAAATAAATAAAAATCTTAAAAAAAAAAAAAAAGAATGGGATAGATAGATACTGGAATTCACCATACACTGGGCTATAAACCATGAGTAAATTTGAAAAATATAAATCATCAAGAGTATATTGTCCAGCCTTACCGGAATTCACTTAGAAATTCTCAAAAAGAAAGGTAACTGAAGTATCTCTAAATTTTGGAAATTAAGCAATACGCTTCTACATAATTCAGTCAATAAAGAAATCATAATCATAAATAAACCTTCTTCTCAGCAATTCCACTTCTACATTATATACAAACACAACTGTATAAATATGTAAATCAAAAGAAATACACAAGATTTTTATGACAGCATTAGTAGTAATGGCTAAAAAAAATCATTAACACAAAAGTCCACTGATCATTAAATGAAGAAATATTAAATGAAGAAATACTCTGTTGTATTGCCAAACAATGGAATACTATACAGTGATAGAATTAATCAACAACTATTATACAAAAGACAAAAGGAAATGAGTGCTACCTTATTATTCCAATATGTAAATAATAAAAGCTAATCTATGATGACTAAAAGTGTCCAGTAGCATGTGATACCCTATATCAATATCTTAGTAGTAGTATATTATTACATCCACTTCACAATAATATTCTAGCGAATTTTGAATTTATGAGCTATTAAGACTATGCACATTTTTCTTATGTAATATACCTAAATATTATTATGGAAAATATAACATGTTTTCAAATTCTAGGTTTCAAGTAGTAACACATAAATACACACATACACACACCCCAAATGTCTAAGGGTGCTTTGATAGTGTGGCCCAGAAAAGCGTCTCTGAGATGGAATACAAAGCTGGGTCATCCATCAAGAGGTAGAAGCAGCTTTGGAGTGTTGCAGGGAAAAGTGTCCAGCAGAGAGACAGAAGGGACAGAAAGTGAAAAGGTGCTGAAGTGAAGACATGTTTGGCAATTTCAGTGAACTCCTAGCAGGCCTCTATGCTTACAACAGAATGTACATGGGACAAAGTGACAGGAGAAGAGGTTGCCAGGGTTCTGTATCTGTAAGATCCTATAGCTGAAAATCCATAGTTGGATTTTATTCTAAATTTAATGAGAAGCCAGATGGAAATTTTGAGCAGGGAAGTGTCATTATCTGATATCTGTTTCAAAAATCAGGCTGGCTTCATGATGAAAAATAAAGAGTAGAGGGTAGAAGAGTGGAGACACAGGGACCAGTGAGGTGGCATTTTACTTACCATGACACAATTCCTTTTGCTGCTTTATGAGGATCATTTTATAAGTGCATTCTTACCATCTCATTTATAGCTGTTACAAGGGCCCATATCATTTTCTCTGTTACAAAAGATCAAACTATCCTAACTTTACTTCCATTTTCACTTCTTAAAATATTTGTTGATGGGAAAGTTCCAATTTAAATGCCAAATTTCCTATGTGGATCCAAATAAAAAACATACTACTTCTGCAATTCTATGACATATATTTTGAATCATTTGTATGACACTTTTCAAAAACCTTTCATGGGAATTATATGATTACACAAATGAGCTTCCTTTCAAAGTCGGTACCTTTATGTTTCTCCTTTAGATACAAAGAAAATGCTATGAAATTATCAAGAATTCACCACGATCAGCCTACAAAGCCCTTGGATCGAGCAGTCTTCTGGATAGAGTTTGTCATGCGACACAAAGGAGCCAAACACCTCAGGCCAGCCTCCCATGACCTCACCTGGTTCCAGTACCACTCTTTGGATGTGATTGGGTTCCTGCTGGCCTGCGTGGCAACTACTATATTTGTCACCACACAATGTTGTCTGTTTTGTTACCGGAAGTTTGCAAAAACAGGGAAGAAGGAAAAAAAGGAGTAGTTATATCTGGGGCCTCAGGCTGGTATGCCTCATATATAGGAGTCCTCCAGTTTATTCCAGCAAACAGTTGTGATGTAAGATTTCTTCCACCTGTGACAAAATGACTTTTCACAACTTAGCTTCTCAGATCAAAATCTGCTTTCAAGGGACTTACTGCCTATTTTAGAGTTAAAAATATGTCATGCCAACAGAAAAACTGGGAAAAAATAAATAAAATAAAAATAAAACTGTATGGGTATTTATTGAAACTTATTATTCTAAGTCAAAAGTCATCTCTCTCCAAAAATTATTGAGCTTAACTGTGTTTCAAACATTGGGTATGAACACAAGAACATTAAGAAAGTTATTCACAATATCACTATTATTGTGGAAATACTCAGAATACTTTAACTTAATTTTGGTACAGAATTTTGTAGTTTTGTCCTTTGCTAGAGAAACTACAGATAGTTAAAATTGTATAAAATGATTTACCTCCATTTTGTTTTGGGAGACCACTAATTCTCCCCAATAAGATCCAGCTTCAGCGTCACTCTTTACCTAAGGACGTGGCAAGTTGTTGGCTTTCATCCAGCTTGTCATTTTCCAGCAGAATGTATGTGAATTTAGAAATCTAACAGCTACACCTTTCCTATTATAAAACTGAGCTGCTCAATTGGTCAAGCTTCTGACTCTTGGTTTCAGCAAAGGTCATGATCTCAGGGCCTGAGATCAAGAGAACAAGCCCCAGAGTTGGGCTCTGGGCTCAGCATGTAGTCTGGTGAATGTTATCTCCCTCTCCTTCTCCCTCCCCCTCTGCTCCTCCCCCCTGCTCTGGCGTGCTCTCTCTCTCTCCAGAACAAATAAATAACATTTTAAAAAAACAAAACAAAACTGAGCTATTTATGATAGACTTCGTTTCATTAGCTTATTGTCTTTACCTCACAGTCCTTTAGAAAGATTCACCTGGAGGCTTATACGCTAATTTTACCCTTTGAAAATGGATATAGAGTCTCACTTAAAGTTTGGATAATATAGAACATATTCCCTAAAGGAACTTGCTGAACTTTCACTCTCTCCTATTGAGAGGGAAGAGGCTGCCATGGCTACCAGGGAGGGAGTAATCACCTTGTAGGACGAAGTGGCCCCTTAGCGCCTGATTCCCCTGAAGCAGAGGCTGGTGGCCGGAGTCTGATGACTGGTTCTTGGGGTTCAGAAGGGCTCTTGGTGCGGATGTGAGATTTGGCTCCAAAGCCCACAGCGGCACCTGGAGACAGCCTCCGTGCTGGTAGTGGGCTGCCATGGGGTTGGCTGCCCCCTGACCTGTTCTGGGCCTCGGCACCCCAGCCCAGGCCCCCTGGGCTCTGTGGACTACAACACAGCAGGAGTGAACAGGCTGGCCCGCCAGTGCTGCATGGCTGGCACCCCTCTGCCAACTCAGTCTTTATGGCCCCAGCCTTGTTGTGTGCCTCAGTTCAGCCAAAGGCGTACATGACCTACACGATGCTTAGCCCGACAGCGCTAGAGCTAGTCCGCAGCTGGAACATGTGACTGACTGTACAGAGGACCAGCATATTCGCTACCTGGTGTACATCTTCTGTGTGCTGGCCACGTGGCCTCCGCTGTGGGTCACTTCCCTGAGCTTAGAGGGTCCAATCACAGCCCACCACTCTTTCAGTGGGCCTTGCCACGGCTTTGTATTCCGCCAACCACCTCCAGCAGAGACTGTGACCAGCCATGTAGATAAAAGTCTGGGTACTTGGTGCCATTACTGGGATCCTCGGCTGTCCGCAAGCTCTGAAAGTGTTGATGGATCACCTCAGGCCTGGGCCTTGCTTAACGTGGCAGCCTGTTCCTCTCTGATGCCTTCAAAGGATACTTCTGCTGTATTGAGCGGCAGAGCCACAGTCCCACATGCAGCTTTCAGGGGGCAGCGCGCTGTGACTGATTTGCGACCTTGTGAAGCTTTCTATAGGTCCTGAGCCATGCTTAAGATATACTTAAGGTCAGAATGTTGTATAGTAACACATTCTTTGGCTTTTATTTCTACTTCAAGAGGTATAATATATCCTATAGGAATAAATGTTTAAAATGTAAATTGTTTTACTTATCTGTAAAGTGGTCATTATAGTAAATATTTTGAATTAATTCCAAAATGAGATAATTACAATTTAGCAAGATAAGGAAACCACCTTTATATTCTGTCAGTTTCTCTTATAAATGACTGATTTTTTTTTCTTAAAATTAGCTTCAGGGTCCACCTTATGTTGAACACATATAACATTTTCTAAACTTTCAACTGTGGTTTGGCTTGCTTTGGAATCTTCGAGACCAAGTACCAACCTTCTGCTGCCCACTGCCCCTTTTCCTACAAAATCCATTGGAAGTTTTTGGCTTTATTTTATGGTCAGAACTCCGAATACAATATCAAATTGAAGTGGAATAGTGACCATTCTTATCTCCTTCATAATCTCAGTGAAAAACTGACTCTTTCGCCAATATTGCCTAGTATTGTCTTATGGTAGATAAATATTCTATCAAATTAAAGAAATTTCCTTCTGCTAAAAATGAAAAAAAAATCTGAGAAAACTATTTTTATGAAGTATAATGCATAATAATGCTTTCAAATAAAATTTAAACATACTCTTTAACTTTGCAATTCTACATCTAGGAATCAGTCATGTAGAACTACACATGCACTTGTATATGACAGCATATTCCCTGAAGTACCTAAATATCTTTCAAACACATCTCCAATGAAAGGTATAATGTATACAGTAATTACAGAGAAGATTTAGTTACAGGCAATATTGTTGCACGCTCCCCACATCACATTGCTAAATGAACAAGTTCCAGGAAAAAACATAAGCACAGTATTCTCTTTTGGAAATAAAATAAAATATTTGTAGATTTGTATAAACACAAAGGAAACATTCTGAAAGAATACACAGAATGTCAAATGATAGTAATTTAAACATTTTAAATGTTTTCATCTTTTGATATTTCACAACATAGTTTTCATGTAGTAATTATACTGAATAAAAATTTAATTTTTTAAATGAAATTAATGATTAATGAAATAAACATATGGACTCAGGATAACAAGTTCCAAGATGTTGATATTATGCTATCAGTTCAGTAATGTCATTCGGAATACTTGAATTGACCAAAATCTGATATACCATGTATTGTTACAAATTTGGACCATTTTTTCATGTTTAAGAAATCTTTCATCTAAAATATCTAATAATAAATATATTCGGATGTTTATTAAAAATTTCAATACATGTGAAGACCTAAACTCACAATTCTTAACTATTTTACTGTGTTTTTAATGTCAATATTTCATGAAGTTTACAGTAGCTTAGTGACCTCTGCTGGCTGGCTTCAAGAAGATTATAGGGTGGTGATGGACATTAGGGAGGGTATGTGCTATGGTGAGTGCTGTGAATTGTGTAAGACTAATGAATCACAGACCTGTACCCCTGAAACAAATAATACATTTTATGTTAATTTTAAAAAGATTATATTTATGGTGGTTTTAAAACATGACTTCATAGCAGCAATTTGAGTATTCCCAAATTATCACTAGATATGTGAATGAAGATCCTTCAAATGATTACATCCCAGCCACTACCTGACTGTAACACCCAGAGAAACCCAAGAATTAACCCAAGAACCTACTACCTGAGCCCAGCTCACACCCAGAACTATGAGAGATAATAATAAAAAGATTATTAATATTGTAGGACCCTACATATGAGGACAGGTTGTTAGGAAGTGTAAGAACTTTGGAATGATATTTCTACATTTTTTTAAAAATTATACATATATGACAATATTACAATTAATATATAGCTAAAAAATTGGGAAGCTACAAATGTTACATTTTGAAAATAACTGTAGCTTAGAATGCACACGGCATACACCAGAAACAGGCCCTGGACAATATAGACCTCTTCTTAATATAGCCTATACTCTCAGGAGCAGGAAACGAAACAGGCTTTTCTAACACAGAGAAGACAGAGACCTATACAAAATGCCAAGACAGAGAAATTCACCCTAAAAGTAAGAACAATAAGACATCACAGCCAAGAATCTAATCAACACAGATATAAGAAATATGCCTCAACCAGAATTTAAAACAACCATCATAAAGATACTAGGTGGGCTCAAGAAAAGCATAGAAGATACCAGTGAGTCCCTTACCACACAGATAGAAACTAGTCAGACCGAAAAAAAAAAAAAAGCTATAAACACGATGCAAAACTAACTGGATGTAATAATAACCACAAGGATAGAAGAGGCAGGAGAATGACTAAATGATATAGAAGATAAAATTTTGGAAAATAAGGAAGCTGAAAAGAATGGGGAAAGAAAAATATTGGACATGAGTGTAGACTTTGGGAACTCAGTGACTGCAGAAAGTGTAATAACATTCATATCATAGGAATCCCAAAGAAGAAGAAAGGGGAAAGGGGGCAGAAGGGTTATTTGAGTAAAATATAGCTGAAAACTTCCTTAATCTGAGGAAGGAAGCAGACATCCAAATCCAGGAAGCACAGAGAATTCCCAAAAAAAAATCAACAAAATCAGGCCAACAACAAGATTTATTCTACATTTTGCAAAATACAAAGATAAGGAAAGAATTCTGAAAGCAGCAAGGGAAAAGAAATCCCTAAACTACAAGGGAAGACAAATCTGGTTAGCAGCAGATCTCTCCACAGAGCCTTGTCAGACCAAAAGAGAGTGGCATGATATATTCAACAAGCTGAATGGTAAAAATATGCAGCCAAGAATAGTTTATCCAGCAAGACTGTCATTCAGAATAGAAGGAGAGATAAAGAGTTTCCAGGATAAACAAAAACTAAAGGAGTTTGTGACCACTAAAACCAGCCTTGCAAGAAATACTAAAGGGGACTCTTTGAGTGGGAAAGAAAGACCAAAAGTGACAAAGACTAGAATAGAACAGAGAAAATTGCAGGAAACAATGAAAAAAACAAGTAATAAATAGCACTAAATACATATCTATCGATAATTATTCTGAAGGTAAATGGACTAAAATTGTAAAACAAGACCCATCTGTAGCCTGCCTACAAGAAACTCATTTTAGACCTAAAGACACCTTCAGATTGACAGTGATGGGATGGAGGAACATTAAACATGCAAATGAATGTCAAAAACAGAAACAAAAACAAAAAACAGAGTAATAATACTTATATCAAACCAAAGACTGTTTCAAGAGATGAAGAGGGGCATTATATCATAATAAAGGGGACTATCCAACAACAAGATCTAACAATTGTAAATATTTATGTCCCCAACTTGGGAGCACCCAAATATATAAAACAATTTTTAACAGACATAAAGGAACTCATTGATAATAAAGCAATAACAGTAGGGGACTTTAACATCCCACTCACAACAATGGACAGATCACCTAAGCAGATGGCCAACAAGGAAACAATGGCTTTGAATGACACACTGGACCAGATGGACTTAAAAGATATATTCAAAACATTTCATCCTAAAACACCAGATTACACATTCTTTTCAAGTGCACATGGGACATTCTCCAGAAAATATCACATACTAGGTCACATATCAGGCCTCAAGAAGTACAAAAAGATTGAGATCATACCATGCATATTTTCCAACCACAATACTAGGAAACCTGAAGTCAACCACAAGAAAAAATTTGGAAAGACCACAAATATATGGAAGTTAAAGAGCATGCTACTAAAGAATGGGTCAAACAGGAAATTAAAGAAGAAATTTTAAATGGAAACAAATTACAATGAATATATGACAATCTAATACCTTTGGGATGCAGTAAAAGTGGTCATAAGAGGAAAGTATATTGCAATACAGGCCTACCTCAAGAAGCAAGAAAAGTCTCAAATACACAACTTAACTTTACACCTAGTGGAGCTAGAAAAATAAGAGCAAATAAAGCCCAGAGCCAGCAGAATAAGAAAAATAATAAAGATTAGAGCAGAAATAAACAATATAGAAAAAAAAACAGATCAATGAGAATAAGAGCTGGTTCTTTGAAAGAATTAACATAATCAATAAACCCCTAACCAAATTTATCAAAAAAGAAGAGAAAGGACCCAAACAAAATCACAAATGAAAGAGGAAGGCACAACCAACACCACAGAAATACAATTATAAGAGAACATTATGAAAACTTATATGCCAACTAATTGGGCAATCTGGAAGAAATGGATAAATTCCTAGAAACATACAAACTACCAAAACTGAAAAAGGAAGAAGTAGAAATTTTGAACAGGCCCATAACCAGGAAAGAAATTGAATCGGTAATCAAAACTCTCACAACAAGTGAAAGTTCAGGGCCAGATAGCTCCCCAGGGGAATTCTTCCAGACATTTAAAGAAGAGTTAATACCTATTCTTCTCAAACTGTTCCAAAAATAGAAATGTAAGGAAAACTTCCAAACTCATTTTACAAGGCAAGCATTACCTTGATTCCAAAACCAGACAAAGACCCCACTAAAAAGGAGAATTACAGGCCAATACCACTGATCAACATGGATGTAAAAATTCTCGACAAGACACTAACAAATCAAATCCAATAGCACATTATCATATTTATTCACTGTGATCAAGTGGGATTTATTCCTGCGCTGCAAGGATGGCACAATATTTGCAAATCAATCAATAAGATACACAACACATGATCCTCTGAATAGATATAGAAAAAGCATTTGACAGAATACAGCAACCATTCTTAAAACCTTCAACAAAGTAGATATAGATGGAACATAATTCAATGCCATAAACGTCATAATAAAGAAATCCACATTGGATAGGAAGACATAGCACTATTGAAATGGGCAGATGACATGATCTTATATAGGGAAAAACTCTGGGAATTCACTGGAAAATATACAATACACAACTGCAATAAATAATCCAAAATGAAATTGAGTCCCACTACAATACCATCAAAAGAACAAAATATTTCATAAATTTAACAAGAAGGTGCAAAATGTATACTATGGAAACTACAAAACATTGCAGGAAGATACTTTAAAGTTTCTAAATAAAAGGAAGGCCTCTCATATCCATGGATTTAAACAGCATTTTTGTAACAGCAATTCTTCAATTGATATACAGCTCAACAAAATCTCTATCAAAACCCCAGCTGACTCTTTTACATGAATTGACAAGCTAGTCTTAAAATTCATATAGGTATATCAAAAGACCTAAAAAAATAGTCAAACAATCTTTAAATTGGAAGAATTACACTGGTTTTAAAAGTAATTACACTGCACTGGGTGTTTACTTAAGTGATAAATCACTAAATCCTACATGTAAAACTAATACTGCACTGTATGTATTACTAACTGGAATTTAAATAAACACTTGGAAGAAACACTTGGAATTAAAAATAAAACTAACTGGAATTTAAATAAACACTTGGAAGAAAAAACTTATCAATTACAGTAATCAAGAGAGTGTGACATGGGCATACAGATAAGCATATGGATCGATAGAATAGATTTTAGAACCAGAAATAGCCTCACACAGTGACAGCCAGTTCATTTTTGGCAATGGGATAAACATTCTTTTAAATAAATTCTTCTGGAAAAACTGATTATCCATATGTAAAAAGTGAAGTTGGACCCCCTACATCAAACCATATGCAAAAATTACTCAAAATGGATCAAATATCTAAATGCAAGACTAGAACTATTCCTAAGGGAAAAAAAATAGGGTTAAAACTGTGATCTTGGATTTGGCAATGTTTGCTTAGATATGGCACCAAAACCACAAGCAACCAAATCGAAAATAGAGAAATTGAATGTCATCAAAATTTAAAACTTCTATTCTATAAAGGACACCACAAAGAAAGTGAAAAGACAATCCACAGAATTGAGTATATATTTGCAAATTATATCTCTCATTAGGGATTTATATTGGACTATATGAAAACACCTACAATTCAATAATAAGACAATTGAATTTTTTTATTTTTTATTTTTTAAAGATTTTATTTATTTATTTCACAGAGGGAGAGAGATCACAAGGAGGCAGAGAGGCAGGCAGAGAGAGGGGGGGGGAAGCAGGCTCCCTGCTGAGCAGGGAGACCGATGCGGGCCTCTATCCCAGGACCCTGAGATCATGACCTGAGCCGAAAGCAGAGGCTTTAACCCACTGAGCCACCCAGGCGCCCAAGACAATTGAATTTTAAAAATTAACAAAAGAGACCAATAATGAGTCAAAAGATTAAGTCAGTAACCAAAAATCTCCTAACACAGAAACTCCAGAGCCAGACAGATAAATTCTACCAAACATTTAAAAAGTGACTACCGGGTACCTGGGTGGTTCAGTGGGTTAAAGCCTCTGCTTTCAGCTCAGGTCATGATCTCAGGGTCCTGGGATCGAGGCCCGCATCGGGCTCCCTGCTCAGCGGGGAGCCTGCTTCCCCCCCCTCTCTGCCTGCCTCTCTGCCTCCTGTGATCTCTCTCCCTCTGTCAAATAAGTAAATTAAAAAAAATTTTTTTTTAATTTAAAAAGTGACTACCAAGCCTGCTCAAACTCTTGCAAAATGTCAAAGAAAGAGGAAACATTTTCACTCTTTGTATGAAGCCAACATTAACACCAAAACCAGAGAAGAAAAGAATAGACCGATATCCCTGATGAATGTAGATGCAAAAATTCTCAACAAAGTATCAGCAATCTGAGTTCAAGAACAAATTAAAAGGATTATACACCATGACCAGTGGGAATTATCTCTGGATGTAAGGATAGTTCAACATATACAAATCAATAAATGCAATTCATCACATCACAAACAAAAGATAAAGATCACGCAATTGATTATCTCAATGGATGCAGGAAAAGCATTTGACAAAATATATCTTTTTTGGTAAAAGTGTTTAGCAGATTGTATATAGAAGGAATGTACCTCAATGTAATAAAAGCTATTTGTGATAAATCCACTGCTAGCATTATAATTAATGGAGAGAAACTGAAAGGGTTTCTCTGTGATCAAATATAAGACAAGGTCGCCCATTCTCACTACTCCTATTCAATATAGTACTGAAGTTCTCACTAGAGCACTTAAGCAAGCCAAAGAAATAAAAGGCATCCAAATTGAGAAGGAAGAAGCAAAATTATCACTATTTGCTGATAATATGATCTTAAAAATAGAAAATCCCAAAAAGTCATGAAAAAACTTTTGGAATTAAGTAATGATTTCCATAAAGTGGCAGGTTATAAAATCAACTGTTTAAAAAAAAAGAGCAAAATGGTCATTCCCAAGGGAGGGGAGGTGGAGGCATCTGGGAAAAGTAACTCAAAACCCCACAGGCATGACTACAATGATATAGGACTTCAACCCCACAGGCATGACTATAATCAAAGAGATAAATAATAAGTGGTGGCAAGATATTGAAAATGGAAACCACTAAAGGTTCCTGGTGGGAATTGTTTCACATTGCTCCAGTCACTTCTTAGATCAAATGTAGAGTTACCATATGACCCAACAATTCTACTTCTAGATATAAATGGAAAAGAAAGAAAAACATGTCCACACAAACCATTTACATCTACCTTTCACATCTTAAGTTTTCCACTTGCCATAAAAACACTGTTTATATAATGTATTTACTTTGAGATTTAGGAGTTATATTTTAACTTCCTGATTTATTTCTCCTTGGATATAAATACAAGTAATGACAACAGAGAACAATATTTGAAAAGAAGCAGAACGTCTGTGGAAAGGATTTCAGTTCTGCTGCTGTTATAGCTCAGTTGTTACTTCAGCTCTGGGAGTTGTGGAAAGGTGCTGGTGTGGCCCACAGAATATAGCCATTGGATCAAGATAAAGACAATCCTGGATGAACTTGTCCAGAGAGGTCATGAAGTGACTGTTCTGTCATCTTCAGCTTCTGTTCTTATTGATCCCGAGAAACAATCTGCTATTAAATTTGAGATATACCCTACATCTTTAACTAAAAATGACACTGAGGTTTCTATAATACAACTGGTCAATAAATGGATATATGATCTACCAAAATATATATTTTGGACATGTTTTTCACTAATGCAAGAAGCCATTTGGAAATGTTCTCACTGTCTTGTGAAACTCTGTAAAGATGCAGAGTTTATGGCCCCTGGGTGGCTTAGCTGGTTGAGCGACTGCCTTCAGGTCCGGTCATTATCCGGGAGTCCCAGGATCAAGTCTGAATTCGGGCTCCCTGCTCAGCTGGAGATCTGTGTCTCCCTCTGACCTTCCCCCTCTCATGCTTGATTGCTCTCATCCTCTCTCTCTCTCTCTCTCTCAAATAAATAAATGAAATCTTTAATAAAAGGTGCAGAGTTTAAACAAACTTATGACAAAACTACAAGAATCAAGGTGATGTCATTCTTGCAGATGCCATTGGACCTTGCGGTGTGCTGCTGGCTAAGCTACTTAAAATACCATTAGTGTACAGTCTTCGGTTCTCTCCTGGCTATGCATTTGAAAAGTATAGAGGAGGATTTCCTTTCCCTCCATCCTATGTACCTGTTACTATGTCAGAATTAAGTGATCAATTGACATTCATGGAGAGAGTAGAAAATACGATATATGTGCTTTATTTTGACTTTTGGTTCCAAACATTTAATGAGAAGAGTTGGGATCAGTTTCACAATGAAGTCCTAGGTAAGTCATGTTTTTAACTGGTAGCATGAAATCTTAATTTAGTCTAAGTGCCTAGGAAGGTGACTTTGTATAAAGTTAAAGAAAATTGTCTTTTATAAGCTAAATGGTGAAATGAAAAATATAAAATGATCTCTCAATCTCACAAATATTATGGAACGCTTAAATTATAAGGTCAATTAAAAGCCTGTGTACATTGCTAATACAGAACACTCCAAGAAGTAGAAACAACAAATTGAAGCACTGAGGAGTTCTTTAAGCAATCACATATTTGTTCTTGTTTATTTGTTTATAGCAGGCTTTATCTTAAGGAGGAATTTTACATCCACAGCAATATTAAGTAGAGTTTCACCTTAAATGCTCTGTCCCCTCACATCCGTCACCCCCTTTATTATCAACATCCCCCAGCAGAGGAGGACATGTGTTACAAATGATTAAACTATACTGACAGATCATTATCCTCCAAAGTCCATAGTTCATGTTGATGTTCATTCTTGGGGTTGTACATTTGATAAATCTGGACAAATTTGTAATGTTATGTATTCACCACTATAGTATTGTACAGCATAGTTTAAGTACTTTAAAAATTCTCTATGCTCTTTCTAGTCATTCTACATATAAATTTCACTATACTTTTTTTCTGTCTTTAATAGAAGGTATTAGAAATTTCATGAACTATCTTTATCAGAGCAGACAGGTAGACTTGGGATTTACATATTTCTAGCACAACTATCTATGGAGCATTGAAGGAAATTGTTTCCTCCTTGTTTAGATCAATTTCATTTAAAAATTAAACTGTTTTGCCATATTATTTGAAGGTCTCCTTCACAATGGAAAGGTATAAAGGCTCTATCCCAGACTCAGGAACCTATAATTTGAAGTTTCTAATGAGTACACGTTCCTTAACTAAATACTTACAAACTTCGTTGAAGTTTAGTCTAAATTTTTTCAAAATTATGTCTCTCCATTAAAGAAAAATGAACCAAAATTAAGGCTGAACATATCTATTGCCATACTTTATGACAATTTCCAGCTACTTTTGCAAATATTTTTATTTAATGCACAAGTATTATTAAACACTTAACATGAACCAAATATAGTAAGAGGCATACTCTCATAAACCTCACAATGTTTTTGGAAAATCTGGGATCTAATGGCTTGCTAAGTTATAAAAAACTAAACGGGCACTCTAGGAAAAAGTGTTTCCATGAGTTTGGTAGGGTTAATTGATTGAGGAGATGAAATCAGATTTTTTACATTTACATTCATTACCTTTGCAACTGCACAGAGCAAACAAATGCATATTAAATATTGTAGTTGCTTCAGTTTAATAATTATTTATGATTCTGAATGTATGGATGTGACATTAGAGATCAAAGTTTATTGCACTTTTTCTTTTGTATATATATTTATAAACAATATATATATTTACATATTTTTATTTTCAAACCACAAGCACTTTAAACACCTTTGGCTAAATCATTTCAAGCTCCTTTCAGAAAATTACCTGGTATATTCACATTATAATATACCTGTTTCCTCTACCTTTTGCTCGTTTTTTTCCTTTCAGAAAGACCCACTACATTATTTGAGTTATTGAGGAAAGATGAAATATGGCTCATTCAAACCTACTGGGATTTTGAATTTCCTCACCCGCTCCTACCACATTTTCAGTTTGTTGGAGGACTCAACTACAAACCTGTCAATCCCTTGCCTACAGTAACCTATGTCTGTATATTTTGCTTTGTTTACCTTTCATTTTCAGTAAAAATGATTCTGTATTCTTTATTTAGAATGTCTGATTACAGTGAGAAAGATATGGGGAGCTGATTTATGCTAATTAAAAATGTAAATATTTCTAATATCATTACAATAATGTGAATTTCATTATCATTGCAAAGTAAAATACTATACCTGGAGACTTTGGAAATAGGGTCAGTTAAGGCCTTCATTATTCAACACACAAGAAAGTATCATTCATTCATTCAAAGAATATTCTTAAAGTGACTAGCATAGTTCAGAGGTAAGTGCTGGATATTCAGAGAACAGTGTAGACACAATTTCTACCCATACACACTTGACATTCTACTTGGAAAGACAGAATATAAGCATGTGATAAAAATTACGTGAAAAGTATAATATGCTAATAAGGAAAGACCACAATACTATAGAACATCTAGCAGGAATCATAGAAAGTATCTCATATCATTGATAAGTGAGACCAGAAGAGGTAGGGATGGGGAAAGAGGAAGACTATTAAAAGTCAATCAGGTAGAGTAATAATGACAGTTCCTGAGAATTCTGTTTTGTCTAGTAGAAAGAGGCTGAATAAAGAGGTTGATGATGCTGGACAAGTATGTTAGAAACAAATAATTAGTAGAGGAGTGGCAAGATGGCGGAGGAGTAGGAGACCGATTATCATCGGGTCCCAGGAATTCACCCAGAGAGCTATCAAACTATTCTGAACACCTACAAATTCCACTGGAGACCGAAGAGAAGAAGAGCAGCAATTCTAGGAACAGAAAATAGACCGCCTTCTGGAAGGTAGGACGTGCGGAGAAGTGAATCTGAGGCGACGGGAAGATAGACCCGGGGGGAGGGGCCGGCTGCCGGCAAGGGAGTGAGCAGCGGAGCACAGACTTGGAACTGTTAGAAGTCGGCTCCACTGAGGGATGTCGCCCCAGAGACCAAGCGGGGGGTGAAACCCCTGCAGGGACAGTGTGGTCTCAGGACCCACGGGGACACAAAAAGACCAGGGGTGTCTGAGCGCGACCGAGCTCCCAGGTCTCAGAGAGAAGCCGGCGGGAGAGACGGAGCTGAGCTGAGGTGTCTCTCAGCTCGGGGTTACCTTGGGCTGTGATCTGAAGCACAGCCGGGCCACTGATCTGTGAGCGGGGACCCCACGGGCGGCAGACCCGGAGAGACTCACCTTCTTCCTCTGGGAGGAGTGGTGCGGGAGCAGCTGCAGGAATCCGCCGGGTTTGGAGATTCTAAACGGGGCTGCGCCAGAGACAGAGACGCTTGGTCACAGGCCGGGTGAGCTCGGAGAGTGGCCGGAGACCAGGAGACAGGAGGAACTGCTTTTCTCTGAGGCGCGCTGAGGACTGAGGCACCAGGCTCTCGGCTCCTCCGGGTCGGAGACTGGGAGCCGCCATTTTCAGTCCCGTCCTCCAACGAGGTACGGAAAGCGTTCAGGGAACAAAAGCTCCCGAGAGCGAACCCGAGCTGATTACTTAGCCTGGCCCCTGGCGAGG
>LNAC01000013.1:4882168-4963205 GCA_002007465.1 Ailurus styani | reverse complement strand
GGGAAAAATAATGAAACAAGATGGGATGGGGAAGGAGACAAACCATAAGAGACTCCTAATCTCAGAAAACAAACTGAGGGTTACTGGGGGGTGGGAGGGTAGGGATAGGGTGGATGGGTTATGGACATTGGGGAGGGTTTGTGCTTTGGTGAATGCTGTGAAAGAAGTAAGCCTGATGATTCACAAAGCCTGTACCCCTTGGGCAAAGAATAAAAATAAAATAAAATAAAAAAGAAACAAATAATTATAAGGATTTTGAAGCATCTACTAAGGGCATTAAGGAGCTAATGAAAAGGAGAAAAAGGAGTGTGAAAAAGAGAGAGAGATGATCAGATTTCCTTTTTCAAAAAGCATTCAAGATGCCATCACTGGATTGGATTGCAGAGGGGCAAGAATGAAAAAGAGAACCATTTAGGAGGTTGTTGCAAGAGTTCAGGCAACATGATGGAAAAACCAGACGTTGAAGATATGTCTATGCCTACTCTTTACAATACCAGGCTCATATTTCTTTTCAGTGAAAAAATTATTTAATATCTGTAAAATTCTTAAAATGTCTCTGGCATATAGTCAGTGATACAAAAGTAATATTAACTATTGTCATGATTTTGTTACTATTATGAGTATTATTACAAGTCTAAAATGTGTCATCCTAATTTGATATGATTCCTTATTGAATAAGAACTAGTTTCCAAAAGACTAAGACTGGATTTTCTAGAAAATTTGCAGATATTCTGTGCGGTACTTAACAGTAAAGGTATAGTATGACAATCAGGTGAGGAATTTGAAATACTCACATTTTTTGGTAAGAGTTAAGGCTCTTCACCAGTATTCTAGCTTATGGGGAAGACAATTACTCAACAATATTATGTGTCCTCCCAAAATACTGGCAGGCAAGCCCAAAATTATTTGCCTTCTTTACAGCATTTAAGTAATTCCTCATTTGTGATCCCAGAGCATAAAATGGATTTTCTTATTGGAGCAAGAGTTTTCTGCCATATACCAAGCCTGTATGAAATTTCAGTAAAGATCCTATAGGGAACACAGTTTCTCAACACCATAATGTCAAAATGATCAAAGAGAAGATGGACATTGCATGTATAATAAGGACCATAAATTCTGCACACTTATTAAATTTCTACCACTTCTATCTGAAAACTACCAATAGTTTAAAATTACAAAGTAACACTGTTAGTATATAGAATGATATTCCTTATAAGAAAAAGAATCTGTATGTTTTAAATTCATAGTATATCCTTAAGACATTGACAACAAGCATCCTTTACTGAGCTATTAAATGATCTATTCAGAGATCCTTTTTGTCTACTATTTGATTAGCAGCAACATAAAACTGAGATCTTATTCAAGGGTTAATGCGATTTCTCTTGATTACAAATTATTTAGGCAACCTATGGAAACTTTCACAAGGGTAAAGGCTGAGGTAAGATTAGTGAAAGTTGTATTCAATCTAAACCTACTCTTGAAAGATGTCTGTCCCCCTTCACACTAAGAGAAGGTGATGATGTCAATAGGAGTGGAAAAAGAGGAGGAGGAAGAGGACAAGGAGAAGGATGATTAGATGTATAATCATAATGATTAGTAATAGTAGCTGCTGTTATTATGTTGCAAAACAAGACTTGAATCCAAGTCAGTGATTATGAAGCCTGTCCATATTCTTTATTATGTAAGATAAATTGTTCTTACAAATTACTTGCTTTCCATTAATTATGAGGATCCCAGAATATTTCTGTACTTTTCTTTTTGTTTTATTTACTTGACAGAGGGAGAGAGAAATCACAAGTAGGCAGAGAGGCAGGCAGAGAGAGGAGGAAGCAGGCTCCCCACTGAGCAGGGAGCCCAATGCGGGCCTTGGGGTCATGACCTGAGCCGAAGGCAGAGGCTTTAACCCACTGAGACACCCTGGCGCCCTGTACTTTTTTTTAAGAAATAAGGCATCTGAAAAAAAAAAAGAAAGAAAATAAAATAGATAAGGCATCTGGAAAATTGCAACAAGATTCTTTAAAAATGTTTATACATTTTTGAGGTTCCATGGATTGCTCTGTCAGTTAAGCAATCGCCTCTTGATTTTGGCTCAGTTTATGATCTCAGGGTGGTGAGATAGAGCCGCACACTGGGCTCCATGCTGAGCGTGAAGCCTGCTTAAGATTCGTCCTCCCCCTCTTCCTCAGCCCCTCCCCCTCACTTGCATGAACACATTCTCTTTCTTTCTAAAAAGGTTTATACATTTTCACTTTGTAATATGCATATGTAAAATATACAGAGAAAAGTAATCAAAATGTGCAAAAAATGCATGTATTTTTCACATCGAGGATATACTTGGATGGAGACTGCAGGTGCATCTTACTTCCTTTTTTATTCTTTTTTCATACTTTTCCAAATGTTCTTTCAATAAGCCTGTTTATTTTTATGAGGATGTCATAGAATGAGAACAACTAGTCCAAGTCAGTGATGAACCTAAAGAAAGATTATAGGGAACTATAGGAAATATCTACAGCATGGTTGAAGAAGGCTATCAGCACAGAGCTAATGAGACAAAACATTGAACATAGGTAACTATAAATGTTGCTATAGGTTGCTGACTCCCAGAGATTATTAGGATGCCCAATGTTAGTCATAGGAGAGTATAGTAACTTTCATGTGACTCTAATATCATCAGGGTGGAATTACACTTTTTTTAAAAAAAGATTTTATTTATTTATTTATTTATTTATTTATTTATTTATTTATTTATTTGACAGAGAGAACATATGTGCTGGCAGTGGGGGGGGCAGGAGGGGGGAGGAGTGCAGAGGGAGAGAGAAAATCTCAAGCAGACTTCCCACTGAGGGCAGAATCTGATGTGGGGGCTGGCCTCAGGATCCTGAAATCATGACCTGAGCCAAAATCAAGACTGGGACCCTTAACTGACTGAGCCACCCAGGCATCCCAGGGTGGAATTAAACTTTTGAAGAATTCTCTGGACAATGTATAGTCTGCAATATTGAAGTTTGAAAACTTTCTCTTTTCTTTATTCTATATATTTAAAAAAAAAGCTTTTAAGAGAAGCTAGAAAGCAATTAATAGAGTGAGAAAGTATACTCTTCATACTGGAAGGATTAATCATTATTTTCCAGAGAGAAAATAACAAATAATGAATTTAAAACAGAAAGACCTAAAGGAAAAGAATAAAACAAAAAGATAAGTGTAGTTTTGACAAGATATCCAGGAAATTTTAGCTCCTCTGTGTTTCTCTTTCTTTTCTTTCCTTTCTTTCTCTTTCTTTCTTTCTTTCTTTCTTTCTTTCTTTCTTTCTTTCTTTTTCTTTCTTTCTTTCTTTTTTTTTGGTAGAAGAGTACATCAAGCAATAAGGAATTATTTTAGTATAGAAAGCAATAAATGTTTTTTATTATCATTGGTCCCAGGGGTACAGGTCTGTGAATCATCAGGCTTACACCTCTTACAACACTCACCATAGCACAAACACTCCCCAATGTCCATAACCCAGTCACCTTTATCCCTACCCTCCCACCCCCCAGTAACCCTCAGTTTGTTTCGTGAGATTAAGGATCTCTTATGGTTTGTCTCCTTCCCGATCCCATCTTGTTTCATTTTTTTCCCTCCCTACCCTCCTGACCCCCCACCCTGCCCCTCAAATTCCTCATATCAGAGAGATCATATGATAATTGTCAGAAAGCAATAAATATTCTTAAATTGGCAAGGATCTGGGACTACAAGTCAGATAATTACAAAACAATTCCAGTTGAACATGGCTTTACCAAGAGCTTTATATAGTCTGAACTGAGCCATTCAGGAGGGTAATCACAGCTCTGCTGGAGAGAACACTTCTGTAGCTTTCCCACTTTGTAAAAATCCTCCAAAAAATAATACAAGAAAAGAAAACACATGACACTAAATAAAACATGATACTAAAACCAAACAATGACATAACAAGAAAGCTATAGATCAATATCCCTTATGAATATATATAAAAATCTTCAACAAAATGCTAACAAACGAAATCCTTAACCATATAAAAAGAATTATATATACAAAAAAATTGGAATTAATCCCAGGAAAACAAAGTGGCTTTCACATCTGGAAAATCAATTAATAAAATACCACATACCGGGTGCCTGGGTGGCTCAGTGGGTTAAAGCCTCTGCTTTCGGCTCAGGTCATGATCTCAGGGTCCTGGGATCGAGGCCCACATCGGGCTCTCTGCTCAGCGGGGAGCCTGCTTCCCCCTCTCTCTCTGCCTGCCTCTCTGCCTCCTTGTGATCTCTCTCCCTCTGTGAAATAAATAAATAAAATCTTTAAAAAAAAAATACCACATACCAACAGAATGAATGACAAAACTGCATGATCGTCTTAATAAACCCAAACAAATTAATTGTTGTTTCATGAGCTCCAACAACCTTCATGATAAGAATACTCGATAAAGTAGGAATAGAATTGAACTTCCTCGAACTGAAAAAAAAAGCACCTACAAAAAACCCATGCCAACGTCATATTTAATGGTGAAAGATTTAAATGCTTTCTTTCATAGATAAGGAAAAAGATAAGAAAAGTCACTCTTTTCACTTCTGTTCAATGTGTTATGTAGGTACCAGCTAAGACATTAGACAACAATATGAAATAAAATAAATCCTAATTTGAAAGGAAGATATAAATCCATCTTTATTGGCAGATGACATGATCTTTTTTTAAAATTTTTTTAAAGGATTTGTTTATTTATTTGTCAGAGAGATGAGAGAGAGAGCACAAGCAGGCAGAGCAGCAGGCAGAGGCAGAGAGAGCAGAAGGCTCCTCGTTAAGCAAGGAGCCTGATGTGGGACTCGGTTCCAGAATGCTGGGATCATGACCTGAGCTGAAGGCAGACACTTAACCAACTGAGCCACGCAGGCATCCCAGATGACATGATCTTATGTAGAGAAAGTCTAAACGGTGCCACTAAAATAATATTTGATCAAAACATGAACTAAACAAGTTTTCAGGATACAAGATCAATATACAGAAATCAACTGCATTTCTATAAATTTGCAATGACCACTCCAAAATGGAATTAAGAAAACAATTCCATTTACAATATCATCAGGAAGAATAAAATACAAGTACATTTAATAAAAGAAATTCAAAACTCATACTGTTGAAAACTCTAAAATATAGTCAAAGGAAATTAAAGAAGATCTAAGTCACTTCCCGATTTCAAAGCCAGCTACCAATCTACAGTACTCAAGAGTGTATATTACAGGCAAAGGGATAGACATATAGAGCAATGGAATTGATTTTATAATCCAGAATAAATTCTTTGGGGAAAATTAATTATCCAGATGTAAAAGAATGAAATTGGACTTCCCCACCTCAAACCATATTCAAAAATTAACTCAAAATGGATCAATGCTGTGAAAGATATAAGCCTGATGATTCACAGACCTGTGAATATTTAATGATGAAAGATTTAAATGCTTTCTTGCATAGATAAGGAAAAAGATAAGAAAAGTCACTCTTTTCACTTCTGTTCAATGTGTTATGTAGGTACCATATTCACAGACCCCTGGGGCAAAGAATAAAAAATAAAAAATAACAGAAAAAAAATAAATAAAATACCAAGTGATACTAAAATCTAATGCAAGCCTTGGAATAATAATTTTAAAAGCTCGTAATAGAAAACATATGGCCAATATTGTAACCTTGGATTTAGCAATGGTTTCTTAAGTATAACACAAAAGCACAAGCAACCAAAATTAAATTTATATTAGCTGGACTTCATCAAAATTAAAACTTTGTGCTTCAAAGGATACCATCAAGAAAGTTAAAAAAAAATGAGCTTGTACTGAAAACATAAAGAACTACTACAACTCAATAATAAGAAGACAAATAATCCAATCAAAAAATGAGCAAAGTTGGCACCTGGGTGGCTCAGTCATTAAGTATCTGTCTTTGGCTCAGGTCATGATCCTGGGGTCCTGGGATCGAGCCCCCCATCTGGTTGCCTGCTTCTCCCTCTCCCACTCCCTCTGCTTATGTTCCCTCTCTCACTGTCTCTCTCTCTGTCAAATAAACAAATAAAATCATTTGAAAAAATAAGCGAAGTATCTAAAAGAAATTTCTACATGGAAGATATACAAATAGCCAGTAAGCACCTGAAAAAGAAATGCTCAACATCATTACACATCATGGAAATATAAGTCAAAACCACAGTAAGATAAACCTCATGCCCAGTAGCATAGCTGTAAACAAAAAGACAAATAATAACTAGTGTTGGCAAGAATTTAGGAAATTAAAATCCTTATATATTGCTTCTTGAAATTAAAAATGGCACAACCGCTTTGGAAAACAGTTTGCAAATTCCTCAAAGTTTACACACAGAGTTACCATATGAACCAACAGTTCCACTTCTCAGTATATACCCATGAAAAAGGATAACATGTTCACACAAAACTTATGCATTAATTTTAATAAACATTATTAATGGCTAAAAAATTAGAAAAAGAAAACACAAATGTTTATTGAAAATAAACAAAATGTGGTATATCTATCCTATGTAATATTATTTGGTAATAAAAAGGGAATGAAGTCCCGATTCATGGTACAACAGAGGCAAACCTTTAAAACATTTTGCTAATTTAAAGAAGCAGGTCACAAACACTGCATATTGTATGATTTCACTTACATGAAGCACCTAGAATAGGCAAATCTTTAGAGGTAGAAAGTAGATTCATTGTTGCCTATGGCTGGGGGGATGCAGAAGTTGAGGGGTAATGGCTAAAGGTTATAGGCCTTTTTGTAGGATGATGAAAATGATATTGTTTTCATGGTTACACAATTCTGCAAATATACTATGAAACCCTGAATTGTACATTTTAAGTTGGTCAATTGTAAGATATGTGAATTGCATGTCAACAAAGTCAGTTTTAAAAAAAATCTCTGATTATTGATATCCAAGAAGTTATGATTCAGGTGTATAATTATTTCTAATTCTTCTTTTCCAACTTTATTCAGAAATAATTGGCAAATACAATTGTATATATATATGAAGCATACAGTATGATGAGTTGATATATATACTGCGGAATAATTACCAAGATCAAGATAATTAACACATCCATCACACTACATAACGTTTTTTGTGTGTAAAATGCTTAGGATCTACTCTGAGCAACTTTCAACTATACAATACTGTAGTATTAACTATAGTCACCACACTGTATATTATATTCTCAACTTATTCTTCCTGTAACTAAAAGTTCACCCTTTGACCTACATTTTTCCATTTGCTCTTCCCCTCAGCCCTTGAAAAGTACTATTCTAATTTTTCTATAAAATCTGCCTTTTTTTTTTTTTAAGATTCCACACCTACGTGATACCAAACATTATCTTTCTCTCCCTGGTTTATTTCCTTTAACATAAATGCCCTCCAAATATATCCATGTTGTGACTTGTGGCAAATGGTAGAATTTTCTTCCTCTTTATGGTTGAATAACATCCTTTGTATATGTACCACATTTTCTTTATCCATTCATTTGTCAAAGGACATTTAGGTTGTTTTCATATTTTGGCCATTGTGAATAATGCTGCAATAAACATGGAAGTTCATATACCTCTTTGAAATGGTGATTTCATTTCATTTGGGTATATACCCCCAAGTGGGATTGTTGGATCATATGGCATCTCAGAATTTAATTTTTTGAGTAGCTGTGACACTGTTTTCCATAATGGATGTACCAATTTACATTTCCACCAAAATGGTATGAATTCCTTTTCCTCCACATCCTGACTCCTTAAATTTCAACTTTTTTTTATTATTTTTCATTTTAGAAACTTTATTTTTTCTTTATAATGTTCCTAGTTTGTTTTTTTACTTTATTTTTTCAGTGATCCAAGATTCATTGTTTATGTACCACACCCAGTGCTCCATGCAATACATGCCCTCCATAATACCCACCACCAGGCTCACCCATCCCCCCTCCCCTCCATAACTCTCAGTTTGTTTCTCAGAATCCACAGTCTCTCATCTTTCATCCCCCCTTTTGATTTACCCCAATTCACTTTTCCTTTCTTTCTAATGTCCTCCATTTTATTCCTTATGTTCCACAAGTAAGTGAAAACATATGATAATTGACTTTCTCTGCTTGACTTATTTCACTCAGCACAATCTCCTCCAGACTCATCCATGTTGATACAAAAGTTGGGTATTCATCCTTTCTGATGGCTGCATAATATTCCATTATATATATGGACCACATCTTCTTTATCCATTTGTCTGTTGAAGGGCATCTCAGCTCTTTCCACAGTTTGGTGATTGTGGACATTGCTGCTATGAACATTGGGGTACATGTGGCCTTACTTTTCACTACATCTGTATCTTTGGGGTAAATTCCCAGTAGTGAAATTGCAGGGTCATAATATTTTGGAAATGGAATTCAGGGTAAAAATTGTCCAGGCAATGACTAGATTGGAGAAGACCATTAGTGGCAACAAAGAATCTCTAAGGGTGGAAGTGAGACTGATCTGGCAGAAGTCAAAAATACTATCAAGGAGATCCAATCTAATCTAAATACTCTAACAGCTAAGATAACTGAGGCAGAAGACTGAGTTAGTGATCTAGAAGACAAGCTGATAGAAAAGCAGGATTAGGAGGAGGAGTAAACCAATTTAGAAGCCATGAAAACAGAATTAGGGAAATAAAGGACACCATGAAACATTACAATGTCAGAATTATTGGGATCCCTGAGTGGGTGGAGAAAGAGAGAAGACTAGAAGATGTAGTTGATCAAATACTGGGAAGAAAATTTCCCTAATCTGGGGAATGGAACAAGTGTTCATGTTCTAGAGGCTGACCTTCCCCCAAGGGCAAGATCAACGAGTCTAGAAAGACCCCTAGACATTTAATTGTGAGATTGATGAATCATAAATTCAAACAGGGGGTCTTAAGGGGAGCTAAGGGGAAGAGATTCCTTACATATAGAGGAAGGACCATCAGAATAACCTCAGACCGGTCCACAGAAACCTGGCAAGCCAGAAAGGGCTGGCAAGACATATTCAGAGCACTAAATGGAAAGAACATGCAGCTAAAAATACTTTATCCAGCAAGGCTGACATTCAGAATGGATGTAGAGATAAAGAGCCTCCATGATTGGCAAGGTCTAAAAGATTATGTGACCACCAAGCCAGCACTACAAGAAATATTGAGGGGTTCTATAAAAGAAGAAAGAACCCAAGAGTGACAAATTTCATCTTTTTGATAATAGCTATATTAACAGGTGTGAGGTTATACCTTATTGTGGTTGTGATTTTCATTTTGTATTTATTTGTAATTCATATGTCTTCTTCAGAAAAATGTATATTCAGGTCCTTTGCCCATTTTTAATTAGATTATTTATTTCTTTTGCTATTGAGTTGTATGAGTTCTTTATATATTTTGGATATTAACCCCTTATCCAATATAAGATTTTCAAATATTTTCTTCCATTCTGTAGACTGCCTTTTCAATTTTTTGATTGTTTCCTTTCCTGTGTAGGAGATACTTAGTTTGATGCAGACTTGTTTGGTTGGTTTTATTTTAAGATTTTATTTATTTATTAGAGAGAGAGAGAGAAAGAGCACAAGTGAGGGAGAAGGGCAGAGGGTGAGAGAAGAGCAGATTCCCTGCTGAACAGGGAGCCAGACCCTGAGATCAAGACCTGAGGCAAAGACAAATGCTTAACCAACACTGAGAACACCCAGATATCCCTGGGTAAAGTATTCTTGGTGGGCAGTTGTTTTGTTTTGTTTTTTCTCTAAATGCTTTTGCTATATTATTCCCTGTCTTCTGGTCTGCTGATGGTCTTACTGGGGTTCCCTTGTATGTGAGGAGTCCTTTTTCTCTTGCTGCTTTACAAAATGATCTTTGTCTTTAATTTTTGAGAGCTTGATTATACTGTTTCTCAATGATGATCTCTTTGTGTTAAATCTATTAGGTAATTGAACTTCCTGTAGTGGAATGGCCATATATTTCCCCAGATTTCAGAAAAATTTTCTGCCCATTTTTCTCTCTCTTCCAGGATTCACATAATGTGAATATTGCTTCCTTGGTGGTGCCCCAAAGTTTACATAAGCATTCTTCACTATTTTTCATTCTTATTTCCCTTTCTGTCCTCTGATCAGATAATATGAAGTCATCTGTCTTCAAGTTCATAGATTATTCCTTTCATTTGATTGAGCCTGATATTGAAGTTCTCTATTGCTTTTAATTTTATTCATTGTATCCTTCAGTTTCAGAATTTTTTTAGTTCTTTTTATGATTTCTATTTCATTGTTCAACTTCTCATTTTGTTCATGCATTGTTTTCCTGATTTCATTGAATTGTTTCTCTATGTTCTCTTAAATCTCACTGAATTTCCTTAAAATAATTTTGTATTTTTTTCTAATAACTCTCAGATCTCCATTTTTTTGGGATTGGTTACTGAAAAATTGTGTTCCTTTGGTGGTGTCATGTGTCCCTCCTTTTTCATGTTTCTGATGGCTTGTGTTGATATCTGTGCATTAGAGATTGCAGTCACTTTCTCAGCAGTTTTGGACTTCTTTGGGGAAAGACTTCCACTGGAAGCTTGCCCCAAGGCCACTGGATATGTGGAGTGTAGTATCTTTGTTCCTGGGAATACACAGTGGTATAGTTCCTGTGCAGCTCCATCAGCATAGGCCAAATCTGCAAAGACTGCAGCGGTCTTCTGTGGCTAAAGCTACAGAGGTCCTGCAGGTGGCAGTGACAGCTAGGGATATTGGGGTCACTAAAGGTGAAGTTTGCTTGGATCCTATTGGTCTCCTTTTGAGCACATGGCAGATAGTTCTAACCAAGGTTTTCCCTCTTGGCACCAGGTCTGGTGCACTGGCACTCAGCATGGTGGCAAAGCTGAGGTCCTGGGATCAGGCTCATGGAGAAATACATTGTTTAGGCTATAGCATGCAGGTGCATTTGCTGTCACTGTGGTGCTAGTCTGAGGTACAAGCATGTGCTGATTTCCTATGGAACTGAAGTCTGTGTCTGGGGTTTGCCTCAGTGACTTGGGCCCAAAGAGGGGGAAAGGAGTATGGTCGTGGCATAAGCCCTTAGATGACAGTGTTCAGCAGTGATTTGGGCCCAAGGGACGGGATAGTATAGCAACACAGCTTGAGGGTAGTGTATCAAATTTCTAACTCTGTGCCAGAAAGAGTCCTACAGAAACAGCAGCAGCACATACCCAGTGATAGCCCATTTAAGCCACATGTCAGGACCCAGGGGGTGAGGTTCAGAGAATCAGCAGGATGTCCCTGGTAATGGCAGATCAATGACCTGAGTTAGGATCCAGAGTTGAAGCTCAGAGTAGCAGCACTGTGGCCCCAGCAATGAAAGGTTAAAACCATGACTTAGGACCCAGGGACAGGGTGTAGACCAGCAGGAGCTAAGCGTAGGTAATTGTTGGTCAAAGCCACAGTTTAAAATACAGTATAGTGTGCAAAGAAGTAGTAGCATGATTCTATGGCAGGTCAAAGCATCAATTTGGGACTTGGGAGCAGGGCAAAGAGCAGCAGCAGCTCCGGTCCCATCGATGGCAAGGTTCTGTGGCATCCCAATCTGAGACAGTGGGGCATAGCAATCAATAATGGTATCCCAAGGACCAGGTCTCATCATCATGACATCTCTAGGCCTGACAACTCTGTCCACTGGAATCAGTGTTGGAGAAGACTGTGGAAGTCTTCAGTAGCAAGGGCTGCAAACAAATGATTGTGAGGCTTACTGGGTTTTTCTACAGTCTTTTCCCCCACCCTCTGAGGAATTCCCTCCTGGTGCTGTGCCACTCTGGACTGGAGGATGGAGTGATGTAAGTAAAATGCTTCCTACACTTCTCTACATGGCCATGCTCCATTTTTTGTTTCTGTTTTGTTTTTTTAAAGATTTATTTATTTGAGAGAGAGAAAGCACATATGAGCAAGAAGGGGAGAGGCAAAGGGAGAGGGAGAAGCAGACTACCTGAGAAGGGAGCCCAACTCAGGGCTTGATCGATCCCAGAACCCCAAGATTATGACCTGAGCTGAAGGCAGACATTTAACTAACTAAACCACACAGGCACCCCTGGCCATCCTCTATTTTTGAGCTCTATAAGCTTTTTGCTCTGTCTTCACTGTGTCCAGAGCTTTCTCAAAGTGATTTTCATTAGTTTGTAGTTGTTTAATGTTTTTGTTGTTTTTGTGGGGAATAAGTGTTGGGACCTCCTAACCCTCCATCTTGCTGATGTCACCCTATCTGTAATTCTATGACAAGGAGACTGCAGAGAGCCTCTCTTGCCACTGTTTTTATATTAATCTTATCTCTTACATAATATAGTTGATTTGCACATGCAAGATCATCAATTCCTACCTGGGAAATAGCACTGATAATCATAAAACTTTATTAAACACTCTGTAAACTCAAATTCTATACTTTGTTCCTTCACTTGCTTTCTAAATAATTCTTCATATAATGCATTTACTTTGAAGTATAGGAGTTATATTTTAACTTCTTGATTGATTTCTCCTTGGATAGAAGCATGAGCAATGGCAGAAGGGAACAGAAATTTAAAGGAAGTATTGCATATGACCAGTATGTCTATGAAATAAATCTCACTTCTGCTGCTGCTACAGCTGAATTGCTACTTTAGCTCTGGGAGTTGTGGAAGGGTCTGGTGTGGTGAATGGAATATAGTCATTGAATCAATTTAAGGGCAATTCTGGATGAACTTCTCATGAGGGGTCATGAGGTCACTGTTCTGAAATCTTCAGCTTCCTTGTTTCATGATCTCAAAAATCCATCTGGTATTAAATTTGAGGCATTTTCTATATCTTTAAGGATTATTTGGAGACTTTTTTCACACAATGGGTCAGGAAATGGATATCTGTGACAAAAGAGTGGACATTTTCTAATAATGAGAAAATTATTTTGGGGATATTCCAATATTTTTGAGAAGCTCTGTAAAGATGTCATTTTGAAGAAGAAACTTATAACAAAACTACAAGAATCAAGGTTTAATGTCATTCTTGCCGGTGCCATTGGACCCTGTGGTGAGCTGCTGGCTGAGCTACTTAAAATACCTTTAGTGTACAGTCTTCGCTTCTGTCCTGGCTACACAAATGAAAGGCATTGTGGAGGACTTCCTTTCCCTCCATCCTATGCACCTGTTGTTATATCAGAATTAAGTGATCACAATGTGATTTTGATTTGAATTTCCCTGATGGCTAGTGATGATGAACATTTTTTCCAAGTGTCTGTTAGCCATTTGTATGTCTTCTTTGGAGAACTGTCTGTTCATGTCTTCTCCCCATTTTTTGACATGATTATCTGTTTTTTGGGCATTGAGCTTGAGTAGTTCTTTATAGATCTTGGATATCAGCCCTTTGTCTGTACTGTCATTTGCGAATATCTTCTCCCATTCCGTGGTTTGCCTCTGTTTTGTTGACTGTTTCCTTTGCTGTGCAGAAGCTTTTTATCTTGATGAAGTCCCAAAAGTTCATTTTCACTTTTGTTTCCTTTGCCTTTGGAGACGTGTCTTGAAAGAATTTGCTGTGGCCAATGTCAAAGAGCTTACTGCCTATGTTCTCCTCTGGGATTTTAATAGATTCCTGCCTCATGTTGAGGCCTTTCATCCATTTCAAGTTTATCTTAGTGTATGGTGTGAGAGAGTGGTCGAGTTTAATTCTTCTATATAGCTGTCCAATTTTCCCAGCACCATTTATTGAAGAAACTGTCTTTTTATCCACTGGATATTTTTTTCCTTCTTTGTCAAAGATTATTTGACCATAGCGTTGAGGACCCATATCTGGACTCTCTACACTGTTCCATTGGTCTATGCATCTGTTTTTGTACCAGTACCATGCTGTCTTAGTCATCACAGCTTTGTAGTAAAGCTTGAAATCAGGCAACATGACGCCCCCAGCTTTGTTTTACTTTTTCAACATTTCCTTAGCGATTCAGGGTCTTTCCTGATTCCATACAAATTTTAGGGATGTTTGTTCCAGCACTTTGAAAAATGCTGGTGGAATTTTGATCAGGATGGCATTGAAAGTATAGATTGCCCTGGACAATATAGACATTTTAACAACGTTTATTCTTCCGATCCATAAGCATGGAATGCTTTTCCATCTTTTTGTATCTTCTTCTATTTCTTTCATGAGTGTTCTGTAGTTCCTCGAGTATAGATCCTTTACCTCTTTGGTTAGGTTTATTCCAACGTATCTTATGGTTCTTGGTGCTATAGTAAATGGAATCAATTCTCTAATTTCCCTTTCTATATTTTCATTGCTAGTGCATAAGAAAGCAAGTGATTTCTGTGGATCGATTTTGTATCCTGCCACATTACTGAATTGCTGTATGAGCTCAAGTAGTTTGGGTGTGGAGTCTTTTGGGTTTTCCGTATAAAGTATCATGTCATCTGCGAAGAGAGAGCATTTGACTTCTTCTTTGCCAATCTGAATACATTTTATCTCTTTTTGTTGTCTGATTGCTGATGCTAAGGCTTCTATTGAAATACCACCTTATTATACCAGTTAGAATGGCCAAAATCAACAGGACAGGAAACAGCAAGTGTTGGAGAGGATGTGGAGAAAGGGGAACCCTCTTACACGGTTGGTGGGAATGCAAGTTGATGCAGCCACTTTGGAAAAGTGTGGAGATTCCTCAAAAAATTAAAAAGAGCTACCCTATGACCCTGCAATTGCACTACTGGGTATTTACCCCAAAGATACAGATGTAGTGAAAAGAAAGGCCATATGTACCCCAGTGTCCATAGCAGCAATGTCCAAAATCGCCAAACTGTGGAAAGAGCTGAGATGCCCTTCAACAGACAAATGGATAAAGAAGATGTGGTTCATATACACAATGGAATATTATGCAGCCATCAGAAAGGATGAATACCCAACTTTTGTATCAACATGGATGGGTCTGGAGGAGATTATGCTGAGTGAAATAAGTCAAGCAAAGAAAGTCAATTATCATATGTTTTCACTTACTTGTGGAACATAAGGAATAAAATGGAGGACTCTAGGGGAAGGAAAGGAAAAGTGAATTGGGATAAATCGGAGGGGGAGACAAAAGATGAGAGACTATGGATTCTGAGAAACAAACTGAGGGTTATGGAGGGGAGGGAGGTGGGGTGATGGGTGAGCCTGGTGGTGGGTATTAAGGAGGGCATGTATTGTGGAACACTGAGTGTGATACATAATAAATCTTGGATCACTGAAAAAATAAATTTAAAAAAAGAATTAAGTGATCAAATGACATTCATGGAGAGGGTACAAAATATGATATATATGCTTTATTTTAACTTCTGGTTCCAAACATCTAATAGGAAGTGCAATCAGTTTTACAGTGAAGTACTAGGTAAGTCATGTTTTTTTGTATTTTGTTTTTTAAGATTTTGTTTATTTATTTGACAGAGACAAAGCAAGAGAGGGAACACAAGCAGGGGGAGTTGGAGAGGGAGTAGCAAGCTTCCTTCCAAGCAGAGAGTCCAATGCAGCGCTCAGTCCCAGGACCCTGGGATCATGACCTGAGCCAAAGGCAGACACTTAATGACTGAGCCACCCAGGTGCCCCAGTAAGTCATGTTTTTAATTGATAGTGTAAAGTCTTAACTTTCCTAGTGCCTTGGAAGGTAAGTTTGTATAAGTCAGAAGAATTTGTCTTTTATAAATGAAATGATAAAATGAAAATATAAAATGATCTGTGAATCTCAAAAGTATTACAGAAAGGCTTATATTATAGGGTCAGTTAGAATCCTGTGGCCCATTACTAATACAGGACACTCTAGAAGTCATAAATTACAAATTGAAGCACTTAGGACATCCTTAAGGAGTTATATATCCATCTTAACTAAGCCATTTTTTAAACTTATTTTTAAAAAGTCACTTGGAAACTTCATAAAATGTCCTGAAGAATAAAGACATGTAGACTGAGGAGTTACATCCATATTTTTACCATGAGTATTGTAGCTTTTAGAAAATTGTTTCTACTTCTGTAGCTCAGTTTCCTTATTTAAAACTGAACTACTTCACCATATTACCAGAAGGATTCCTTCATGGTTGAGAACTATAGTGGCTCTACCTCAGACTTGGGAACCTATAATTTGAGGTTTCTAATGATTCCACATTCCTTCAGTAAGTGCTTATAAATCATGTTTTAAAAGCCTAAAATCTTTTTGAAGACTGGACATGCAAGATTTGTGTATGTCTTTTTATCACTATGTCTCTCCTTTTTAAAAGAAAAATCTAAAGGTGAGCAAAATTCTCTCTTTCCATAATCTATGAGGAATTTTCAGCTCATTGCAAATATTTTAATTTCATAAACAATGATTATTAAAGTCCTAACATGAACCAATCATATGTAGTCATAACTACAGGGAAATGAGACATACTCTAAAACCTCACACTTTACTTGGAAAATCTAGGATCAAGGAACTAGGTTGCTAAATTTTAGTAACTAGACACAGTACTGTAGGAAAAGGTGTTTTCATGATACGATAGGGTTAATTGTATAGTTGAAATACATTTGCCACTTTTATTTTTATAGCTTTAGAGAAAAAAACAACTGCATGTTTAAATCTATATGGCTTATGTTTAATAACTGTTAATAATGGTGAATGTATTGTGGCACCTGGGTGGCTCAGTTGGTGAAGTGTCTGCCTTCAGCTCAGATCATGATCCCATAGTCCTGGGATTGAGCCCCAGGTCAGACTGAGCAGGGAGTCTCCTTCTCCTTCTCCTTCTGCCCTTCCCCACCTCCGCTCATGCTCTCTCTTGTTCTCTGTCTGAAATAAAATCTTTTAAAAAATAGCGAATGTATCTGATATGACATTAGATATATAAGGTTCCTCTCACATTTCTCTCACTTTTTGTATACATAAATCTATAGATAGATTTATATACACACACATATATATATACAATTGCTTTTCCAGAGAATACTTTCAAACATCTTTAGCTACATCATTCCAAAATCCTTTCAGAAGATCACCCGCTATAGTCACATGTCAATATTCTCATTTGGTCTAACATTTTTGGTTTTTTATGTTTTTCCCTTCAGGAAGACCCACTACATTATCTGAGTTAATGGAGAAGGCTCAAATATGGCTCATTCAAACCTACTGGGATTTTGAATTTCCTCACCCACTCCTACCACATTTTGAATTTGTTGGAGGCTTCCAATGCAAATCTGCCAAACCCCTGCCTAAGGTAATCTATTTCTTAGTTTTGCTTTTACTTTTCATTTTCCATATGAATGACCCTGTATTCTTTATTTAGAGTGTTTATTTCTAGTGAGAGACACATGGGGAGCCAGATATAGTGACCTGCTAATTAGAAACTCATGTATTTCTAAATCACAAGTATCTGAATTTCATTATCATTACAAAACGAAGTGGAATACCTAAGAGACTTTGAGAATAGTGTTAGTTAAATTAAGGTCTACATTATTCAATATGTAAGTATCAGATATCCATTAAAAGAATACTTAGAAAGTAGCTGGCATATTGCAGAAATAAGTGCCAATATTCAGAGAAGCAGTGTAGACAGTTTCTGCCACCACCAACCTGACACCCTATCTGGAAAGAGAGAATATAAGTACATAATAAAAACTGTAGGAAACATGTTATAATAAAGAATCTGAAAACTGCCCACAGTTTAAAATTATACAGATTCTGTTCAGTTTATAGGATGATATTCCTTATGAAGGAAAACAAGAATCTAATATGTTTTAAATTGGTATACATTTTTTTAAAGATTTTATTTGAAAGAGAGAGAAAGAGCGTGCATGAGTGTGTGAAGGGGCAGAGTGAGAGGGAAAAGCAAACACTGAGCAGGGAGCCCAACGCAGGGTTTGATCCAAGGACCCCAGGATCATGACCTGAGCCAAAGGCAGATGCTTAACTGACTGAACCACCCAGGTGCCTCTAAATTTATATACCTTTAAGACATAAATAAGAAGCGAGTGATCTTTAGTGGATGATTTTATGATCTCTTAAGAGATCCTTTTTGTCTACCTCCTTAGTGGTGGCAACATAAAACTGGTATCTTATTTGAGAGTAAAACGCAGTGTACCTTTCGATTGCAAATTGTTTAGGTGATCTATAACTTTAACAATGTTCAAAGACTGAGATAAGATTAGTGAAAGTTCTAGGTCATCTAACCTTACTCTTGAAAGATTCCTCATTCAATTTTGAAAAAGTAACTGTCAATAGGAAGAGGAAAAAGAGGAGAAAGAGAAGGACAAGAAGAAGATAAACAGCAGTATTACAATAATTACTAATAGTAGCCGTTGTTCTTAAGTTGCAAAAACAAGATTTGAATCCATGTCAGTGACTGTTAAGAATTATATAAAGAAATGGTTTCTCCAAACTACTTTTTTCCACTAATTATTAAGTTCTCAGAAAGTTTTTGTACCGTTTTTAAAGATTTTATTTTTTTGACAGGGAGAGAGAGATCACAAGTAGGCAGAGAGGCAAGCAGAAAAGAGGAAGAAGTAGGCTCCCTGCTGAGCAGGCAGCCCAATACGGGGCTTGATCCCAGGACCCTGAGATCATGACCTGAGCCAAGGGCAGAGGCTTTAACCCACTGAGCCTCCCAGATGCCCCTGTACCCTTTTCAAGGAATTAAGACAGTTGGCAAAATGCATCAAGTCTTAAGAATGCTTTATAGGCTTTGGCTTCATACTGTATTCATAAAATTATGCAGAGAAAAATAATCAAGATATACAAAATTTATTTGAGACAATTATTCATAAAAGTAAACACTGGATGTAATCTAAATATCCAAAATTAAGTAATAATTAAATAACTTATATTTGTGTATATCACACGGTTATAATACGTTTAATCAAAGAATGCTTATCACACTTAATGAGCTGTAATATGAGATTTAGTTGAAAAGAGAGGGGCAAAATGTTAAATATACGATCACAACTTTCTTGCAGGGTGAAAAAAGAAAACGAATTTGGATTAAAATTTTCAAAACATGTCATAATGTAGATTTAATTATATGAATAAAGATTAGAATGAAAACATACAAATTTTTTAAAAGATTTTATTTATTCATTTGATACAGAGAGAGATTACAAGTAGGCAGAGAGAGAGGAGAGAGGAGGAAGCAGGCTCCCTGCTGAGCAGAGAGCCCGATGTGGGCCTCGATCCCAGGACCCTGGGATCATGACCTGAGCCGAAGGCAGCGGCTTTAACCCACTGAGCCACCCAGGCGCCTGAAAACATACAAATTTTAGTATAATGTCCCCAAGATCCGTCCATATGGTCACAAATGGCACTTAGGTTTTATCCACTGGTTGTTGTAAATATTTCAACAAACATGGGATTGCATATATCTTGTCAATAACCTGTTTTTCTTTAAGTATACACCCAAAAGTGGAAATGCTGGATTATAAGGTAGATCTATTTTTAGTTTTTGAGGAATCTCCGTATTGTTTATCATTAGTGGCTGAACCAATTTACACTCCCACATACAGTGTACAAGGATACCCTTTTCTCCACATCCTCACCAACATTTCTCACTTCCTAATAATAGCCATTCTAACAAGCATGAGGTGATATCTCATTGTAGTTTTGATTCACGTTTCCCTCTGATGATTAGTGATGTTGAGCATCTTTTCATGTACCTGGTTGGCCATTTGGATGTTTTACTTGAAAAAATGTCTATGTAGTTCCTCTGCCCATTTTTTAATCAGATTATTTTTTGTAATTGAGTTGTAGGAGTTCCTTATTTTTTATACTAACCCCTTTATCCAATATATGGTTTGCAAAAACTGTTCCCCATTCTGTAGGTTGCTTTTTCATTTTGTCATCTCTTTGCTGTATGAAAGCTATTAAGTTTGATGTAGTCCCCTTGTTGGTTTTGCTTTTGTTGTTTGGGGTTTTGGTCTCATGTCCAAAAAATCACTATCAAGACCAATGTCAAAGATCGTCTTCCCTATGTTTTCTTTTAGGAGTGTTATGGTATCACATCTTATGTTTAAATCTCTGATATATTTGGGTTAATTTTTGTGAGTGGTGTAAAATAGGGGTCCAATTTCATTTTTCTGCATGTATATGGAGTTTTCCTAACACCATTCACTGAAGAGATCATCCTTTCCCCATTGGGTATTCCCATATATGCAGAATTTGATTCTTGTATTTTTTTTAATTAATTTGAGAGAGAGAGAACATGCACACACGCTACTGGGGGTGGTGGCAGAGGGAGAGAGAATCCTCCAGCAGACTCCTCGCTGAGCATGGAGCCTGACATAGGGTTTGATCCCAGGACCCTGATATCATGACTTGAGTCAAAATCAAGAGCCAGCCACTCAATTGACTGAGCCACCCAGGTACCCCTGGACTCTTGTGTTCTGTTCTACTGGTTTATATTCTGTTTTTATGCAGGTCCCATACTGTTTAGTTACTAGAGCTTTGTAATGCAGTTTAAAATTGGGAAGTGTGATGACCTTCAGCTTTGTTCTTCTTTCTGAGGGTTGTGTTGGCTATTTGCATTCTTTTGTGATTTCATCCCAGTTTTAGGGTTGTTTGTTCTATTTCTGTGAAGACTGTAATTAATTGATTTGAGAGAGAGAGAGAGAGAGAGAGAGAGAGAGAGAGAGCATGAGTTGGGGGGAGAGGCAGAGGGAGAGGGAAAGAAAGATTCTTAAGCAGGTTGCAAGCCCAGCACAGAACCCAACACTGGGCTTCATCTCACAACCCTAAGATCATGACCCAAGCCAAAAATCAAGAGCCAGACCCTTAACAGACTGAGCCCCCCAAGTGCCCCTGTCATTGATATTTTGATAGGGATTGCATTGAATCTATGGATGGCTTTAGGTTGTGTAGACATTTTAGCAATATTAATTCTTTGCATCCATGAACATGGGATGTCTTTCCATTTGTGTCTTCTATTTTTTCCCCCACAAAGTATTGTAGTTTTATTGTACAGACCTCTTACTTTGGTTAAATTTATTTCTTTTCCTTTGGTTAAATTTATAGCTAGATACTTTATTGTTTTTTATGCTCTTGTAAACAAAATAGTATTTATTTTTCAGATGTTTCATTATTGGTGTATAAAAGTGCAACTGATTTCTGTATGTCAGTTTTATGTCTGCAACTTTAGTAAATTAGTTGATTAATTCCAAAGGTTTCTCTGGGTGAGCCTTTGGAATTTTCTATATACAAAATCATATCATCTGCAAATAACCACAAATTTACTTACTCTTTTCCAATTGGATGCCTTTTACTTCTTGTCTAGTTGCTCTAGTTAGGACTTCTAGTACTATATTGAATAAGAGTGTCAAGAGTGGGATACTTATCTTCTTCCTGATCTTAGAGGAAAAGTGTTCAATTTTTCACCATTTAATGTTAGCTGTGGGTTTACCATCTATAACCTTTATTATGTTGAGGTATGTTCCTTCTATACTCAATATGTTGTGGGTTTTTATAATGAAAAGATATATTCTGTCAAATCCTTTTCTGCCTCTGAGAGGATCATGCTATTTTTGTCTTTCATTCTTTTAATGTGATGTATTACTGAGTTCCATGTTGAACCATCCTTGCATCCTAGGGATATATCCCACCTGGTTATGTTGTATAATCCTTCTAATATGGTCTTGAATTCAATTTGCTATATTTTGTTGAGAATTTTTGTATCTATATTCATCAGGGATATTGATTTATAGTTTTCTTTCTTGTGGTGTCCTTTTTTGGCTTTAGTATCAGGATAGTGCTTGCCTTGGAGAATGATTTTGGAAGTGCTCCCTCCTCTTCAAGTTTTTGGAACAATTTGAAAAGGACTAACATTAATGTTTCTTTATATCTTTGGTAGAATTCACCAGTGACGCTGTCTGTTCCTGGGTAATTTCTGTGTTGGGAGGTTTTTGATTACTGATTCAATCTCTTTACTCATTATTGGTTTGTTCAGATGTCTACTTCTTCATTATTCAGTCTTGGTAGGTTGTGTTTTTCTAAGAATTTATCCATTTCTTCTAGGTTATCTAACTTGTTGGCATGTAATTGTTCATAGTAGTCTTTTATGATCCTATGCATTTCTGTATTATCAATTATAATGTCTCCTCTCATTTCCAATTTTGAGTCTTTTTTTTTCTTAGCCTATGTAAAAGTTTGTCAATTTTATCTTTTCAAAAAGAGAGGAAAATAAATACTATATCATTTATATGTGGAATCTAAATAAGCCAAACTCATAAAAACAGAATGGTTATAGCAGTTATCAGGGGCTAACCACCCTGGCAAGCAGGGAAATAGGAGATACTGTATAAGGGTACAAACTTGCAACTAGCAGTAATAAGTTTTAGAGAGCTGATGCATAGTAGAGTGAATACAAAAATAATGTATTACAACCCTCAAATTTGCTGAGACTAGATCTTAATTATCCTAACCACAAGAAGGAAATAATTATGTGACATGATAAAGATTCTATAATTACAATGGAAATCATATTACAATATATAAATGTATCAAGTCAACATGTTGTGCACCTTAAGTTACACAATGTTATATATCATATATATTTGAATTTAAAAAAAGAAAGCACACAAATTTTAAACCAGGCATATCCTCAGATGACAGCATGAGTAAAACTTACTTCCTTTTTTGCAATTTTCTATATTTTTGCAAATTTTCTTGCAATAAGCTTCTTTTCCTAAGGATGTCAGGGAATGAGGACAACCAGTCCATATCAGTGATTAATCTGCAGAGAATAGATTAGTATAATACTATAGGGGACCAACTTCCACAGCATGGATGAAGAAATTTTAGGCCAATCAAACAAAACATTGAAAATAGGTAATCTTAACCGTTGCTATAGTCACTGGAATCACACACGCTACACCAGGACACACCATGTGAGTCATAGCAAAGTTCAGTATCATATTAAAATTAATGCCATCGGGGGGATTATACTTTTAAAGAATGTTCTATAAACTATAGCCTACAAGACCACTGAAGTTTGAAAACTGTTTCCTTTTTCTCTAAAAATGATTTTGAAAAGTAGTTTTCTGACAATGATTAGGATGAGAAAGTATAGTTTTTATACTGGAAAGCTAGATCATTATGTTCCAGAGAGAAAAGAACTAATAATCAATTTAAAGAAAAGGAAGGAAGGGAGTGAGAAGGGAGGGGAAGGAGGAAGAGAGGGACAGGAGGGGAGGGAGAAAAGGATAAGCATATGGTCTTGATCAGGTATCCAGGAAACTTTTGCACCAATACATTTTCCCCCTTAGGAAAGCAAGTACACTGAACAGTGTGGAGTTACTCTAGCATAGAAAGTAATATGAATTTTTTTAGTTGGCATGGATCAGGGACAAGACAGAATGACTCTGAAACAATTCCAGGCAAACATGTCTTCACCAAGAGCATTATCTAGTCTGAACTGAGCTACTCAGCTCACAGGAGCTCATAGCTCTGCTGGACAGAACCCTGCTGTAGCTCTCCCACTGTGATGCAAGGGCTCCTTGGGCCTCCCATTGTGGTGATGACCAGGGCCCCACCCCACACTGCCAGTTACACAAAGCACATTCTAATGAGACACAAATTTTACAGTAGGATTTCAGGGCAAAGGGTGTCATATGTAAACAAACTCAAAATATTGTTACTCAAAAAAAGGTAACTACACAATTGGATTATAATGACTCAAAGGATGATTTCATAGAAATTCCAAACTACAATACCACACTCCTCAATGTTGGCAATTAGCAATTTAGGGAGAGAGTTTGGGAAATTTTGACCAAGGTAAGGTAAGGTATAAAGGATTATAGGATTGGGTGGCTCAGTCATTAAGCGTCTGCCTTCAGCTCAGGTCATGATCCCAGGGTTCTGGGATTGAGCCCCACATTGGGTTTCCTGCTAGGTGGGAAGCTTCCTTCTCCCTCTCCCACTCCCCCGCTTGTGTTCCTGTTCTCGCTGTCAAATAAATAAATAAAATTAAAAAAAAAGAAAGAAAGAAAAGGACCTATGGTAGTAATTAGTAACATTATTGATAGAGTCTGGGTATATTGTCTATTATTGTCTAAAAGTATATCCCCCTCACTATTGTGCACAGGCTCTATTTCATTTCTTGCCTACACACACTCATTTGCACAACTATAAATAGAAGAAATTGACCTCATGCACACATCTCTTTCCCAAGGACCTGGGGGATTAGGTCTGTTAAAAAAAACAGCCATTACTGAAAACAATAAGGAGTTTCCTCAAAAACCAGAACCTTAGGACCCAATACTTGGCTGTATGAGTGGATCCCCCAGAATGACCTTCTTAGAATGATTCCAGAGAATACTGAAAACATGAGTAACAGCTGATAACAGCTGAGCAGAGCAATGACAAAAAACGAATTTATTGAGCATTATTGAAATACTAAAAAATAAAACTTAAGTTGTATTATTTCTAGTCCTAGAAAAAAAAGGGAAAAAATATAAAAGTTGGCATTTTATTACACACGGTCACCTCCTTATGGCCAGAAAAAAAACACCTTTATTTGAGGCATAATTACTTCCCACAGGTGAATTTTTCTATACCATCTGAATTGTTGCTGTCTTTGAATTCTCTCCTTATACTTACCTTTCTCCTACTTGCAGGGTACTTCAAATGCTATTGAAAAAGAACAGCTCTTCTATTGCCAATGATTCTCCATTTTTTAATTATTATTAATTTTTTTATTATGTTATGTTAGTCACCATACAGTATGTCGTTGGTTTTTGATGTAGTGTTCCATGACTCATTATTTGAGCATAACACCCATGCTCCATGCAATCCATGCCCTCATTAATACCCATCACTGAGCTAAACCATCTCCCCCAAACCCTCCCCTATAAAACCTTCAGTTTAGGAAAAAAAAAATCTACAATGTTTTCCATTAAGTAATAAAACATTTTACGATTAAATATAGATTTTTCCCTCTTATGGTTCAAGTGCCACCACCATCACCCTTCCAGCTACCCTGACACACTTCATATCAGACTCAATGACTTCACTATTTAAGAGAATGCTTCTAACATGCTCCCCCTTTTTACACGTTGCTTTTTATCCAAAATGTTCTTCAATTTGTTCACCTGCCAATCCTGTATTTATTTTTGAAATTCAAGTGACACACCACTTCTTTAATGTAGTCTTCATCTACCTCTCTAGCAGACTTACATTTCTTTCTCTGAGTTCTGATGGCAATTTAAATGCTGTTTCACATGTATAATGTTATCTTAAAAAAAAGAAAACACTGCCTCTAGATTCAGTGCATTATGTTCATTTCTGATTTTAAAGACATAATTAATAATTTTCATGAAATTCACCCAATCCTAGGTCACCCAAAAAACCAAAGCTTTTATAACTCATGGTGGAATGGCATCTATGAGGCCATCTATCACAGTATCCCTGTGGTGGACATTCTTTTGTTTGCGGATCAACCTGATAACATTACTCACATGAAGGCCAGGGAAGCAGCTGATAGTTTGAATTTGAACACAATGTCAAGTACAGATTTGCTCAATGCATTAAGGATAATCATTAATGATCCTTCGTGAGTACAATGTTTTTTTTTTTTACTTGATACTATTTCTAGAGAGATGTTCATATGAAAGCCAGGCAGGCAGCAATGAGTCCTGATATGAAAACAATTATGAGTAAGATCTGCTCAATGATTTGAAGAACAATAATCCATTCTGAGTGTCAGAGTAAGTTTTTTTGATGGTTTTAGGGACGATGTTGTAAGAGGTTTAAGGATAGTAAGGAAATTTTTGACCTAATCAATAAAAAGAATCACCAAAATGGTTAAGAGAAAGATTAAGAGGAAGCATTGAGAACAAAGTTGAAGCAGGGAACCATGAGTATTATAACAGTACTAATCTGTACAGTTACGACTTTCAGCATGAGAACATCAATTGTTTTAAACTCTTCTAAAATGATTTAATTTCTGTAAACCAGCATGATGTTATCAATCTCGAATTCCCATTAAACACTTCTGAAATTTTCTATGCTAATATTTTTATTCCATCACTGATAAATTATAAATAACACAACTTTCAAATTTATCCAATTAAAACTTTGTGAATACTACTTATAAATACAGTTATATTCTTAGTAATTTTGGCTATGCTTGTTTTTATTTGATAGAACTGTAAAAATCAAAAAGTAATTGACTTGGAAGAGATCTACTGGAATATTCCTGTTTAAAAGCCAAATTTTCTGGACCAGAAATATTTGGTTTCCAAATTGTTTCAGGCTATACATTAATTTGCTATACTTTTCCTATTATTACTAATATCATAATTATGTATTTCCCCTTTTTGTTTCATAATGACTTTAGAATAAAATTTTGTGAATGTTTGGTTATAATATCACAGGGGGCATCTGCATTTTAAAAGCAATGTTAATTTTAATTTAGTCCAACGATTGTTCATCCTAAAAAAGCACCATGAGAAGCACATTTTTTTGTTGTTTTCTTAAGGATGGTTTCTTCCATTTGGCAGTTTAATGAAAAAGCATTATGTTTCCAAAATAGATGTCTTTCTACTTTTAATTCTTAATAAAGTAAAGCTGTGCCCCAAAAGTGAAAATTTATTAGCTGGTATGTATTGAATGCTTATGATATTGGTGCACATTGTACTAATTCTTTTGTATGGATTAAGTAACTTCTTTATTATAGTTTTCCTTACTGTATTACAAATATGTTTCAGGATTACTTCCGTCCTCTCAAAACCTCAGTGGTGCTCTCACTGTGGTTTTCAAAGAACAGGGACAAAAAGTTACCTCCATGGTTATTGCTACCGTGCCATAGCACTTAGTGATTTAAAGTTTGTAAAGCCCTTTTATTAATCCTTCTTCCTTGTCTTAGTCCATAATCATTTCAACAGTAGAAACAAATGCAACTAGCAATGCCTGCAAGTGAAATGTTGAGCACTCTCTAGATTCTAAAATGATAATACTAACAAGAAAAACCAAACACAAATGGAGTATCCAAATGATAGGGACAACTCCAAGAATCAATACATTATTCCCCCAAATAATCAGATTAAGAAAGGTACTATTCCTATCCATTCAAAAGTGAAAAACTGAAAAACAGAAATGATAAAAAAAAAAAAAAGTACGTAAGGTGTCAGAGTCAAGATTCCAATCAACACAATCCATTCTACGCTTGTAAGCACTACTTCACTGCTATTAAGTCAATACCAGCTCTTGATCAGCTCTGCCTGGACATGTCCCTAAACTTCACATGGACTTGTCTCCTATCTCTGGATTATGATAGTATTTTGATACTTGCTTACCAGATCTATTAACAACTCCTTACTGGATAATTCAAAATTTCCTTATCAAAATCATGTATTTTGATTTTTTTATTGCCTTTCAGAATTAACTCATTCCACTTCCTAAGCTAGAAATACTTGTCATCTCCCAGCTTCTTTTTCTTCACAGCTAAAGTCCTAGACATTCAACAAATTCCAGCCCATAAAAATCTTGTCTCTAAGAAAAACAATAGAATTTTTCTCCAGTGTTATGTGGCACTCATTTTTACCATCCACATGACACCTTACACATCCATACACATGAAAATTTCATTTATCTTTTTCATTTATCTTTTCTACTTTGTTCTGTAAATTATTTTTCTTTCAGCTATAAAGAGAAGGCTATGTGATTATCAGCCATTTATCATGATCAGCTTATAAAGTCTCTGGATCGAGCAGTCTTCTGGATTGAGTTTGTCATACCTCACAAAGTAGCTAAGCACCTATGCCCAGCTTCTTACAACCTCACCTGGTTCCAGTACCACTCTTTGGATGTGACTGGGTTCCTATTGGCCTTTGTGGCAATTGTTACTTTCCTTGTCATAAAATGTTGCTTGTTTTGTTGTCAAAAGTTAAAGAAAGAAAAGAAAAAAGGGAATAGATTTTTAAGACATAGTGGGCATAGTAAGCTGGCAAGCATAAGTAAGATCACTCCATTTAATTCAACCACTGTGGATCAAGTTGTGACAGATTCTCCTCCACATTTTATAAGACCTGTGCCTCACCCAAATATTTTACTCTTGGCTAACTATACCATGTTAGTTAATCCATTCTACCCTAAGAGGGAAATAACCCTATGTATTTTTGACAACTACTTCTCTCAATATTCTTGAGATTCTTCAATTCTGTTCATCAAACCAAAGAGGATATGCTACCTATAAAGATGGGTTATATTCTATTTATAATCCTCATTTTAAAAATCTTCAAATAATTCTACTTTAATACTGACATATATAATTTTGTAACTGAAAAAATGACTCACTAGGGTTTTAGTCTGTGACCTAAGAAGCCTGTTTTTACCACACATTTTCAGAAACATCTACTGTATAAATAAGATCAAATACATGTGCCCCTGACAAAGAATAACACAGCTGAACAACTAACTGTTAAAGGTGACAAAACAGATATTATTCATACAACTGTAGGAGAGAGAGAGATTCCAGTATAAACTGAGTTCCATTCCAATTAAGACAAAGGTGCCTGAAGTTTTTGGGGTTTTGTTTGTTTGGTTTTGGTGTTTTTGGTTTCCAGTTAGGTCTTTTTTGGTTAAGTAAGAGAAAAATCATTCCCCAGGGGGCAGCTTTCTTTCTCCTAAATAATTCTATAGCTTCTCTGTCACAAGATGCAAAAAGTCTGTTCATAAAAAAAAGTATTGATGCTCTGTCATTAGGTAGAGTATATATCTTGTTTAGTATCAAATGCTGGAAACACAGGCCTCAAGAGGGAAACAGAAATGAAAACCTTGTGCATAGGTGGGTATCCCCTCAGAAATGGTAAATACAGAATGCCAAAATTAAGCCCTTGCTGCCATCCTTCTTCCTCTCAGGACAAGCCAGAAGATCAGGGGGCCTCTGTACTCCTTGATGGATAGACAGACAGCCCCAGGTCCCACCAGCCCGCCACTCCTGGGGAGGCGTTCCAGGTCCAATTCCAGAGATCACATTTTTTTGAACAAAGACTTAATCAACATGGGAAGTGGGGCCATCTTTAAGGAAACAAGCCATGACCTAAGTACAGATGGAAGAGAAGTTAAAGTTTAGTCAAGAACCTTTAGCACAATGTTCAGGCAAGTCCTTTGTGTTTATAATTCACAACCCTCTTGAAATACAAAATATTTCCCATAAATTTCCTTTGTTACAGGAATTCTGAATGGTTCTAACTGGCTTCCTACCTAAAACTATGCACCAGTAAAAGCTTTGGTTGAAAGGACTAAAGATATATTCGACACAAAGCCTTGGATATGTCTGAGTATCTCTTCTCACTTTATTGAACAATCCTTTATAACTGGATAGTAAGACACAAAATAAAAGGAGAGTAGTAATGATAGGTGGGGCCCAGCAAGATTTAGTCCAATTGCTCTGGATTATGTTAGAAGATTTCCCTCCTCCTACAATAATCTCCTATTTTTTTGTGCTTACCTTGTCAAGTCAGATATTTCAAACTCCTTTAATATGTGGGATACTGAGGATATCAAAACAGAAACTTACATAACCTTTTTATTGATTCTTTTCTCACATCATATAGAAAAATAAACTGCTGATGGCATAAAGAGCCAAATATTGTGTGCAACAATTTTTAAAGTCCATGAATAAGAAAGCATTTGAAATAACAAAAAGGTCTCCAACACTTGCCTTTAAATATTGGTAAGACACATTTAGAGTTAGAATACAACTTACAAAGTAAACCACAAAAATATAAAAGAAACCAAGTTAAGAGCAGGTCTTCTGACTGACAAGAGATATATTTAAACAGTTGGGATGGAAATGAGGCATACTTAGCACTTTTAATTATATGGAGATTTTTACAGCATTATTCTATACAACAAAATTACTTTCAGCAATAATCACTGATGAAACAAATTATATTATTAATACCCAAAAAGGAAACAATGAGTATTTTATTAAACTTGGAATATATAATCATATCACTAAAAAGTAAAAAACAAATAGTAAATTATAAAGAAGAGAAAAGTAATGTGTTAATGTTCTTTAATTACATTAATGTCTTTTTAAAAAAAAAATAGTGCAGTGGGGGAAAGGGCAGAGGAGAGAAACCTTACACATACACATTAGCCTGAGGCATAACGAAGCTCTACGTGTACTACCCAAGCTGAATTCCAATCTACTTGTTTTCCTAATGAAGTAACTTCTACAAATAAGATAATGAATGACTTTGTCAAAATTGGTCTTTGCAATCCTTAAACCATATAGCCAGATACATAAACCTATGTCCACTTATAGGTGATCATGAATTCTCATTCCTTTTAATTCTGAAAAGTTGCACAAACAAGATAATACTTAGAGTTAGGAAAGGATGTAAACATAAAGGTACATTTAGCAAAGTCACAAAAATCCCATTATAAATTCCAAAAATGGCAATACTATCCATGTGTTTGGTTCCTCAAGATTGATTCTAGCAGCTTTCAAATGTCTAAGAAGTCCAAAAAAACTTAAACACAAAAACTCCAAGTGGTTACAAAGAATAACAGAACTGATGTAACTTTTTTCATCTTTATAGTCTCTGTGCTAGTATTGTTTATTTCAAATATTTTGCTTACAATCAGAATTACATAAGCACCATAGAGATCGAAGACAAAAATCAAATGATTATGGACTTAATCTTGATAATAATGCAGGAAGCTGGGTCCATCTATGTCAGGAACGGTGTAACCAACAGTTTTAGTTCCATATTCCATAGAGAATGCAACGTTTATTAAAGCATAAGTAATACAAATTTACGGCTAGTTTTCTTCTCATATTTTTTAGTATCTCTTTAGGCCTAATTTTTAAGTACATTCTTTAAATATATGTTCTTACAATGCAACAAGAGTCACAAAAATTACTGAATAATAAAAAAGAAAGGTGAGGCCTTTAAAGGGACGGGTCTCCCTGACACTATGCAGTCACCCCAATGTCCTCTACTGATGAAGCATGACATTTAGCCAGTTAGCAAAGAAGAAATGTTGACAGCGTTTGAATTCAATATCACAAAGCTGAATCTGAAGCCGAGACACAATAAATTGAAAACTGGCACAGCAGACGATATTACAAATTTCTCATTTGTTAACATCCCAAAGATTTTGTGCACTGCATCATGGTAAAACTCAGATGAATAATTTTAAAATGTAGTTTGTGAAATGGGGGGTATAGGGAAGTCCAGCCTCCAAAGATGAGGCTGAAGGAGGCCCATTGAGTCTGTAGCCTCGTTGATCTCCAAATGTGTAAGAATAGACACACTAGCTGGCTAGATTCTTCGTAGCAGTAGTAGTTAGAGGGAGTCATTCTGTTGGGCCCACGTGTAACCATCTCTGCACCCATCACCAATCTGTTCAAACAGCCATCAAACCAGCACTATAGTGATCAGTTATTTGGTGCCTCTTCTATGGTGGATATGTATTTTACCAACTCAAACTATATGGAAAGGCATTTCATTTATTCGACTGACACATTTCCTAATTCTTTAACTCATGGCCATCTTTTTGTCTATTCGGGTTTGTTGTTTGCACGTACACTGCACTCATTCTCTACTGTGGTGTTTTTCTACTGACTCTTCTTTGGTGACAAAAAAGCCACAAAAGGTACATTTGTTATCTGTAAAAAATCTAGAATTCTGGGGTCATGGATGACAGTGGCTCAGAGTGGCAAAGAAATAAGGTCAATGAAAATTATATAAACTGGTAAAAATTAATCAGAAATCCTAAGTCAGAGAAGATGACCTTTGGAGCTATGATTGACCAATCTCAATGAGGACAAGCAGGATGCAAGAGTTCGAATGTCATGAAACAAAAATTGAGGCAAATACATTGACTTAATCACAAATGCTTCAATGAAGAACAGGATGGGTGAATAAGACCAGGAAAACAATCAGAAACAAGAGTTTTAGAAGTACAACAGGTAATCAGGAAAGTCTAAAGGCTCTACGCTTTTAGAAACTCGTAATCCTGCTAGGCTGCAGCAGAGGCAATCAAAAAACATTCTGAAGGGATGTTTTCACAATACATGTGGAATATTTGCAGAAATCAATACCTGTTGAAGATTAACTCATAAAAATTACATGAGGAGATAACCAACTATACAAAATAGGATGATGTGCACCTAAGAGTGTAGATAGAGAAAAAAAAGTGTTTAGACATGAAAGAATGGCTAACATAAGAATGGAATGTGTTGAGAAGGATGTATAAAAGAACCATTCTGAAATTCTAGAAATCAGAAATTCATTTATTACATGAAATATAACTGATTGTATGAAATAAAATAGAACTGAATGGATGAATAGAAGAATGAACAAGGTCAGCTGTAGAGATTTAATGAATTTTCTGTTTTCCTGACTGAACCTTGATTGATAGAGCCCCCTAGACCTAAAGGCTTTAGGAATTTCCAGTAAACTGATCAAAATATAGGTGTTACCCACCAACCCCTTGGAATATTCATAAATCTATATTGAAACAAAAATAAATAAGTGGAGGAAAGGGGAAGTTCTTCCTTATGGCAAAATTCCAATTAATAATTATAGAAGAAATTATGGATACAGATATCACCATCAGGTAGACACCACAGTAGTATTTGTCTTAGGCAAGAATTATCAATGGATACTAAAATTAGAAGGCAAAGGCATGATGACAAACAGGACATTTACAAAGTCTCGAACTACCTCCTCATAAAATAATTTCAAAAGGAAAAATCTTAACTTTATAGTGCAGAAACCTGCAGACATTATCTTAATCAAATGATCAGAGTTAGTAACACCATTAATGAGATACAATAACATCATATGCTTCATGAAAATGACAGTGAAAAGAGCACATCACTTATTCAGTATTCTTGTGCAAAAATGCACAACCTGAAGGTTTCATAGAGAAAACATGAAGCAAACCTAAAACTAAAGGTCATTCTATCAAATAATTGGCCAAGAATTAATCAAAAGTGCTAAAATTAAGAAGAAAAGAAAAAGACCAAAAGATTACTTCAGATTAAGAGAGAGTAAGGAAGTTGACAACTAAATGCAACATAGGATCCTGGATTGGATCTTGGCACAAGAAAAAAAAAAAGTCTAGAAGCTAGACACCTATACTGTGGTCCCTATACCCTACCTACCTCTACCATTCTCCTTACTCTCCCCACCACCAAAAAATTTGGGTCCTTTTCTAAAGGAAATGAAATAAATTGTCCAGGGTGAAATAAAGTAACTAGAGTCAATGTAACACATCTACTTAAAGTCTTTCTCATTCTGACATTTACAGGTCCCCTTAGGTAATGGCTAGTATATACATACTTAGCATGAAAGTCAAAGTTGGCCAAAAATAAAAGTCTTAGACAAACTTAAAAAAAAACAAAAAAACAAAAACAAAAACCATCCACTCAACAAATCCTTCACTGGTACAAAGAGATCCCAGTGAGTCATTCCATTGCCTCATTCTTAAATATAAACAGACAACTAAAGATTAGCAAACATTTGGGAAAATCTAGTAAAATGGTAGAATAAAGCTAAAATAAACACACACACTCTCTCTCAACAGACATAATGAAGAATTTTTGAAAGATTAGTAACTTCAGATATCAAAAATACTTCATCCATATACTATAAAACGGAAAAAAGGAAGAGCTTTTATATATTTCACAATTCTTATGCCCCATCTCATGCCTTTTCAGCCCATTTTTTCTCCAGTTTTTACTGTGACAAGGAGCTTTTGTAGTTTTAACCTAATAGCAAAGCTCTCTCTTTTTTTTTCAGCTCTCTCACTTTCTGTGCTATGACTTGACACCATTGCATACAACTGCTGAATGAACTCACCTAACACTCACATGTGTATAATTTAGCAGTATGTTCAACAGAAACTCCCTCCTATCCTTCAGGTAGTCATTTGAGGGTATATTCCACAGCTGCTTACTGGGTCTCAGTGGGATTAAATGCCAGTTGTCCACAGTGATGATCAACTCTGTAATACATGGGTACTGACTTTTCTCCCTTCCCTGGACTTCCCTGTTTCACCTTTCCCTATCCTTTACTCCTGGAACCCTTGGATTTCTCAAAATAAACTACTGCATTCTGATCCTTATCTCAGGCTCTGAAGAGAACACAGACTGAGATCACCTGTACCAGAACTGGCTTTAAAAGTAGACCCACAAGAAGAAACTTGGGAACTGGACAATTCATTTATAACTGGCAAGAATCATCTCATTGCTAATGACATGTGCAAGGGTGACAACTCCTAAAATTCAGTAAAATCACAATTTTTGATTCATGTAGGGGAGTAAAGAATGGGGAAGGTAAAGTACTGACTTACAGACTCTATGGGCACAACGGTGATCCCATAGTATATAGAGTGAAAACTGCTTTAGTTAACTGTTTTAGAAGGCTTGAAATTAGACAATGAGGGCTCAGTTGAAACAAATATCAAATTGAAACATACTGTGAAAGTCAGAAGTTCTCCTTGGCAGTGTTTAGACTCTTTTCTTCTGAAGCAGCAGAAAACATGGTTTAGAATTTATTGCAAAGATAGCAGAGCTACAAAAGAGATTTAACTCACAACTTCAACAGGCCTCCTATGCCGAATCCAGGGACTGGATAGAAAAAGAATGAAACCCTGAGACCTGGGGTGGAGGAATAAGTCTGAAAATCTTGACTCCCCAGTTTCTTCTGGGCTCTGCTTCTGGGGGTAGGTTGGTAAAGAAAAATCTACTGGGGACACACAGTAAGGTTTCCACCCAACTAAAGCTATGACTCATTCTGGACTCCTCATATCGGTGAGATAGAAAATAGTTCTTATTAGTGGGGACAAGTGACTCTGACATTACTCTCATTAGGATCACAGTTACACGACAAGAATAGGGATTTTTCCAAGACTCAGGAGATGTAGAAGAATGACTAAAATTCAGAGAGGTAGGAACTCAGTGCCTAATGGTAAGTCTTAAGCGTGTACATGCAGCAGCCATGATCCAAGAAGGTTAAGGTAACATGGGTGGGGATGAAGGCTCATGTCACCCCATCAGACTAATAATTTAGAACAGTCAAACTGCTGGCCCAGAGAGAGGGAAATACGAAATCTGTAATAGAGGAGGAAGATGGTAAATATTTATTATTCCCTCAGAACCAGTTGCATAGTGAGGACAAAACCTTGTTCTTACTAACACAACACCCTTTGGTAAGGCTGAAGTTGGCCACCATACTGAAAACTCTGTCACTGATTGGACTTAATAGAGGGCACCAAGGAATAAGAGCATTGCAAAATGTGGACTATGTTTATCGCTCATTTTGCCCCACCTCACCTCTTCACTGCTTTCTATCCTGCCACCACCCTTGTTTTCCTTCAGCCACTGCATTATCAATCAGTTTCCTTAGAGAGCTAACCAGTCACTTAGCAGCTGTCCTGCACAATCTTGCTATCTGCCCCCGAGTCTCTCTGATCTTACTGTGTGGGACACCTCAGAGAAGCTATGTTGACCACATGAACATCCAAATACAGCAGAGATACACCATACACAACCCTTGACAAATGGGAGACAAGAGCCGTACATAATACATTCTCTCCTCTACCATTTTTTAGGCAGCCTAATCTAAGAAGCATTCTACATACCATTTTAGATGATCGCAGCAGGACAGAAACCAATTCTCCACAGCAGTGACCAGGGTGATAATGAACCTTGGTACTGGTTATCCCTCCTTCCTTATGTCACTTTCCTTTTCCACATTCCTGTTTCACAGGATCAGTTCTAGAAACAAAATACTAACATGCAAGCCCTTTTCTTAACTGCAGCTTTCTTGGGGAAACTAAGCTAAGAGAGATATTCCTGAAAGATAAAAATATAGTGACTGAACTTGAAATACATGAAAACAAAAGGAAATCCCTCGGGATGTATAAACAAAAGACAAAGATGACAGAAAATGTGACAAATGAGAGAAAGTGAGTATTGATCTAGGTAGTAAGATAAACTGAAGAAAAAAAGAACTGAGAAGGTAAAAAGCAGCAATTAGCAAAATGTAATGAAGTTTTCCAGAGTAGACATGTGATCTTCAAAAACAGCCAATGGGAGAGCCAAGAGCCAAGTTGGATGCATAAAATATACATTACTATGAAATTTTAAACAAGGATAAATGGAAGATTCTAAGAGATTTGAGAAGGGAAAATCTTTGATTACCTGCAAAGGAACGGGAATTGTATGTACTTCCCCCCAGCATCCCTTCAGCAACAAGAAATAGTAGCACGACAGATCAACATCTTTATTTTTCTGAGAGAAAAGTATTTTTAATCTAGAGTTTTATATCTCAGCAAATTAGGTATCAAGTATTCAGAAAACAGAATTTCAAATATTTTAGGAATTAAACTCACATATCCTTTCTACATCAGAACATACTAGGTTATACTGCAATGATAACCCCCAAATTTTCCAGTCTTAAAACAATAAAGGTATATTTCTCTCTCATGTTCCATGTCCACTGCAGTTACATCGAAAGTTCCGTCTCAAGTTATCCTCATCCCAGAAACTGCCACTATCTGGAACATTTCTGGTGACTCTCACATAAGAAAAGAGGCTTTTCACTGAGGAAAAGTAAGTTAAATTTACACAGCAGAAATATACAAACCTACAGTGTGCCTGGAAGGTGGGTGGTGTGTGCAGGGGAAAAAAATATATGGTAAACAGCACTAACGACATTAAACCTTCTGAGGCAATTATGTGAAGAATTTACTCCAATAAAACAAAACTCTAAACCAAGAAACAAAAAGAAACTGGAATCACTAAACAGTGGATTCACTGTGGATTTGCTGTCCCAAGTCATATAGTCAGGTTGGAAAAGAAAGACACATGGCTCCAGCAGAAGAGGTCTTAGTTAAAAATGAGGAAAATAGAAGGTGACAAAAAACCTGCTCAGCAGGAAGCCTGGGTATCCCTCTCCCACTTCCCCCTGCTTGTGTTCCCTCTCACTGTGTCTCTGTCAAATAAATAAATAAAATCTTAAAAAAAAAAAAAAAGAAAAACTCAAAAAGTGAGGATGTGATGAAGAAAAATTACTGGGGGGAGGTTGTTTAAGGTGGACTGAGGAGGAAGAAGAGGTAAAGAGGTAAAGAAAGAGGGGGGGAAAAGGAAGAAGAAAGATAGGGGGAGGGGAGGAAGGAAAAAAATCCAATTAAAATTTACCCTAGGAATATTATCCATTCAGGAGCATGGGTGTCATGACATATAACACATAAAGAAGTAAACAGTATTATTTGGCTTTGGAGTGAATAATGGTTGCAATATACTAAGCAAAGAAAATATTTATGGACTGTGTTAAGAATTAATCTACAAATGGCAGAAGCTTTAACTAGTTACAAAACAATATGTTATCAACATTGATAATGTGAAAGTAGATTTTATAGTAGTTAGCTGAAGGCAGGAGGTTAATGAAGGTAGAGAGGTTAAGTGGAAGGACAGAAGAACAAATTTCCTCATCTTACAAAATGAAGAGACAAGTGAAGCTTTCTCTAAAAAAAAAAGATGGTGGTCAGTTTCTCAGTGGAGGAATTGAGACTAAAAATGTAGCTGATTTGGAAGGAGGCAATTTTATGAGTGTTGGGTAAGTTTATTAAATACATATACATTAACTACACTTTATAAATTTTGAAACAACTATATACTATTACTTAGAAATGTGACAACTATCAGCAAAAACAAAAACTGAAATGGTTAAATAAGGCTGATCATCAGAAGATCTACTTCTTTTTCAATATAAGCCCACAAATACCATTTGATCTATTTAACCACATGTATGAATTCTTAAGTTTTTGCTAAGTTGTTTTTTCCCCCCTTCCTCAATGAAGTATTATCATTAAAGTCAATAACTAGACAAGAATGTTTAGTTGTTAATCTTAACTATTCAGTACTATACTGGAAAGCCTGGCAAATTCAAAAGAAAAATATGTAAAAATAATAAAATTTGGCACACAGGAAGAAAATATGTCATTTGTGGGTAATATGGTACTGAGAAAAAAAATCAAACAAAACAAATGAAAAATTATCACACATTAAATTCTGTATGATAACCAATAAGAGCAGTGTCAAAAATCAGCTTATTTCCAGGGCACCTGGGTGGCTTGGTCAATTAAGCATCCTGACTTACGATTCCAGCTCAGGTCAGATCTCATGGTTGTGAGATTTTAGCCCAACTTCCACACTCAGCAGGGAGTCGGCTTAAAAATTCTGTCCCTCTGACCCTCCCCTCCCCACCCCTAACAATAAATAAATAAATAAATAAATAAATAAATAAATAAATAAATAAATAAATAAATATCAGTATATTTCTTAGGAAAAAATCATAAAGTATTAAAGAATTTGTCACAATAGTAACAGAAACATAAAATAAAAATAATCCTAATGAGAAATGTGTAATACATATTGGAAGAAAAATATAAAGATTTACTTAAAAACATAAACAAAAACATGAAAAAATGACAAGAACTACCATGTACCTGGATGGTTAACCTCAACATTTAAACTATTCTCTCCAAATAGTTAATGGACTCAATGAATTTATTTCAAAATCCTAAAAATACTTTTAAAAGGTGCAAAAATGTTATACTGTTATTATGGAATATGAAATCCACAAAAATAAAAGGAAAACTGAAAGTGAACAATACACACTGGAGTAGACTACAGTTATAAAACACTGTGGCCCTGCTACAGGCATAGATATGTACATCAACTATCAGACTAGCATCCAAAACAGAACCAGGTATATATAGATATTTAGTGTGCAATAAAAAAAGGCTTGAAAATCATTTAGACATGATTACTCAATGATAAATGGTGTTGGAACAATATGCAATGAGGTCCCAAAGCCATATTCTTACAAAAACAAATTTCAGCTCGAATATTAGATTTAAATGTAAAAGAAAACCACCAAAACTTTAATATTTAAAAATATATAAAAGAAAGTGGCATTGAAATTGGCAGAAAAACAAGAGCCCATAAGTAAACTACTTACGTATTTAGCTATATGAAGATTTAAACTTTTATATGAAGGAAAATACCACAAACAAACAGATAACCTATCATTAGTAGAGAATACATATCACAAACCATTAATATTCATGTGTATTATTCATATGCTTTTAAATAATATGTATAATAAAAAAGTACTCACAAATGTTTATGAGCAGAGATTAGGAAAAGGAAATGCCATGAAAAGAAATATAAATGGTTAAATGAATTTATGAAAAGATGCTTAAATTGATAAATAAGTACGGAAAACACAAATTAATATAAAAATAAAACAGCGTTCTTCTCCTGTTAGACTGACAGGAATTTAAGGGCTCTAAATATTCCAGTACTGATAAGAGACTATGGTAAATGGGCAAGTCTCAGAGACTGTTAAAATAAATTGTACAACAGTTTGAAGAATGACTTCACAATACGTATCAAAATGTAAAATGACCAACTATATCATTCAAGAATACTATCTTACGAAAAATAGTTTAAATGTTAAAATATAGGTATACAAGAATATTCATTACAGCATAGTTGTAAGAGCAACAGTGAGCATTTCTCTAACTGCCCAAGGATAAGTAAATGGATAAAGACATTTTGGTACACTCATTATTAGAAAATATGAAGCCAGTAAAAAGAAAGAAAGGCATTCAACATGTACTAACTCAGAAACATGTCCATGGAACACCATGCAGCGCAAAATAGCTATTTGCAGAAGCATATGATATTTTCTAAAAATAATCTTAAAATAAAGCATACAGATGATTATATAAATATTTTTTAAAAGCCTGGAATAATAAATATCAAACTGATAACACTACCGATGGAAATTAGATTAGATTGGAAAGCGAGACTATCACATTTTATGTACTTTTTAATATTTGTTCAAGGGGTATCCACTACTGTTGTAATTTCAATAGATCATTATGGTACTTCCAGAATTTTCCAAAGTATTACTTTACATTAAAAAAAAAAAAACCAACCCAGTAAATAATTCCTGGCAATCTAGCTCCAACATAGCTTTGAATATATTTTCAATGGTAGTCCTCACCTATTTCCAACACCCACCCATACATCTATACCATTTCTAAATCTCATTCACTTCCCCAAACAATCCTCTTCATCATGAATTTAAACTCGCATTCTATGTATTTTATCACCATATAAGATTTAACCTCCTTGAAGGCAGAGATTGTCTTTTATATCTCCCAAAGTATCCCACTGAAAATGTTTCATACATTTTTTGTTGAATTTAAGGTAAATTTACTGGCCTGCTATATTGACTATACTTTCAAAATCTGTACTAGTTCAGATCTGCTTACCATTTTTAATGAAACTCTAAGACTAGACAGACAGTAGGAGTTTTGGAGGAAGCAGTTCAAGATAGTAATGTAGAAAAGATCCTGAACCTGCCTCTTCCCACAGACACATGCAATCTACAGCTACATATGTAAAATTTCCTCTGAGAAAGACCTGGAAACTAGCTGAGCAACTCCTTTACATTGGGCAAATGAGATAGAGGCCATGTTAAGGCAAAGAGGAGAGCGTGGGACCCAATCCCACCATAAACCCCACCCCCAGTGTAGTGAACCACAATCAGGAGGACACTTCCAACCCTGAAACTTCTTTCTGAAGAGCAAAGGCTTAGTCCCCTAAATTGGACACCCTTCTAAGACCCCCAAAATGTGTGGTTTGAAAGCTAATGGGGCTCATGTCCACAAGACCCAAAGGACTGTAATGAACTGAGAAACAGCTCTTAAAGGGTTCGCATGCAGACTCACTTACCACAGGGCCCAGTGTAGAAGCAGCTATCTGAAAAGCTTCCAAACCTACGTGGAAAAAAACTCATTTGCTAGCCTTTTTTTTTTTTTTAATTTATTCATTTGACACAGAGAGAGAGATTACAAGTAGGCAGAGAGGCAGGCAGAGAGAGAGGAGAGAGGAGGAAGCAGGCTCCCCGCTGAGCAGAGAGCCCGATGTGGGCCTCGATCCCAGGACCCTGGGATCATGACCTGAGCCGAAGGCAGCGGCTTTAACCCACTGAGCCACCCAGGCGCCCTCATTTGCTAGCCTTAAAAGCACTGGCCAGAAGGGCAGGACAGGAGCTTTCTGGGATACTCTCCAGGGATAGAGGCTGCTGGGAGCCACTTTTGACACTTTTTCCTCCCTCTGCTCTCATCTTCATACTCTCCCCCTCTACCAGTCTTCAAAGTGCCAGAATCCCCCAGAGGGAAGCTTTTACACTCCTCTGATCCCGTTTTTACATCTGGTATCCCCGATCTTATGGCTGCAACTCAGGGGAAGCCCTTGATCACTTGGTCCTGGAGGCCCGCGGGGCTTGTACTCTTCGGTCCCATGGGACTATAACAACTGGGAAGGCAGCTCTTGGCAGATTACCATCCTAAGGGTTCTGCACAGATAGCAGACAGAAGCACATCCTCAGTCTTTCTGAGAAAGAGGCCTATTTTCAGGAGCTTTGGCCTAAGGGCCAGCCTTCTAGTCTGGCACACTTCTAGAAGCCAATAGAGATGCTCTCAGGATACTGTTAAAACTAATAAACTCAGTAAAGTTAATAGGTTACAAAAGCAATATAAAAAATTTGTTGCAGGGCATCTGGGTGGCTCAGTTAAGCGTCTGCCTTTGGCTCGGGACATAATCTCAGGGTCTTGGGCTTAAGCCCTGTGTTGGGCTCCCTGCTCAGCGGGGAGTCTGCTTCTCTCTGCACCCTCCTCATGCTCTTGCTCTCTCTCTCTCTAGTAAATAAAATCTCTAAAAAAATTTTTTGTGTGTTTCTATACACTAATAATGATCAGAAAGAGAAATTAAGAAAACACATTTACAACCACATCAGAAAGAATAAAATACCTAGCAATAAATTTAACCAAAGAATTGAAAGACCTGTATATTGAACACTATAAGATATTGCTGAAAGAAACTGAAGATGACACAAATGAATGGAAAGATATTCTGTACTCACAGGTGAGAAGAATTAATATTGTTAAAATGTCCATACTACACAGAACAACATACAGATTCAATGCAATTCTTATCAAAATTACAATGGTATTTACCACAAAAACAGAAGAACAATCATAAAATGTGTATGGAAACAAGACCCTGAATAGTCAAAGCAACCTTGAGAAAAAAGAACAAAAGAAAACACACTCCCTGATTTCAAATTGCATTACAAAGCTATAAAGTAGCTTTGTCGTTTTTTAATTACAAAGTAATTAAAACTGTACGGTAGTAGTGGGGTGCCTGGGTGGCTCAGTCAGAAAGCGTTAGACTCTTGATTTCAGTTCAGATCTTGATCATGATCTTGGTCATGAGTTCAAGCTCCACACTGGGCTCCACGCTGGGCACAGAACCTACTTCAAAAACAAAATCACAAAACAACGGAACAGAATCTGGAATCCAAAATTAAACCCATGCATATATGGTCAATTAATTTACAACAAAGGAGCCAAGAATATACAATGAGGAAAGAACAGTCTCTTCAATACATGGTGTTGGGAAAACTGGACAGCCACATACAAAAGCATGAAACTAGATCACTGTTCTACACCATACACAAGTTAACACAAAATGGACTGAAGACCTGAACTTAAGACTTGAAATCGGAGAACTCCTAGAAAAAACATGGCTGGCGAGCTGCTTGACATTGGTCTTGGCGATGATTTTTTAGATAGGACTCTAAAAGCAAAAGCAACAAAAGCAAAAATAATTAAGTGGGACTGTATCAAAGTAAAAAGCCTCTGCACAGCAAGGAAATCAACAACAGGATGAAAAGGCAACCTACAGAACAGCAGAAAATATTTGTAAATCACATATCTGATAAAGGGTGAATATCTGCAATATATAAAGAATTCATAGCAACTCAATAGCAGAAAAATAATCCAATTAAAAAATGGGCAAGAAAGGGTACTTGGGTGACTCAGTCAATTAATTAAGTGTCTGCCTTTGGCTCAGGTCACGGTCCTAGGATCAAGCCCTAATTCCTGGCTCCCTGCTCAATAAGGAGTCTGCTTCTCCCTTTCCCTCTGACCTTCTTCTCCACTCCTGCTCCTGTGTGCTCTCTCTCAAGAAATAAAATCTTAAAAAAAAAAAAGGGCAAAAGATCAGAAGAGACATTTCCCCAAAGAAGGCATACAGATGGCCAACAGGGTACATGAAAAAGTGCTAACATGACTAATTACCAAGAAATTCATATCAAAACCACAAGGTACTACCTGACACCTGTTAGAATGGCTATTATCAAAAAGACAAGAAATACCAAGTGCTGGTGAGGAGGTGGAGAAAAAGGAACCTTTGTGCACTGTTGGTAAGAATGTAAATTGATTCAGCCACTGCAGAAAAGTGTTAACTTTCCTCAAAAAATTATATAGCTACCATGTGACCCAACAATTACACCACTGAGTTTCTACCCAAAGAAAATAAAAACACCAGTTCAAAGATATATATGCACCCCAATTTTCACTGCATTACTTAACAATAGCCAAGACATTGAAAGAACCGAAGTCTCCATAGGTGGACAAAGTGGGTAAAGATAGGATACACAAATGTATGTGTGCATGTGTGCACACGTGCACACACACACATTAGATTACTCAGCCATAAAAAGAATAAAATCTTGTCATTTGAACAACATGGAGAAACCTCGAGGGTATTATGCTAAGTTAAATAGGTCTAACAGAGAAAGATAAAGGCCATACAATTTCATTTATACATGGTATCTAAAACAAAAACCAAACAAAACCCAGACTCACAGAGAACAGATTGGTGGTTGCCGGAGGAGAGGGGGGTGGTGGTGGGAGATGATATGGGTGAGGGTGATTAAGTACAAAGGTCCAGTTATAAAAGCAGTCACCGGGATACAATGTACAGCATAGGGAATATAGTTAATAACAGTGCATTAACTTTGTAAGGTTAGAGTAAGTGAACTTTGGTGATGACCATTTTGCAATATATATTAAATGTCAAATTCACTATCTTGTATACCCAAAACTAATATAATGTTGTATGTCAATTATGCCTCAATAAATTTCAAAAACAAATTGTGGGCTATTGAGTTAAATGAGGCTCAAAATAGGGCCCCTGGGTGGCTCAGTGGGTTAAAGCTTCTGCCTTCGGCTCAGGTCATTATCTCAGGGTCCTGGGATGGAGGCCCACGTTGGGCTCTCTGCTCAGCGGGGAGCCTGCTTCTTCCTCTCTTCTCTCTGCCTGTCTGCCTACTTGTAATCTCTCTCTGTGTCAAATAAATAAATAAAATATTTTAAAAAATAAACAAAAAACCAAAAACAATGAGGTTCAAAGCCTGACTTTATTGCATGCAATAAAGTCTGAAGCACCCATCAAAGATGATGTGATGATTAAATGTGACATCACAAAAGTTCTATTTCAACTTTCCTCCTTTACCACATTTTTTACTATGCAACTCCAATGTACCCTGAGCACCCTTCCTCCACATCCACACTTGGATCTGATGAGTCCAGTTACAAAACATAACCCTGTATGACTTCTGGATGAGCCAAAATGTACTTTGTTTGTCCCTAATGATCCTGCGCCCTCACCCTCTAGATTTTATTCACATCTATGACCTCGTCCCAAATCCTTGGCTGTACCTGCAGCAGGGTCTTTGTTTCAAGGTCCAGTGAAAAATAAGAGTTTCTCAAAGATTAAAAAAAGTTCTATTCTATTCTATCATGCAAGATAATTCTTTGTCTTCTTGTCGGTTGGATTTATCTTAAACGAGGTTCCTGAAACTGGCTAAGTAGTTTTAACCATTCCAGGCTTTAGAGTCACAAAATTTTGTTCCCTGAAGTGAAAAAGTATCTCGTCTAGTATCTGTCTCCTAAGAGCAAGTAAGTCTCTTTCCCAGAAATCCTCAGAAAAATTCCAATGGCATTTCATTGGCCTATGTATGGTAAACTGCTCAGTTCTAAGCCAAGCCCTGACTGATTTAGGCGTTCCTAGGGGAATAAACCAATATAGGCCAATCAAGTCTACTCTGAGGATGGGGCCAGCTATTCCTAAATCACACGGGTTATGGTGGGACAGGATACTTAAGTGATAAAGAACTATTAGGATGAAGAAAAGAATGGGGGCCATACAAGAAATCAATAACCATTATTTAAAATTTATTTAAAAATTTAAATTTTAAATTCACAATAACCATTATTTAAAATTTATTAATAAAAAGTCAGGGGGGGGGTGCCTGGGTGGCTCAGTGGGTTAAAGCCTCTGCCTTCAGCTCAGGTCATGATCCCAGGGTCCTGGGATCGAGGCCCGCATCGGGCTCTCTGCTTGGCAGGGAGCCTGCTTCCTCCTCTCTCCTCTCTCTCTGCCTGCCTCTCTGCCTACTTGTAATCCCTCTGTGTCAAATAAATAAATAAAATCTTAAAAAAAAAAAAAAAAACAGTGGGGTCTGTTCTCAAATTTTCAAACTGTGTGTCCTCATGGCAGTAATGATAGCTGCGTGTTTCTAAAGATGTCTGCTGACAAAGTATGATAATATATATGATGATATAATAGCCCCAGTTTTTGCATGAAGTTTTCTATACAAAAGAACATTAATATGATTTTGAAATAAGACATGACAAAAATGCGGATTTAATCTTACCCAAATCTCCAAAAGAAAGTCTGTATAATGTGCATTGAAGGTTTGAAAACACAAAAATAAAAAAAAGAACAAATGTTCTGAGCGTAAAATTAATCCCAGTAACATTCTATCCCCATAGATTTCAGTTAAAAACTTTCTGAATTTAAATAGAAAATACTTCTTTCATCTAAAGGGAATATTCCCATAAAAACCACTTAAGTCTTCATTTGTATCAGGGCACCTGGGTGGCTCAGTCGGTTAAGCCTTTGGCTCAAGTCATGATCTCAGGGTGCTGGGATCAAGCCCTGTGAGCAGGGAGCCTGCTTCACCCTCTCCTACTCCCCCCTGCTTGTGCTGTCAAGTAAATAAAATCTTAAAAAAGTCTTAATTTGTACCAAAATTCTCATCCACTTCTCAAATATACTACAAATGAACTAAGTATGCATTTTTGCATTCTATAAGCCCTTTATTTGCCAACAGATTTCATATTTTCAGCCCAAAACTAAGCTTACATTTCAGAATCACCGAGTCCCTTAGAAACTTTGAGAGGCTAACTGTAGCCTCCTATCTTCTTGCCATGTAATTTAAAAACAAAGTTCCTTTCAGTGACATCAGTGTAAGCCAAATCTGTTTACTGACCTGTTATAACCTGAATATCATTAGTAGGATTGAACAGTCTTTCAGATGCCACAAAGACACACAGACAAGAAACTAAAAGGGAAACACAGATGTGTGAGATTCAGAAACAAGGAAGAGGCAAAAAATTAGATGACCCGGATGACTATAAATGAAGCTGTAAGATTCCTATCTCTACTACAATGAACTTGAGATCTAAAAGTTTGCCTTCCCACCCCACAAAAAAAAAGGGTTTGGCCCAATGATGTCACGTGCCTCATTTTTAGTAAGTGTATCAGGTTGCATTAGGCATTTTTTCTACCCAAATCAAACAATATTAAAAATCAGGATAAAATAATTCATGTGTCAGTCACCCTCACCTTGAGGTCAGGAAACTCTAGTCAGTGAAATGCTGGCAACAATTCTTTCCTTCTTATTATTCGATATATCCAACATCCCTTGGGATAATTTTAATAGTATAACAAAGCAGGATCTATGTCCTTCAGAGGAGTGATCAATGCATTCTACAACAGGATGAAAAGAGATATCCAGAAGGAAGCTATGCCTATGACAAAATATTCTCAGTGAGTGAAAGTTAGACATTCAGATATTAGTTCTATATGAGATTGTGCATTAAATTTGGCCAGGCATCTGTTACTTTGTCATTTGGAAACTGTCTTTCCTAATGTAATTCCTCTGGAGCTGACTGCATTATCACCTGCCTCTTTTATCTTCCACACTGGCTGGTCAAAGAACCCCACTTCCCTGAACACACATTCGATCAGAGCTGGTTCCATGAAAACTAGCATAGCTATTCAGTCCTTTTGAGGAAATGATACAAAACTCAGTGGAAAACTGGTCTCTCTCCTTCTGACACTATATTAAGTATATGGATAATGGAAGACTGGAGGTGGTGATGGATATTTTTAGAACACTTAGACTACAACTAAAAATAAAGCCAATATAGAGGGAAAGCAAAGCCAAAAGAGAAGTGACATACTTGAATTCAATTTCACTCCCTTGAACTTTTACTCCAGATAATAAAATCCCAGACTGGGGCGCCTGGGTGGCTCAGTGGGTTAAAGCCTCTGCCTTCGGCTCAGGTCATGATCTCAGGGTCCTGGGATCGAGTCCCACATTGGGATCCCTGCTCAGCGGGGAGCCTGCTTCCTCCTCTCTCTGCCTGCCTCTCTGCCTACTTGTGATCTCTATGTCAAATAAATAAATAAAATCTTTAAAAATAATAAATAAATAAAATAAAATAAAATCCCAGACTGATTTCTAAGCTTTGAATAACTGAATTTTCTGTTTTTGACTTGAACATATGGTACAGTGTATGTTACTGATGTAGATTTTTAGATTAACATCATAGAGTCCATGAAAGAAACCATATCTCTCACGGTTAAGAAAAACTATCATGTCTTCAATTAGCTAATCAAACATTTCAATTTTACAGGTCTATTATTCTGACTCCTCTGCATTGGGGAAAAAAATTACAAAGCAATCTTTATATCCTGTTCCTGTCAGTTTCCTCATCAAAAAAAAATCAGGAGAAAAATTATTGTGAGGATTAAATAAGCTTACCTAAATATATAGAATAATGCCCATTAGTAAGAACTTAATACTGTTAGCTTTTTAGAATAAACTAAGTGGATGGATAGTTTATAACTTTCTTAACACCCAAAATACAAAGCATAGGTTAACTTCTAAGTGACCAGACACTTCAGGAAAAACCTCTCCTTAGTAAGAAAGCTTGAAGAAAATACATTTAATATCCTTAGTAGAACCTAGCACCATTGTTTTAAACATTTATTAATTTATGTTCTATTTCTTTCCAAAACAAATGAAGTGGCTTCCTTGGAAACACCAAAACAGATAAAAATATGGATGGAAACATGCCCTATCAATTGCTACTTTTTGTCCTTTTGGGCAAGTTTAATCTCTCTGGGCTTGTCTCATCTATAAAAATAGTTAAGTGGGAAGTTACAAGAGGATGAAATAAGTCAGAAATGGAAACACAAAGTACCTTTACAGACTGTTAAATATGACTTACAATTCCTTATTACTATTATTTCAGGAACATGACTTTAATATTACCTAATTTTGTGTAACTGGTTATTTCTTAAAATAACATTTTTGGTGATTCCTCTACATCTTAGAAGCTTTCAATTTAAAAGGCATGAAAAAAAACCCTTAGCTATTATTAACTATAATTTACTGATGAGTACAAATGTCACTAAAGTGACTTCTCCTATTATCACCTACTGTTTTCTGTCTAATTGAAGGTAATAAATGCTGCAACTAGAACCCAGGTTTCCTAACAGCTCGCTAAATGTTCTCTCTTATCCACCACACTGCACACATTAAAATAAATCTTTAGGCTTAATTTTTGAAATAGGTAAGACTACTAATTACAAGTGCATGGAAAAAATATTCTAAATGCCAGGGAGAATATAAAAGCAGTAAACTGATAACTTCAAGGATCTTTCAAGAGTGAAGTTCCTGCATTCCCCTTTACAGACCAATAGATTAAATATAAAATTAAAATTGTGACTTGGTACAGCCTGCAAAGTAAACAGAACACTATGAAAAAAGTGGTCCTACACTTAAATATCCCAAATGTTTAAATATGCAATAAAAGCCAAAGTTTCAGGTATAACTCAAGAAACTATAATGCAATAAAAAGTCTTTTGTAAACTATATTCATAAACTATATTCTTGTGTGGCCCTTTATTTTATATAGCTTGTTACCACTGGGAAGGATTGATGGTTAACTTAAACTATGTATCTGTAAGAGGTTAATTTAAAAGTATAATTTAAAAGTAAAACAGAAAAACATCTTTAAAGTAGTTCACTTATCAAAAATGAAAACAACTGAAAATCTGAAATAAGAAAATAATCCTGTGACCAGAGTAGATCCAAGAATGTTATCAAAATACTTAACCAAATATCAACATAATTCCAGCAAGTACCATTAGTTCTTACATTAGAAATAGAACTAAGCTTTTAACATAATTGACCTAAGTCAATCATTTCTGCTAAAATAAGCAAAAAGGGGTGGGGGGCAACCAGGGTTCCTATAGTTCCTAAACACAAAGCATTATTTTATGTTCACTAATGCATAAGAAAACAAACTTGCATCCAGACAAGAAAAGAAGTACAACAGGTAAGTGTCAATCTTTACCAATTTATTTTATACAAAACAGTAGCAATGTAGAATATGGGAATTATCTTCCGCTGCCACACACGCAAGTTGTGAACATTCCAAGCCAATGTATACAGTTTGGAGGGGAAGGCTAACGACAGCATCAACCATGCTACTGAACATAGGAATTTTTTATTTAAAAAGATTAAAAATTAGATAGCAATGTCTTCTTAATATTGCTCTCATCATTGAAGACTGAAGAAAAATAAAAAAGTGACTTTTTAAGATTAAAAAAAAAGGGAAAGGGAGAAACAAAGAGGCTGCTACAACACTGCCATACTGTCAAACCATCATACTTCAATATTTGCATACTTGATAGCAGCATTATTTTTACTGAACCGTGTGCAACTACATTTAGAAACACATCAAAGCAAAATATCACGGCAGTCATCAATCAAGATCTAAAAAAAAAAGAAAACAAACAAAAAATAACTCTAGGATGAACACACTCTAAGTAGATGAACATTTATGGAGAATGAATCAATATCTACATTCTTGGACTGTTCCATTCTGCTCCAATAAAAGTGTCAACTGAAACTGTCAACTGTGCATTTTTGGAGGATTTGAGTTTTTCCAGTTCTTATTATACTGCATGCTTGGAACAAAGAGGGATATAATAAACCCTTCTACACAATGAACTTTAAGTAGACCGCTGAAAATAAATTTACTACTTGTAAACACACACAAAAAAAAAAATACAAGATTTTTTTAATCTTTAAACAATCAGTGCCTCCAAAAGCACATTATCTTCTATATCGACCTCTCTCCCCTCGGTCTCTGTCCCGGTCACATAATCGCTCTCTTTCTCTTTCTCTATCACGTCCTCTATCTCGTTCTCTGTCTCTTCTATTATCTCTAGGGCGGTCTCGCTCTCGCTCCCGATCTCTTTCACGGGGTCTACTTCTCCGACCACTGACAACCGCTTGTGTGCGACGAAGGAAATCATCCACCCTCATGTCATAATCATGCTAGAAAAGGTTAAGAAATGGGTTAGGTATGTCAAAAAAAAAAAAAAAGGAACTTATGAGTCCCTATGTTATAATTACTGTATGGTAGAGAAAATATCTAGAAAAATGCACTAGTGCATTAATTCACAAAATGCAATTTTGACACTGCTTAGAAAAAGGTTTGATATCTTACTAGACACCTACAACAGAAATCATTCAAATCTTGTTGGAACTCACTTCGTGCAGTTTGCTATATAACTTAAACGACTTTTCTTCCAATCTTTTTAGTAAGATTTAGGCCAAAGTAATCACCGAGTGATGACTACCAACCATCATGGATAAAAGCCTGATGCCAACTATGCTGATTATCATCAATGTTTTTCTGCAACTGGTGAATCCTACTTTTTTCCCTTCATTGATTCTACAAACTAACCTGAACCAAGTCTACCCTCTTATTGTAAAACCAGAAATTCTTACCAGATTTTCTTTCAAACTAAACCACTGTTAAAGACAACTTATGAAACAGGATGCTATTTTAAGAAAATAAGTACTTAGTAAGACTGTGAAGTCTACTCCACACATACATAAAAGGCTGAGGAGGACGAGAGAGGGTAAGATGAGCAACTATCCAAGTGATGTCCAAGTTGTCATTATGGCTACTTGTAAGCTTGATCCCTGCTCTAGCTTTCTACTTTCAGTTCTCAATTCACCTTTACTGACTAAACTTGGTCTTCTTTCAAAAGTCAGCACAAATATTCAGAATATAAGGTTTAAAAACACAATTCCACCTTACCTCTCACATACAATGAATACATGATTATTAACATAAAATATATACCCTAACCAACAAATTACATAAAAAGGTCAAGTATCCTTTAGCAAAAGAACCTTAGAAAAAAATTCCTATTTTGAAAATTATGTAATCATTTATAAAAGTCATTTTTAAAAACACCACAAGCCATCTAGCCAACTAAGATTTCATCAACTAAGATATAGGCTGTGTATTTCTTCCTGTGACTGAAAAAAAGAAAAAAAGTCTGTTAGTCAATTAGGATTCTCAAATTGTTTCACTGAATATTAAAGATCTGAACAATTTGATTTGAAGAATTAGTATCTTTATGAGAATAAGAAAATAAATAAAAGTATCTCAAAGATAGGCCAGGCTACTCTGACTGGCCCTCTCAAATATGCATGCTCTTCAAGTAATGGGGAAGATAAAGAATATTTGGCCCCGCCAAAAAACTCATCATGTCAAGTATGGGGGCGGGGAGGAAGATGGGGATGCCCAAACTATACATCCTACTTTTAACAACCAAATTACCTAAGACTATCAAATTTATACACGAAGGAACTGTAATAAAAAGTACAAGGAGACAATTTCAGTTATAAAAATACAAGTACTATTATGGGGAAAAAATGAGGTATCAACCATTTAATAAATAATCTCAATCTAACTGGTTTTATGAAAACCCAGACATCTCTAACTAGAGACTTTCATTCACCCTGTTTTGATCAAAAAAGCTTTCCAAATCAACCATACTAAATTATTAGAACCCATAAGTACTAAAGGACAATTACTCACTGCCTCTCTTAACATCTGCCATTTGTTAGCATCGTCTTAAGAATCAGACAAGGAGGTGAAGTGACAAAATTTGGTAGAGAAATAACTAAGTGAAACTAGAGATAACCTGTTAACTAACTTAATACACAACATCTATCCTATGAAAACTGAGTCCAAATATACAGAAAGCTTAGAAATACCTATTTGCAATAATTAGTTATAACTGAAGACCCCTGTACAGAATGAAAATATCCTACTATACGATATCCCTATATTACCTAAGAATTACAAGCAGAAGGTGCCACAACTTGAGCAGTCTGCTTGATCAGTGAAAAGAAACAGTCTATTTAAATAATCTAAAGGGATTACCCATTTTTAATTAAAACAAGCTATGAATTACTTCAAAACAGCAGTCAGTAAGAATATGAAACAGTCCACCATTCAACATAATCTTGTATCCCCACATTTAAATTATCAACAGAATTCAAAGTAGCTAGCTCACACTTGAGCCGTCTCGTGCACTTACTACTCGCTTATCTCGGTATCTTGCTTCATGTGGTACTGGGTGATGTCCTGAATAAGGGGGATGAGCTTGAGGTGGTGGAGCATGGTGCTGATAATAAGGATGATGTGGAGGTTGTTCCATTCCAGGATAAGGAGCCTAAAAAGGGAAAACCACTTCCATAAACATCTACCAAATATCCTTGTAAATAAACCATTCTTAGAATTTCCCTATATAAACCACCTATCCCGAACAACTGATTTAATAATCTGTATGATCCATTTACTTTGACAACATTAAGGTTCTTCAAAATACCCTTTATGTGCCTGCTGAAAATATGTGTGTAATGAACTAATTATAAACCCTTTAACATGCTTACACTTTCATACCATATTATTTAAATACTAAGAGAACAAAACAAATCATTACACAGTGCTTACAATAAGCTAGGCACTGTCCTAAGCACTTTGCACATCTTATTTAATTCTCACAGCAACCCCAAAAAATAGGTATTGGTAATCCTAGTTTACAAAAAAGGAAACTGAGCCACCAACTGGTTAAGTAACTTGCTTAAAATCATACTGCTAGTAAAAAGGTGGAGCTGGGACATAGCATCAGGCATCCCGGCTCTAGAATCAATCATTTTAACCACTATACAAACATCAACGCTTAAAAAAAAAAACAAACCTCCAGGACCTACTAAATTTTTAAATGCCATTATAAAATGAGTTAAGGGCAAATCAAAGATTACTTTCCTAGTTGGCACCAAGACAATATCCTGACTTTTTAAAAATTTCACAGAATCTAAAGGAAAGCAATCTTATAATTCAGCTATCTGTATACAGTACCTTAAGTGAAATAAGTCAGATGAAGAGGCCACATTACAGGCAGCATTTGGAAAAAAATAAATAAAATAAATAAGAACTACTTAAACTTCCAAATTTTTCATTTCTCAGAAATTAATGCTTCAGCTATCCTCAATACCTTAAAAGATACTCTAAGAATATTCAGGTTTCTTACAGAAAGAAAAATTAAAAATTGTGCATAGAAAAAAATTATGCACAGGATTTAACTTTTATACCTAATCAACTGTGCCACCCAGGGGCCCCTAACCTTATTTTATAGAAAGAATTTACTGAGTACTGGGATCAAGCACTATGCTAAACTTTACATGTATTTTGTAAATTATCTTCTCCCACACTCCCATGAGGTCAACATTGATATTCATTAAATTTCAAACCATAAAAGACAAGCACAATATCCGTTTCATTCACCAACCCAGCATAAAGCAGAGTGCCGTGCACAGAATGGGCACTAAATATTAATTTGATGAGCCAAAGAATGAACAAATGCCCACTGAGTTTTACAGATAATCAGAGCTGTGAAGGGAAGACATTCGAACCCAGTTTACAATACTAACCACTACCAATAATAAATTATAACTCACTAATTAAACTTGCATTAACACAAAAATTATTCATTCTTTAGTTTTAAAAATAGCCCCAATTATTTATCACTAAAGATATGTATTTTAAGTTTCTTAATGGGTAACTGTAACAATCACATTTCAAATAAGCATTCAAAATATATAGAACTGCAAATGAAATTAAATAATTTGCAAAAAAAGAATACAAACCATTCCTTGCCAAGGTGGTGGTGGTCCCATGTTATGAAATTCCCTCACATAATCATTGTAGGACTAAAATGAAAAATATTAATGTCAATAATAAAAATCAAATCCAGAACTAAAAAGTAAATCAGATCCTGGTTTTATGAACATTAAATATATAAAATAAAATACTTACCCCATTTAAAAACACATCTCGGCGAACTCCTGAAAATCGTCTGTTGGGAATAAGATTTGTGAAACTAAATTCAGGTAATTCATAAACTAGTTCCAAGAATGTAATTTAGAACTAAGCAAGAGTGAACCCAACTTACCTGTCTACTTCCTGGTATCGTGGATCCTTTAAATACCCTGTTCAAACATCAAGCATTTTAGTAAATCAAATTTATATTTTTTATTATGGCATTATAATTAAACCTTCCTTACCACTCATTTCAATTCTTCCCATGAAATACAGTGATGCTATTAAGTGATGCTATTATTGTATTATTCCATTTTCAGATTTTCTTCTCAGATTACATGATAATCTAGGAAGTAACTAAATAACTTACTGATATCACAGAATTATAAACTGCTAGAGAGGTTTTCATATGAATGAATCTTCTAAATCCACACCCCAATTCTCGCTAGATAGAAAATTTCTTCATTCTGCACCATAAGGAAAGTAAGGGCAGAGGAATTATCTTTGAGGACACTGTAAGAGGACTTCCTTAAAACAAATGTTTACCTTCCATCTTAGGTATACACAAGCTTTGCTAAGTCAACCAGATAGTTTTAAAAAATGCAAATTTAAGGGGGAGAAAAACAACACTGCAAAAGTCACAAAAATAAAGATTATACATTTTAAGTGAAAGAACCATAGTGAAGAAAGAAACATTCTTTCTCCCCTTCAATAAAGACTCAGCAAATTAAAATGTAAAAACATCTGCGTGGCCATGTTACTGAGGAAAAACTAATTTCACTCTCTTGAACATCCCATTTTGGAGAAGAATGAGGTTTATCAAGCCACTGGTCATGTTAAAATGCTGTAATGCTCACTAACACCAATTTTCAAATTGCCTAATTTTTATAAGTGTATTACCATTATTAAATAAGTATCTTCTCTTAAATACAGTTCGTCTTTTTTAATTCAGGTAAGGGAACGACTAGCTGAAAAGCTGCTTTGTAGATTACAAACGATGTATTTCTCATTCCTCTCTAAAAACATGATGTTAAAGATTTTTATTTAAAAAAATATAGTGTAACTTCAGTGTCTAATCAAATCTATTTACCACATAAGATACTAAGTTTAACAAGAAATAAAAAGCTTTATAAAGTGTAAAATCACTGCTTTCCCTAACCACTTTTAATCTTAAAACATGTGCACAGTTTCCATTCATGAAATAATTATAAATTAGCAACATCCAGTAATTAACAGATTATGATAATGAGTCACACTAGAATAGATTAGATAACCTTCACAAAGTAGAAGAATTTAAGTGACAACTATTGATAATTTCCTGTGGTTTAAGTAGTCACGTCCTAAAGTTTTCTCACTTTTAGAACTAAAGGATTACAATAAATGTTTTGTTGTTGTTGTTGTTGTTTCATAATTTTAAGTCAAATATCTGCAGGATTATAAAATATTAACCTGGTCTCTGGTGAAACTCAGGGGCATAGTCAATCCTTGGTTTCTTTCTGCTGTTATGAATATCATAATCTTCTGGTCGACGCCTACACAAATTAGACACATTAGAAATTAAACCAAAAACTGCTGGGACAACAAACAGCAATGCAAGAGTTTCTGACAGAAGTACAAAGAATAGCCCATTATTTCCTTTAAAATAACATCCTAATTTCTGGTGAACATATTTTAAAATTTCTAAATTTGAATTCCTCTAATTATTATAAATCAATTCTTAAGTGTATTGCTGGAAACAGATATTCTCTATAATCCTTATACTATGATGAAAAACTTGGAAAGAGTAGTCTGTTCAAAATATGTAAATCATATTTTAGTATTCTAAACAAATGTAAATGAGCGGCCCTCAAACTAATGTAAATATCCAGTTTAATAAAACACCTTCCCAAATAAAGTCTCCATTCAGGTGAAAAAGCAAGGAAATAAAAAAGCTATCATTACACACAACGGGTAACTCTATAATCTATAAACTCAAAGTTATTAGTATCATTTTAGAAGAAGTCTAAACAAAAGTAAGAATTTCTCATTTCTTTTTGCTTTGTACAAAATTATGCTTTTCACATGATCATACAAAAATTTGATACTTATCATAGTGACTTTACAGGAAAGTTTTGAAAATCTTAATACTCTGAAAAACTAACTTCTATAGTTAATAACATTTAGAAGTAAGGGAATTTTTTGTAGAGACAATGCCTTAAAATAAAACTGGAAAGTAATGGGGCAGTTTTAACAGAGTTCATAAAACAATTTCAAAGTATATTCTTTAGAAGGTGAAATTTTACTGTCTACAGAGGGCTGCTCTTTACGGTCTCCCATAAATCTCAATGTTAATGTAATACATCATAAATACACTTCATTTTATTTAGCATTTGATAAAGAACTACACAAAATAAAAACAAAAATTCCAAGTTTTTTTGGGTAATATTTTACCCTTAATGTCAAATAAAAATTCTGTAATAACCTGGCATCACTAGTTTTCCAGCTACTTCTTTATCAACTGCTTCCATTAACTTTTTCAACACAAGTTCACTCAAACTGCAAAGTGCAGTAACCCCGAACCCCCCAACAAAATAAAAACAGTTGCATCTACAATTATAAGACTAAGAAAATTAAAAGCTGGTTTAAAAAATAAACATACCGCTTTCTTGTAGTTTGGGGAGTGCATTTACGACCGGTATAAAACATGATAGTAACAGTTCATACAGTAGTCCAACTACTGACTTTAAGCTGTAAGCCACATACATATATGGAGGCCCTGGCAGGCTTGAGAGAAGGTGTAGTGGTGTAATAAGTATAGTTTGCAGTCCATTGCAAAACTGAGGTAAAAACTTCACTTGTATATATTGTATTGCACTGGAAACCTCTTAGCTTAAAACTTCAAAAGACATCTTGGTGTTCAGTCCTTTAAGGCCAAAAATAAGGGGGCTCTGCCAGGTTTCCTCCTACCTACTCGACAGTGTCCTTTTTAAGCTCAAAGAAATGGGGACTCTTGTTGGATTATCTGTACCTACCACAGGATGTTTCCACCAAAAGGAAACTTAACCAAAGGTTTCATCCCATCAACCATACATCCAACAGTCTTTAGCAGGATATTTTAGGTTTAGCTGTATGCAAATCTACACAGGGAAAGGTGTTGGGTGGAAGGGCTTAAATCAGTCCTTTGCAAAGACTTCTCCAATTCTGTAACAAGTTAAACCCCCTTTTCCTGGAAAATGCTGCTTAGTTCATAAAGTAGTGATCAATAACCATGGCGATCCTCTAAAAAACACTTTAAGTCCACAGGTACTGCCAGCATCTGGAAAAGTTGTAAACAGACACAGCAACAGCCCTTCTTTTCGGTTTGTTGCCGGGTCTCCCAGGGCCACTTGATCCCCTTTGGAAAGAACCTATTGTTTTCAGAAGCTCATCAAGATGTGTGAATTCACTGGGTACATGTTAGAGAATATTTGGCAATGGGGTTAACACAGCACGGTGGTAAAATTTGAAACAGTCCCAATAATGCTCCTCTTGAATATCAAAATAACTTAAAATATTTTATCCTCTAAATGAGGCGTCATCTTCTGAAAAAACATTAGTGATCCTTTATAAAAGTCCCATATCTGACAAGGCTTATCCAGAGACACACCTGAAAGAAAAGGCTTTTTACAAAATATTAACAATTTTTGCAAATAAAGACTTTCTCCTCTTCCTCCTTTCTAGCCTGTTCTGAGCAACAAAGGCCTACCTCGTTTCAACTGTATACATCGTATAATCAGAATATTATCTAATTTAAACTGGTTATCACTCTTTAGCAAATAATTTTTTCTGCATAAGGAAAGATCCCCATTTTCCTCTTGAAAAATGACTGAGACCAAGGTGACCATGTGAAATCCTCAATGAAGCCACAAACTAGTCCATGCAGCTTGATTTGAGGATTTTCTCTTTCTTCTTTACCGCAGGACAAACTTTTGACGAATCACATTCCTCCATCATGTTATTCTGATACATGTGCCTATTATCAGTCCAAAGAACGTTTCTAACCTTCCCACATCCCGGACTGGTTCTCGACGGGATGGACGTCCTCTTGATCGGGGCTGAGAATGCATTCTTCTCTTGTGACGCATTTTATGAATGACCTGATACAAGTCAATACTTTCATCGGGGGGAAATAGAAGACAAAGCTGGGTTCCACATTCAAGTTCAATTTCCTAGAACAGGAAAGCAGTAATTTACAAGACAAAAACAGGAGAAACTTTCAATAGACTTGTTGTATTTTCCTGAGATACAAGAATAAAAACAGATTGACTTGGAGACTTCCTTCTCAAGGTTGATGACCATACAGGATTCCAAAAACTTCCTTGAAAGGTTTCAGGAAAAAAAAAAAAAAAAACCTTTCAAAAGTGTTTCATGTCTTTATATAAGGGTAAAAACTAAAACTGTAGAATCTCCAAAGTTTAATACACCAATGCAGTTGCTTAAAACTCTGTGATAACTGTCCTCTACAAACAAAGGAATATTTCTTTGTGCAAACTACAAAAATATTAGGACAGAGTATCTACCTTAACTCAGCGGAGGAACATGTTAGTGTATGCCAACAACTTTGATAATTAGGAACTGCTACATATATTAAAATACATAAGATTAACTACAAAGGGATACTAATGTTTGGACTTTTTAAAATGAGGTTTTATTTTCAACTACCAACAGTTTCATTTATGAGCAATGAAAACACACTACTTCTTGTCAAGGTTACATGTAGAAGCTATGAGGGTCAAAGATTTGGGCTTATTTTAAACAACCACACTTTTCATTTGTAGACTTGAAAACCTGGGTACATATACTTTTGATACAGCTTCCTTTATTCAAAAAACTTCAATGAAGATGTTATAAAATGGCATTTCGAAAATTATACAAAGTGCAGTAATAATACAACGAAAAACAATTCAAAATCAGGACCAGAATTTCTCTTCATAAAGTTTTCTTTCGATTGTATTAACGAATGAAAATTAATTAATGAAAATACCATATAAAGATGCCTGTCTTTCAACATTCATGGAGGTCTTACTAGACGGTCAAAATTACAGTAATCATGATTTTCAAATTAAGAATATTTTCCCTTAATCTATCAAATGAGTTCTTTCAAAACTGGCCTAGAAATGTCCTTCAATAAAAATACCTAAAAGGACTGATTAAATGTGTGTGTTTTAAATAATCAATTAAAACAACAAACCTGTCCATCACGTCCAATCTTCACTGGTTTATGTTCATTCCAAGGGTTGGTGAGATGAGCTGACTTAGTGAAGGGTAATTCACGCCTAAATACAAAGTAACGTCAATTACATTCTTTTGCCAAATCCTTTAGGGACCTTATATACACTTCAGCAATTAATCTCGATTTAAATGTGACTAAACTTTAAAGATCACTTAGACTAGTAGCACTTATTCTCCAGAGGAGCCCCTTTAGAGATCTGTTTTTTCCATATTCTCCAGTGTTCTCAAAAAAAAAAAGCTAAGTAATATAGTATTTAAGAATATGAGCTCAGAAACTAAGACAGTTTAGGTTTAAATCCCAGCTCTCCCTTAATTTCTCTCTGAGCCCGAGTTTCTTCAGCTTATAAACAAGAGTATCACTACCTACACTTCATACTCGTTCTAAATAGTGTGCAAAGTGATATATATGTTTGGTTATCTCTTGCTTCTGTGTATTCAAAAATTTTTTTATTAACTAATCAACAGAGCTGAACTTTAATCAGACAGTTAATACCAAATTAAAGTAAGTGTCCTCTATCCTTGGTTCAGGGCTGCTCTTCCAGATTCAAATGTCGCCCCCGCTTTTTTTAAATAAATCTTTTATTTATTTGAGAGAGAGTTCGCGCATCACCGGGGATGGGGCAGAGGGGGAACAGAGGGAGAAGCAGATACCCTGCTGAGCAGAAAACCTGATTGAGGCTCGATCCAAGGACCCTGAGATCATGATGTGAGCCAAAGGCAGACGCTTAACTGAGCCACCCATGCACCCCAGTTCTCCCCCTTTCAATAAGGCAATATTCCCTACCATCCATGGTATGGCTCTTGACAACATGAATATTTACTTATAAAATCATCCACCTGCACACATTAATTACACCCTTCACTTACATTATGGTTCAGTACCTATATAACTTAAACCCTGACCCTAAACTCTAAGCCACCGGGCAAAATGGTCTCATCAACATAAAAAGATATCCTATATTTTTATATTCTTTATCAACCTAGCACAATGCTGAATGCAAACACATGTAATAAATACCTGTTAACTGTCAAAAAATAATCAAATTAACAGCATTCAATAAGGTTTTACTTATGTGTGCATAAAGTGAGTAATGCCAAATTAAATAAATGCTTTGAAGAACTATTTACTGAATCTATAATACATATGAAACTGCTCAGCTCAAAGACATACAAAGATGAGTAAAATAAAGAGCTGCTTGAAGGGTCTCTGGGTGGCTCAGTCAGTTAAGCAGCCAACTCTTGATCTCAATTCAGGTGTTGAGATCTCAGGGTCATATGCTCCTGCCCCACACTCGGCTCCACAATGGGCATGGAGCCTATTTTAAAAAAAAAAAAAAAAGCTGCTTGCATTTCTAAATTTTCTTCCACAATTATCAAAAAAGAATGAGCACACACAATTATTTTGGGGGAAAAAAGGTACCACAAACAGAACAGACAACTTTTGTTATTTTTAACATGGATGGCCATATCTATTTTAGAGAAAGAAAATAATCAAAAAAATGCTTCCTGGAAGTAGCATATCCCATATGCTCAAAGAAAAGTGACCCAAGAAAGCAAAATGTTAGGAGCTAAGGAAGAGTTCCAGGTGAAGCAATGAGAGAGCTTGTGCAAAGGTATAATGGAGAAGAAAAAACACAAACAAGTAACTTGATTCAGTGGATAAGCTACATAACAATTTATTCTAATCTTACACAAATCTTCTTAAAGATGAATACAGAATGTTCAAATTTTATAACTTCTTTAAACCTTGGAAAAAAAGAAATGTGTATCTCAAGTCAAAGTAACAAGGTGGCATGTTCTGTGGGGATGATGATGTGAACATACAGGAGAAATGGCCTATAAGTAATGGAAATGCTCATAAAAAGCTTGAATTCTTAGTGTAATATTCATTTTATTTCACAAATCAAGAGTGGTCCAAGAATGTGTATGTACACATATACAAAATATATACACAATTTTTTTTTTTTACCTTTTCAGGCTATCGGAAGTTAAAAAGAAAAAAAGACGACTATCACTAATAAGTCTATACCAAAGTCTAGAGTATCCAGAGGAAAATCTCTAGTTAACAATTCTTTGAACTTTAATACTTACTTAGATTTTCCCTCTAAACTGCTAGTTGAAAAAAGTTATAGGAAAGGAATAAATAACCTACAAGCCACCAAAATATAAGAAAATTACAAACTATTACTGCACAGTTATCACTGTTATTTAAATATTAGCAACAGAACAATGAAGTCCAAAATAAAACCATTATGTTGAGCTGGTTGATTCACTTGGGGTTAATCTTTGTTCATTGGTTCTAACTAGCAAGATTCTAGAGATATTTTTCTCTGTTGGCAAATTAATCTCTACCAAGATACCAACCAAGAACTGATGAGGCCCTAGGCAAAACAAAACTCAGAATACGTTAAGAGAAACTGCAGGACCACGGTCATCACAACTATAGAATAAGCATCCTAAAAGTTACCTTTCGAACAGACAAATGTAATGATAAAGTCCTAGCTTTACTGTGAGTGCTCTAGAGAACATGCAAGTAACTCACTGACTTAAGGCGCCTGGTTAAGTGGGGACAAAAATAACAAAAGAACATACAACTGTACAAAGGTTCTTATGTACTGGATAGTGTTAGATTATTAAAGTTAAAAGGAGTAATGGAAAAATTCTAACAGAACAGAGAAAATGGGTTATTTGGAATGGACATTAGAAGAGTGACCATAAAATATCATCAGTAGATTTAATTTCATAGAGTACATACAGCCTTATTTTGAACTAACTCCCAGTGACAAATAAGTCACTTTTTGTGGCTCCTCTCCTATCTGCTAACATGCACCATCTGGCCGTGAACTTCAGTGTGTCTTATACAAAACACCTGAGCCATCAGAAATTCATCAGTTTGGGGCGTGTCTCAAGATCCCGCATTTTAACAATCAGATACTACTGATGCAAGTAATCTAGGGGCCACACCCAAAGAAACTGATGTCTAATTATTAAATCCAAAGGGTGCTTAAATAAGTATCATGATTATTCTATCTCAAAAGAAAAATACTGATAGCAGTTCCTGTTACTGACAGCAAAGCCTTAACTGTTTATACAGTTTGATGCTTTTAACTGAGTCAAATGTAATTCTTATTTTATAATGAAAACTTAAGAGTACAAGAGACTTACTGCAAGGAAATACCATGTGATAAATATCACAAGACCCTCAGAACTCTTCAGTATCATAAAACCACTCTTGAACATAAGTGTTGAGTATTCTCAAAATTAAAGTTATATTTATAAAAAATTAAAGTTATAATTTTATTTAAGAATATTTTTTCAGAAAGCACCTTGGTTGCACAGTTGGTTAAGCATAGGACTTTGGCTCAGGGTCCTGGGATCAAGACTGGTGTTGGGCTCCTTGCTCAGCAAGGAGTCTGCTTCTCCCTCTCCCCCTGCCCCTCCCCCCTTTTATGTGTGCATTCTCCCTCTCTCAAGTTATCTTTAAAAATAAATAAATAAATAAAAGAATATTCGTTTGGAGCATGGGCTGGCACAGTTAAGCACCCGACTCTTGGTTTCAGCTCAGAACATGACCTCAGAGTAGTGAGATTAAGCCCCCTGTAGGCCTCTGGGCTCAGCGCGGAGTCTACTTGAGATTCTCTTTCCCCCTCTCCCTCCCACTCATACTCTCTAATAAATCAGTCTTTAAAAAAAAAATACTCTTTCCAGGTAAACCTAAAACTTAAATATAATAAAGAAATTTTACTATCCAAAATTTTGTACAAAACATTAGTAGGATCGACTTTTGGGTTTGTACCTCTTCTGTTGGTGTACACATTTCAAACAAGTTAATAAAATGGCCAATAAGTCAATGAAGAGGAATAGGAAGACAATACATGAACAAATTAAGCTCACCTTCTGAAATAAACAAATTTCCTCATCAAGAATTTGGAAACAAAGGTTAACAGAACAAGTAACACTCAAAACAAAATTTGCTGCAACAAGTCTAAAACTGGGTATTTTGTCTCCTAATCCTAGGGCAATGTCATCTCTAAATATTTTCCAGGAACACCAATGTTTCTAATCATAAAACCATAGACTAACAAACTTCTTGGGCCTTTACAGTTATAGTTATCCAAATAAATAATAAGTCAGTCTATTTCTGCTAATAGAAGGCACCCTGTTTTCTCTATGAAGGGCCTCCAGATTTTTAAATTTTATAATTTTAATTTGATTATAATTTAAGTGTGACTTAATTACAACCTTAATTTCTAAACAAGCATAAATTTATATTTAAAAACGCTGGGTGCAATGGAGTAGGTGACTATCACCTACCGTCTCACTACCCTAACACTGCATTCCAACAATATGTAATTTTTTGTTATATTTTTCCATTTTGTTACATGAATAATTACTTCTGCACACTACATTCAAGTTACAAACCATAACTTAACCAATTTTCTATATGCAAGAATTTAGATTGCTTCTAATTCTTCCCTATAGAAAGTAATGATGGGATGAGGAATAATGAAATATTTCCATGCAGACAGCTTTTTGCTACAGTATCAACAATCAACCTAATGCCCTAATTTTAACTATATTGTTGCCCGCGTATCTTCATAGTCCTTCCTCCACTGTCCCATAAATAAAGGTTTAACTCCTTAGGCTGGCCCATATTACTGTTCTTTGTCTTTTGTCCTCTTTATCATCTGCTTCTTAAAAAAAGGTGGCTCCCTATCCCCTGCTCACATACCCCCCACCCTCCCACCTCCTAAGCCCAATGGTTTGTGTTTCCATGCTCTTCCTTCTGCTAGTTTGCCTTCCAGAACATGAAAAGTACTTTTCATTCTTATTATTCTTACCCAATTCCTCCATCTCCATCAAAATCTAACACCTAAGCTCACTTTATCTTACAAAAAATACGTATGGTCTGTTTTGGGTCATTTTTTTTTTACTGAAATTAATTTTATAGCCAATAGATGTGTGTATATCATATAAAGCTCACTCAAATAATTAGCTTTTTATGTTAAAATAATTTTCCAGGATGTAGTCATTCATGCCCAAGGTGCCATGTCAGCAAACTGAAGCTTAGATTTAACTTTTATATACCTGTAAGTGCTCGGCTTGACCAGAAAATCAGCCAAGCCCCAAACACCAAGCCACCCCAATATGAGCTTTCTCATCCCAAACAAGGTTGACAATATAGCCCTATCCAACCACTTTCTATTTGTCTCTTCCTTGTTCTTTATTCTTTGTCCTATAAAAGCTTCCTGCCTTCTGCCCCACCCTGTAGTTTTCCACAGGACACTGACCATTTCATGAAGTGTTAAAGTTTGTATCATCTAAATTTACTTCTTTAATCATTTTTTAACAATACACATTCAGTAAGAAGATAAAAATAGTAATAATGAGTGCACAAAATAAGTATTTTTCTAATAACAATTTACATCTTAAGAACACGTTTTCAAAACATCATAATGCCAACTAAACATGATTTGCTAACTTTCTTAAGAAACAGTTGTTCGCAACTAAATTAGTCACCTCCAAAATGTTAGCCAAGTGTGACTAATTTCCTAGTCCAGTTACTAAATGACATATTAAATCACTAAAATCATATAGATCAATCCATGTAACATCTCAAACAATTGTCTAATTCATGACAAACTTACTACTTATTGTATTACTGATGTAGAGAACAAATGAAATACATAAAGCTCTTGACTAAATAAACCTTTGCCCTTTACATCCTATATTTATGAAGACAATGAATAACACAAACAAAGCATATTCATGTATTTTTACTTGAACACTGCTAAATTTTTTTGCATCCAAATCAGCCTAGGAATGAAACCAAAAAGAGAGAATACTCAGAAAGAATAAATTAAAACTAAACAACTGTGGAGTTTTAACATTACTCCCAACTAGTAGCCCATTCAAAACAAGGGCAAATTTTATTATCTCCACTAATGTATAATTTACCTGCAAATCCAGTCAATTTTAAAAACTCCTCCCAACATTTTAGCATTCATTCCTGCTGGCAGCACCCAATGTATAGGAGATCCTCCATGATGTGATTCTGAAGAAAGTCTTGCAAATCCTAAGGAAATGAATCACAGTATAAAATATAGATGCTAATATAAATGATGTTTTTATATATCCAAATTATTTTTCTTCTCACCTTGAAATTTTCCACTCTCCCTGACAGAAAATATTAATATAACACTCCTTGCAGATCTGAATGCAGCATTTAATTTCTTCTCATTTACCGGCAGTGTGGACCAAACACCCTGATATAAAGATCACAGACAGAAATTAATGTGAATCTTTCATCTTTGCAATTGTATTTGCAAAAGACCAAGGCTACTGATACTGTTGTACTTTAAATTCAAGTAGGCTATAATGAAGAACTTATTCAACAACTGTCAAAATAATGTACTAATTTATTAAAAACTCAGGAAAAATATGGAGAAAATCCCAACCTTAACAAAATCATTAAAGCAACTAGAAAACACCTTGGGGTGGGGGACGTCAAATCCTATGGGCTAGAATTCTACATAATAGAAACAATCACCTACAATTATTTTAATATCACAACTATTTACTGTGGTAAAAACATGTTGTTTAAAGGTTAATTACAATATGTACATTTTTCTCCCTAAAAAACTTCCTAACCAAAATAACTAAAATACTATATTAGTAAACCCATCAGTGAAGAATCTGTCCAGATCCTAGCACTTTTTTTCTATTTAAGTTCAAGTTTTTATGCGTTTGACTAAAGAGAACTGTATTGTACACAGAGCCAGAACAAAGTTATTACTCTCTAAAGCATTTTAATCTATTACTTATTTGTGAAAAGATTAGAAGAAATAGCATGGTAAAGTAAGGCAGAAGCTCTAATTCAGTTCAATCTGCTCATATAAATGATCTCATTCATACTAAGTGCTTAATTACTTCTGGCTAAACTCACTCTAGCAGAGGAAAAGAATAAACTTCCACTGCATAGCTATTTGGTATATAGCTTCCATTTCTAAAGTTTGATGGGTAATCACTAATATGAGAAATATTAAGATATTAACATTGACAAAAATATGCCTAGAAAAATTAACTTTCTAAAAATCAATAGAAGCTGTAATGACTCATTTTAAACCAAGAAAAGGAAAATTTTATAATGGTGTAACGGATGTATTTTTGTAGCAAAACAAACAGAAAATTAGTATCTTACAACATCCTACAGCAACTGGACATATTTTTGTAAAGCCTTGGATGGGCCGTTAAGCTAACTCTTTCCTTTTTCTTCTAAATTCAAACGATATTACTTCTAAAAATAAAAGAAACTTTCTGTAAAAGAATGATTTCTTCTTAAGGAGATTTCAAGGTATAAAACCAGCATCAATATAAAACAAAAAATGGTTAATTACAGAAACACTTAAAGAAGTGTTAGTACAGTAAGTTAGTAACTGAAAACAGAAACACAAAAATCAAAAGAAACACTCTTTTACGGTACGAAGTATAAAACATATATATTCTTCACTATCAAATATTTTGACTTCTAAAATCATCTTTAAAAAACTCAAATTACTGGGCGCCTGGGTGGCTCAGTGGGTTAAAGCCTCTGCCTTAGGCTCAGGTCATGATCTCAGGGTCCTGGGATCGAGGCCCGCATCGGGCTCCCTGCTCGGCAGGGAGCCTGCTTCCTCCTCTCTCTGCCTGCCTCTCTGCCTACTTGTAATCTCTCTCTCTCTGTGTCAAATAAATAAATAAAATCTTAAAAAACAAAACAAAACTCAAATTACTATTGGTTGCCTAACCACCCACAAAACAGACCCTAAATGGCAACTGGGCTATGGATCTTTAAAGCTTTAATGAAAATCACAGTATACTACTCAAGATACTCAAAGTCCACCTTCCCATTTAAAATTTTCAAGATTGGGATAGTTTCAACAGAACTGATGCTAATACCTTAGCTTTGGCAAGAGACACATTCTCATGGTTGTTACTCTTTATGAGAAAAAATCTTGCATCCTGTAGGACATATTTGAGTTTACTGGTTTGATCTGAAAAAAAAAAAAAAATCCAAACTGATTAACCCGAGGCCATTATCACAGAGGTATAAGCTGTACTGAAATTAGCCCTCCATAACCCAGCTAAACTTTTAAAATTCATCATCACCCATTCGACCTGGAAAGCTAAGCCACAACACATAAGAAAGCAAAGCTAAGAAAAGACACCAGCACTCTGCAAGAAGTTAAACCTAGTGATGTTCCGATATATCAGATTCATATTTAAGTATGAAAACAGCTACAAATTTTATAGATTTCTTTTACCAGATTATTCATTTAAGTAGACCATTATGCTCTCAAAGATAAATATACCATCCACTGTGTCCAAAACTATAAAATACTTAAGACATTTGCTATTGTTCTAAAAGATATGAAGTTAAGAATAAAATATGGAGCTGTCTCTTTGTAAGACTACTTTATTATTTTCTTCAATGTAATATATCAGAACATTACTACATTAAAACCAACCATTAATGGAGAACTAATAAGGCAAAATAATGACTTTATGCAGCATGCAATGAAAACAATTTCAAATTTAAATGATACCTTTTCGGACAGCACGAACGGAAGATGATAATTTCTCATGCTTCTTTTCTGAACCTGTATTTAGCCAAAGTACATTTGTTCAGATTGAGCTTTAATAGAGATAAGACAAAATTTCTACAGTCTTGTCACATAAAGTTCTCATTCAAGACAAATTATTCTTCCTGGCGCACCCACACACACAAAAAAAATACTTCTCAATGTGTACGAGTGTTTCATTTTTTTGGGTTGTTTGGATTTTTTAAAAAATATGTATATTTGAAGTTTCCCACTCAGAAAACTAGTCACTGAATCATCATCTTCCAAGGAAAAAAAAAGTGAAATTCCACTTAAGCAGTAACAGAACAAGATTAAAATAATAAGAAAAAGCTTAGTTTCCTCTAGAATTATTACAGTGAACATGCCAAAAATCAATACTAATGAACATCAACAAGTTCACACTAAACTACAGCCTCCACACTTTCTATAGCCAATTACATCAGAACCAGTCAGATATGATCACAAATAAAAGTAAAATGAGGATACCTGCATATGACTCTGACGCAGAGCTTCCACTTCTATCAAAAACAATTGGAGAGATGCCTCTAGCTCTCTTCCTTTCCTTCTTTTTCTCATCTAAAAGGAATTCGAACAAGATTTTTTTAAAAACATTACAGTACAGGTACTCGAATAAGAATATATCATGCACCTGGGTTTTGCACAATCACTAAGTACTAGTCATTACTAATCTCTTCCCTGACCCCTCAATTTCCTCAAAGGTGTTCCATTTCAAAGACACTATTCAAAAAACAGAAACATGTTGCTTCTCTCCCACCAACTTCAATCAAATTAAAAGCACATGGCCCTAACTGAGAACTAGTTATCCTATACATAAAAGCAGTCTTGAATAAAGTTTTCCAAGAGGGGGAAAAAAATCTGCAAGTAAACACAACTTTTATTTCAGTCAAATATACTGTGTTTCTATGTACCAGGTACCACTGTTCCAAGTCTTCTCTCTAAAAAGTATACTATCATTCTTCATTACAATTCCAACTCTGATTCTTAGATGTCTGACAAACCCCAGAACCCAAAGCTTTTCAACTGTTAAAATAAATAAATAAATAAATAAATAAAATAATAATAATAATAATACACTATAATTAGCGATTCCTTTTCTGGTTGCCACTGCTTACTTTTGTTTCTTCAATTCCATTCTTCATGACCATTCATTTCCCTCCTGGATTACTGCTGTTCTTTTCAAATTCAATTTAAAATTTATTCCTAAAATGGTTCTGATAGCCTATGTATTTCTACTAAAAAGCTGAGAATCTTTAGTAGACAGAAGAGGTTTGCATTACCTGTTATTTAAGAACAATTTCAAGCTTAATTTGGAACTTTATAAGCATATAAACAAACACCTAAAATGGAATTAGGATCTCCTGTCTCTGTTTATTGGCATTTTAATTATACCATTATAAGTTCATTTATTTTTCAGCTAGAAAATAAGAAATAAATATGGAAAGAAAATGCACACAATTTTATAAAAATAGCAGAAAGCTGAAAAAATGGTCCTGCATACAATTTTCTATTATAGGATTATAAACAGTTACCTATTTAAAAAGATTTAGCTAAATTATCTCCCTAATCCTCATAACAAGCTAATGAAATACTTAAAGCCATTATTCTCATTTATAGAAAAGAGGAGTGGTTAGGCAACTTGGCCAGGGTCCCACAGTTCCTGGATGGCAGAATTAGTTTCAAATGCAAGTCCTCTAACTTGAAAGTACAAGCCCTGAGTTTTCTTCTTACTGAGCAAACAGAAAAGACATTTTACTACCATTCCTGAAGGGGAATTCCAGGTCTAACTAGTTTGAAAGTGGAAAATTCCAAGGACATTTTAAGTTCCTTTTCTTTTAGTTTAAGCATCTTCCCCTTTACTATGTACTGCTTTCTCTCCAAATAGACCCCACTAAGAAGCTGGTAAGTGATACTTGATTTTCCTAACACAGGGCTGAAAGAGAAGAGCAGGGAAGCACATACCGGCACAATTACAAAGCCAAGTCCATTTAAAGCTAGCAGCCATGGGGGCATCATGGTATCTCAAATAACCAACTACACACACACAAACACACTCTAGCTCTCTCTCTCTCTCTTCCAGAAAAGCATTTATTTCCAGGCTCACTTGCTCTGAATGACACCTGAACTTTCAAAAGCTTTTTTTTTTTTAAGATTTTATTTATTTGAGAGAGGAAGAGTGAGAGATCACAGAGACAAAGGAAGAAGCAGACTCCCTGTCAAGCAGGGAGCTGGACACAGGGTTCAATCCCAGGACCCTGAAATCATGACATGAGCCAAAGGCAGATGCTTAACCAACTGAGCCACTCAGGAGCCCCTGAACTTTCAAAAGTTTCAAGGATTCTTTCCCTCAGGGACAACTATAAGACTTCAAGTGAATAGCATGAAGCCTTTTGGTAAAAAATGACTGAAAAAACCTCACCCAAATAGATGAAAAACAGGAGGTTTTGTCAAATCCTAAATCTCTTTCTCATACTTGTATTTTGTTCACTGACTACACATTTCTATACAGTGCCTAGCACTGAGCAGAAATACAATTCAGTGGATAAATGAATAGGACATTCACTGAAATTAAAGATAAAACCTTGTTAAATTTTTTATTTAAAAATTCTAGCATGTTTATCATTTTTTCTCTTTGAACATGTAGGAATCTAAGCATTATGAATTAATCACTAATAATACACCTTTTGTTGATAATTAAAAACAATATTTTATAAAGTACTAAAGCTCTCTAACATGATACAGAAAAAAAAATGAAACAAAGCTAAGATCCTGCCCAACTGTTTTTTTTTTTAAGAGAAAACTTCCTCAACTTTTAAAATAAATACCCATTAGAAATCTCCAAGGATCTTTCATGTTTTTTTAGTAAGTAACCTTACTGCTCTTAAGTTTAGGATCTCCTCTCCTAACTAGGATTCTCAAGAACAATGAAAGTCATCTAACATACAAACTTTTAATGACCACCAAAGTGTGCCACTTTTATAAATGTTACTTTAAAAATAGTGAAAAAAAAAAAGGTAAACTAGAAGCTAGAAAATTCGTTAACACAGAAACTAAACTGTGATCCCTTCTGTTTAATAGACATCTCCTGGGGTAACTAACTGGGTGGCTCAATCGGTTAAGCATTCAACTCTTGATTTCTAGCCCTGAATTGAGCTCCACATTCAGCAGAGAGGCTTATGGAGACTCCCCCTCTACCCCTTACTCCCTCACGCGCTTGTGCTCTCTCTTAAACAACTCTTTAAAAAAAGCAGACATCTCCTAATTAAGGAGTTTCAAATCCACCCCCATTTTTCTTTCACACATTTTTATGAAAAACTACTCCATGATTAAAAATAGTAACTTTCTGCACACTAAACAGTCTCTAAATCATGTTCCACATAAGGGATCTTCCAAGGAAAATCCAGTTTCCTTTAATAAGTGAAGAATTCCAGATATCACTTTTAAAATAATAAAATCATAAAGTTTTTATATATAGGTTTATGAAACTATTGGCTACCATTTAATCTGAAATGTCTTATCCACAAAAACAGGAAATATTATCAAGTACCTTACTACAGTATCAGCATCACTTAGCAGCTTGTTAAAAATGCAGATTTTAAGTCCTAGCCATTTAAATAAATCTCCTTTCTTTTACTTAAATAAGACAAATAAAAAATACTGCTCCTANTCTTTTAAAATAATAAAATCATAAATAAAGTTTTTATATATAGGTTTATGAAACTATTGGCTACCATTTAATCTGAAATGTCTTATCCACAAAAACAGGAAATATTATCAAGTACCTTACTACAGTATCAGCATCACTTAGCAGCTTGTTAAAAATGCAGATTTTAAGTCCTAGCCATTTAAATAAATCTCCTTTCTTTTACTTAAATAAGACAAATAAAAAATACTGCTCCTAACACGGATACCAAAAAGAAGATTCCTAAAATAAAATTTCCCTTACCCCATGGATATTTCACACATTCATCACAGTAAGTAAACATCCATTCATGTTGTGATTGCACTTTTTGTTCTCTATCCATTACTATAAACTATAAAAGATATATAATCCCATTAGTTTGCAAAAAGTACGATGGGAAAGTACAATTAAAGATTCCACAAAGTCTGTGGTGCCTGGGTAGCTCAGTCAATTAAGCCTCTGCTTTAGGATTGAGTCATGATCCCAGGGTCCTGGGATTGAGCCCCACATCAGGCTCCCTGCTCAGGGGGAGTGTGCTTCTCCTTCTCCCTCTCCCTCCGCTTCCACCCCATTTGTGCTCTCTCTTGATTTCTAATAAATAAAATCTTTTTTTTTTTTTTTTAAGATTTTGTTTATTTGACACAGAGAGAGAGAGATTACAAGTTGGCAGAAAGGCAGAGAGAGGAGGAAGCACGCTCCCTGCCGAACAGGGAGCCCGATGGCGGGGCTCGATCCCAGGACGCTGAGATCATGACCTGAGCCAAAGGCAGAGGCTTGAACCCACTGAGCCACCCAGGCACCCCACTAATAAATAAAATCTTAAAAAAAAGAGATTCCACAAAGTTTTATATCAAACTCAACTACTCATCAACTCGGTTTAGCTCTTTAACCCCCTTTAAAATCCTCTCTAAACTCCCAAACCTAGAATTCCAATGAGGAAAAGGTTGAAAGCACTTCAGTTACCAATCTCTAAAAAACAGAAAATAGCTGGCCATTTGCTCTATCACCTATACAATTTTAAGAATATGACTTACTAATAACAATGTACTATTACCAACAATGTACTATAAAAATGATAAAATTTCATAATAATGAAGCTGTAATGATCCTATGTAACAGAATAACATTATTTTTCTTACTATTCCAACGTTTAGTTCATTTAGAATACACAGCAAATCTGGCTGCATCCGGACAGAAGACAGCCATGACAGCATGCCTAACCATCATAAAATGGCAAGGGATCCTTTAAGTAACCTGACCTCTCCTTGTTGTACATTCTGAAATTCCCCTCAAAGGAGGGTCTCCACCCTTAGCCTCATGACTACAACTACCTACCATTCCTATATTTATTTATATCTTGTGGATCAGATAGGAATAAAGTGGTAGGACATGCAGTGTTGAAGAAATGGCCCAAGACAGCCCTTAACCAATCTCCCCACAAGAATCTTAAAGTCTTATTTTCCACCTCTTGTACTTTTATACCTGGCCTTTGGGAGATTCTGCCCAAGTCAATCAACCCACAAGTACAGAATTGGAAAAACAGTATATACTCCCAAGAGAAAAAGTTGTTAAGATTTCTATTACCACATGTGATAGAAATCTAAAGGCATTTAACATGGAAAAACTGTAATACATAGTAGACAGGTTCCATATCAATGTACTTTTAAGTACATCAGACATCAGTGTTTAAATAAGCTATTGACTAGTATGAAAATCAAAGAATTTTTTTTTAAAGATTTTTTATTTATTTATTTGACAGAGAGAGAGAGAGAGATCACAAGTAGGCAGAGAGGCAGGCAGAGAGAGGGGGGGAAGCAGGCTCCCCGCTGAGCAGAGAGCCTGATGCGGGCCTCGATCCCAGGACCCTGGGATCATGACCCGAGCCGAAGGCAGAGGCTTTAACCCACTGAGCCACCCAGGCGCCCCAAATCAAAGAATTTATAACATTAAAACCTGAAATACATTTCCACATAGACAAATAATCAGACTTGTATTCGTTTAGAATACGATCAATTTGGGCACCTGGGTAGCTCAGTGGGTTAAAGCCTCTGCCTTCGGCTCAGGTCAATGTCTCAGAGTCCTGGGATCGAGGCCCATATCGGGCTCCCTGCTCGGCAAGGAGCCTGCTTCCCCCTCTCTCTCTGCCTGCCTCTGCCTACTTGTGATCTCTCTCTCTCTCTGTCAAATAAATAAATAAAATCTTTAAAAAAAAAAAAAAAGAATACGATCAATTTGAAGCTGGAAAACACATTTACTAAGACACACAGACCTTATTCAAATGTATTTATATTACCAAAAGTATATAATTATTAAAAAAAAACACACAAGACAACCTTATTAACATCCCACATTTCAAAATATTTTATAATTCAATTTAAATATGTTCAGAAAGTCAGTTAAAAAAAAAAAGTTATAGAATACAAAAAGTAGTACCTGATCCATCTGTGCCTGAACCAGATCTGACAGATCCATCTGTGAAAGAAACGGATTCTGAATCAGAGTCACTAGCTTCACTTCGAGTATCATAATCATTTCCCTCTTCCTTCTGATCTCTCTCATCCTGTTCATATTCTTCTTCTTCCTCCTCCTCCTCTTCTTCCTCCTCTTCCTCTTCCTCTTCCTCTTCTTCCTCCTCCTCTTCTCCATCTTCATCCACTTCTTCATCTTCCTCTGCATCTTCTTCTACCTCTTCATCTTCCTCTACATCTTCCACCCCTTCCTCCTCATTCTCAGTATTGTTGCCTTGTTCATCAGAAGAACCGCTGCTGCCAGTCTCATGGTCAGAGCCATACTCTTCAGAATTCACTTCTTCCTTAGAAGATTGGCTGGATCTGCTTGCACGTCTATCCACGTCAAGCCCAAGTCTCTGATGTTTAAAGAAAAAGGGAATCAGCAGTCATTTAACAGACAAGGTCAGAGTGAATAAATAGTTCTAAAGCCTCAAAAAGAATTGCTTTGTTTTATATCTGCAATAACATTTACTACCTCAGAACCATCTGGCGTAGGGGATTTGGTCCTCCTTTCAGGATCCCTTTTCCGGAGACAAGTTTTTTCAGGTTGACTCTTATAAGGTTCTCTAGAAGCACTGCTTGACAAACGAATCTTCCGATCAGCTTCTAGACGCTTGCTTCTTTCAGATCTTTGATATTCCTCATTTTTATACTCTGCAACTGACTTTCCTTTAGTACTAACTATTCTTTTGTTATTGCTCGCAGATGAGCTCAATGGCTTAGAAATCAACTGTCTTGAATGAACAGAAGGCTTTTGTCGTTTGATGTCAGTAGATTCCATTCGGTCACTTTTTCTTTTTGATCCTTAAAAATACAATTTAAAGAAAGCATATAAATGTATTTTAGGCATTCTATTTGTTTCACCAAAGACTAACAGATAATACATATCAAAGGCTCATTTCTTTAAAATGTCTTCTGAAATGTTAATCATAAAAAAACAAAGCTTGCAAATATTGACTAAATTCATTATGAGACATTTCACACATTTAAAAAAAAATAGATTACTTTTAGTCATACAGATTTGGGTACCACAGTTTGTTATGACTGCACTTTTGGTGTTAACAGACTCAAGGAATAAGAACAAATACAAAGTCACTTTCTTAATAAATTAAATCTCTACTGAAACATTTTAATAAAAATCAAAAAATACTACATACCCTTTTTCTCGTTTTTATCTTGTTCACTCTCTGGATTATACAGTTCATCATCCTGTTCTGGTACTTCAGTCAAAATATCATCTAGAACATTAAGTTCTCCATCTGAAAGCAAGAAAATTAAAAATAGGGAAAAATCATTACCATTTAGCATTTATCTTTGACTACTACATTGGGTCCACATAAATATGATAACATAACCCTCAAAGACATTTTATTTCAGGATTAAGACACAAGACTAATTCTATAAAACCACAGAAAGTAAAGGAGAGGATACAGACCTCTTGTCTAAAAAGCCAGGAGTAGTATATACCTACCCATAGGGTATGAAAGGATATATTGGAGAATAAAAAGAAAATGTTAAGAATTTCTATATCTGTATCTCATTGTCTAATTTTTCTAACTGCTTAAAATGTGCACAAAAAATTAGGACAGAAATACATGTGTTTAACATAAACACACACTTACCAAGGATTGTGTACTCCTCAAGATACTTATTATCAAGAAAAAAATTATTTTACAGTGGAGAAACATGACAGATTCCAACTTAACCAAGTGAGTCAAATCAGTATCAAAGAACGCCTGGCATTATGCACAACAATTCTGTGATATTCCAGTGCAAAAAGCAAACTCTGAACCTATATGTGAGAAAACATCAAATAAACTGAAATGAAGGGTCATGAACTGCAAGCAGTAAGAAATTACTCCAGATTAAAGGAGAATAAAGACATGATAACTGAATAAGGCACATAACTAGGAAGCTAGTGAAATTTCAATAAGGTCTGTAGATTATAGTATCACCATTAATTTCCTGAATTTTGATAGTACTATCATTAAGTAAAAGTCCTAATTCTTAAAGAAATACATACTTAAGTATTTAGGAACAAAGAAGTACCATGTCTACAACTGACAAACAGTTCAGGAAAAAAAGTATGTCTGCATATGCATATGTCCACAGAGAAAATCAGGGAAGAATGAATTCAAGAAAAACAAAGTGGTGAAAAGTTAACATTTGTGGAATGTGGGTGAAAGGTAAAAAAAATTTTTTGTACTACTCTTACAGCTTTCTGTCCAAAATATGTCAAAATAACATTAAAAGTAAAAAAAAAACAAAAAGTATTTCTGTCCTACACAGAAACCATTTTCAGGCTGCTGGTATAAACTATGAAACATGTTAATTTGTTCAGACAAGAGAACTGTTGATTATAACGGACATACTGAATGATGGTGAAAACCTGTTAACTCAGTTTTCTCACTGCATCCCTACCCTGGCCATATCCAACAGGGCAAAATAAATCCTAGAAATGCATGTCTATTTACTACTTAAAATTGATTTTTTTTTTTTTATATGGGTGCCTGGGTGGCTCAGTCAGCTATGCTTCTGCCTTTGGCTCACGTCATGAACCCAGAGTCCTGGGATAGAGCCCCATGTCAGGCTCCCTGCTCAGCTCTCCCTCGTCTCCCCCTCCCTTCTCCCTCTGCCCCTGCTCTCTTGCTCACTCTCAAATATTTTTTAAAAATTAAATAATTTTTTAAAAATAATACACTAAAGCAAATGATAAATGCTTTGAACACTAAGTATTCTGGTGCCAAAAATATCTTTCCAAATTTAAAGTATGGTAAAGGGAAATATAAAGTCATGAACACTAAAGAGATAGGACAATTTTATTTATGGCTCCAGCCAAAAAGCAAAGCCCATTCAAAATTATAACAAGGGTTGTTAACCTCACCTGAGGTCTATAAACAGGATAAGTGAAACTAAAATATCTCCAAAGGTGAAAAGAAATCAGTGACAGAACTAAAATACTTAATGTAGGTATAAGAAAGAAAGATTACATAGGATACAGAAAAAGTAACATCTCAGTATTTGGAGTCAGACACAGTTGCTATTTAGGAACACACCTTCAGTGTTTGGAGTTTAGACAGTTGCTGCTTAAGAACATCCAGGGGCACCTAGGTGGTTCTTGAGAGTTCTTTGAGAGTCCCACTTGGTTTCACCTCAGGTCATGATCTCATGGGTCATGGGACTGAGCCCTGTGTTGGACTCCAAGCTAAGCGGGGAGGGGTGCTTGAAGGTTCCCTCTGCTCCTCCCCCACAATGCATGCATGCTATCTGTCTCAAATAAACAAACAAATCTTTTCTTAAAAAAAAAAAAAGAACATTCCATATACTGGAATGGCATATTTCTTTGGGTGATTAACAGTGTACTTTACTGTTTTTCAAAAATTAATATGTATACTATATGGATTTTTATTTTTTCTTATAGCTCTCTAGTTAGTAAAAAAAAAAGTGGATCCAACAGATCTTCACAGAATCAGCTACATTTCTGAACCAAAACAAAACAACCAAAAAAAGGCAAAAAAACCATATCACAACGAAATAGGCAAGTAAACACAGTGCTGTACAAATCTTTTCATACAATCACTAGCTTGATATTAGAAATATCAACCCAAAAGCCTGAACATTTACATGAAATTACATACTTTATATGTGCTAAATCTAACACAGAATGAAGGATCTGTGCAGGTTAATTTAAATCTATTTAAATTTCAGGCATGTTTAAATCATGGTTTCCCTATTTTAAAAAAGGGTATGGTTTAAAAAAGCCTTAACAAATAATTGTAGTCAAATGCAGACACTGGTTGCAGTTTTAAAAAGCAGCTATAAATTTTTAAGACAATAAATAATAACCAATGCTTACTTTTTTTTTTAACATTTTACCACTTTCACATTGATCATATATACACATATGTGAAACACCTGAAGTATGTTTTATCATCCATTACTTCACAGATTAAAAAACAGGAGCTCAAAAGTACAAGGTGACCAAATTCATGTGTCTAGAAACAGATGGGTACAAGCCTACAGTTCTGGTTTTCTAAATCCAGAGTTAAATTAGATGGAGAAAATTAGAAAAACTTTTAAGTATAAGGGAAACAACAAAAAGGCAAATTATTAAAAAGTCACATGTACTAGATTAATTTCAAATTAATGCACCAGAAAGCTCTGTATGGCTGACATTTATAGCATCTTGAAATTTACTTTAAGATCAAACACTATATCCTCACTTGATGTTCTACACATTTTTATCCATATTATATTTCATGACATCAATAACCTACCTGTTTTTATCACGATACTGGCAAATGAAGACCCGCAGAACAAATTCAGCCTATGACTTATTTGGCCAGCAAGGTAAGAATGGCTTCTGCATCTTAAAGACTGTGTTCAAAGGGAGGTGGGGGGGTGCGCAGTGCGAAGAACAACATGTGACAAACCCTTATGTGGCCCACAAAGCCTAAAATATTATTTACTATCTGACCCTTTACAAAGTTTGCCAACCCCTAATGTAAATGACATTTTAAATTACTTTTCTCCATTATTGAAACCCCTCATGTATTTACTGTAATATAATATAATGAAGATCTGGATTTCGAAAAAAATCCAGGTCATCATTTAAGAGCTAAGTTATCATCAGGAAAGTCCCAGTCTGAGCTCCAGTTTTTTCACTTCTGAAGAGACATTTAGAGTAAAAAGAACAGTGTTTGGGGGGGGGGAACAGGAGCACAGTTAATTCGAATCTCCTGATGAGTTTTTAACCTATAAGCCTTTCCCTATTACTATCAAATTCTAATAAATCCTGCCTGCCACAAACCTTGTATTAATGACTAGGGTACATGATACACAAAATCTGGTGAACACAAAAATCCTTTTGTTTTAAAAAAGATTTATTTATTTGAGAGAGCAAGAGATCACAAGTAGGCAGACAGGCAGGCAGAGGGAGAGGCGGAAGCGGGCTCCCCACTAAGCAGAGAACCCGATGCGGGGCTCGATCCCAGGACCCTTAGACCATGACCTGAGCAGAAGGCAGAGGCTTAACCCACTGAGCCACCCAGGTGCCCCAAAAATCCTTTTTTTTTTTTTTTAAATAAGCAAATACATACATGTTCTAATATCTATTGCTATATAACATGCCATCCCAAAACTCAGTGGCTAAAACAATACAATCATTTATTATTGCTTATGATTCTGGGGCTCAACTAAGCTCTCTCCTGTGGCTGCAGTCAGATGGTGGGTAGGGCTAGAATCACCTGCAGGCTTGTTCATTCACATGTCTGGCTGGCACCTAAACCGGGAAGACTCAATACAGCTGAGGCTTCTAGAGCATTTCTTTCTGTGGTCACTCTCTACCATGGCAGCTTCAGGGTAGGCAGACATTTTACATGGTAGTTTAGGGCTCTAAATACGTACACCCCAAAAGAGAAAAGATCAGGTAAAAGCTCAGTTCAGTATTTTATTCAGAGACAATCACAAAAGTCTACTTAGGTTCAAACAAAGGAGACACAGACTCTACCTAATTGATGGAGAAGTGTCAAATACTTGGTAGGTGTTTTCAAAACTATCACCATCTACTTAGTTTTGTTTAAACTTAAGGATTTTAATTACAAATGTAAGGTGTATTTTTAAAAACCAAAATAGTTTTAAAATGTGAGAGTTTTATAAAGCTAACTTAAGCTACTTTCTCTGACCACTTCTTTAATTGGCTAGAAGAGTACACTTTGTACATATTTCGATTCATTTTTTCAGCCCAGTATGAATTATAAAGAAAGTATTATTTTAATATTCTCAGAAGCTACTGCTGCTGAAGACTAATCATCACTGGCATATCCCTTTTGGAAAAAAAGTAATTCTCTTGAGGAGATAAAATAATACCCACTAGTTCTCTAAAGTGACCTTCTTTAAAGTTCCTTAATAAATTTAATTTTTTTAAATAAACTTAATTTTAATAAAGAATTTTAAATCCTTTTGTCCTAAAAATACACACTGTATATTTTATTATTAATTTATTATTATTCTGTGTATTTCATATATTCAATTCTTTCATAGTAGCTTGACAGCAGCACCCCAACCTAAGAATATTAATGGTAAAATGAACAAAGGTTAGCAAATGTCAGATGAAGAATTCTATGAACATAAAACTCATGTACTACAAAAATAACTCTACTGTAATATTTTTTTTAAAGATTTTTATTTATTTGACACACAGAGAGAGTCACAAGTAGGCAGAGAGGAAGGCAGAGAGAGAGAGAGATGAGGAAGCAGGCTCCCTGCTGAGCAGAGAGCCCGATGCAGGCCTCGATCCCAGGACCCTAAGATCATGACCTGAGCCGAAGGCAGAGGCTTTAACCCACTGAGCCACCCAGGCGCCCACTCTACTGTAATATTTCTATGAGATAAAGCATTTCACGTAGTTTTTGGATTAAGTCTATAAAAAGAATACAGTATTGGGGTGCCCGGGGGGGCTCAGTTGGTCACTTAAGTGTCTGCCTTTGGCTCAGGTCATGATCCCAGGGTGGTGAGATCAAGCCCTACATCCAGCTTCCTGCCTTTGGCTCAGGTCATGATCCCAGGGTGGTGAGATCAAGCCCTACATCCAGCTTCCTGCTCAGCGGGGCATCTGCTTCTCCCTCTCCCTCCTACTCATGATATCTCTCTCTCTCTCTCTCTCTCTCTCTCTCTCTCATTCTCTTTCTCAAATAAATAAAATCTTTTTAAAAAAATACAGTATTTTTTGGGTGCCTGGGTGGCTCAG
>LNAC01000013.1:4859566-4881975 GCA_002007465.1 Ailurus styani | reverse complement strand
AAAAAAAAAAAAAAAAATACAGTATTTTTTTTTAATTATTTCAAAAACTCAAAAAACTAAGATGCCACAGCAAAATGAATTTTGTCACAATGAATTAGCTCAAATAAAAAAAATTATTCATTAAACAGCTAAAACATTAAACAGCATTAAACAGCTAAAATTCAAATTCATCCCGAAGTTATACCCTAACAATTTATAGTATGAATCTAGCTCTTGGACACAGTTGTGAAAACTCCAAGGATTCAATACAAAAATCCACACCCTGCATTTTTTAAAAGGACTATTTGGTCATTAAGGAACCAGATTCTCACCTGAAAGCAACCAGAAGGAGCAGTCCTGATACAGAGAAGGTAATACATGCCATGGTTTTGCAAGAGACAATCTGGGTTTATGCATGGTAAACATGTGTATTTAAAAATACTGCCTGCACCCAGACCATGCTTGCTCTTTTACTTTTTTTTAACCTAGTACCTACCATTAACTATTAAACAAGTACTGTTATCTGCTTGACCCCAGTATGCATGTAAACCTGTAACTCCTGAATAACAATGTTAAATAACTGCAAATAAATTTAGTATGCGTGATACTTTGTGAAACAGTAGAAATGGTAAGGAGGACAATCCTACACAACTCTAGTGGATGAGCTACCTTAATAAAATTCAAGCACTATGTTATCCGATCTTCCAAAGTCTCAAAAGGATTCCCAAATTCAGATTATCATTTGGGATTGACGGACTTATTAAACACTGCCTCAAAAACAAAAAAAAAATGCAGGTTGTTGCTATAGCTTAACACCTCTGTGTAGGTGCAAACTGTGAATGTTTTGTGTTCCCAATACATGATATACATGGCTTCCATTATCATCACTGACGCAAGCTAGCCCAATCTTATTTATTATTTCAAACTAATAGCAAAATGCGTTTTGAAATGAAGGTACAGACCCAGGGGTACAAGAGGCAAAACAAGAAAATAAAAAGAGTCACTGTCTTTAGAGCCTGTTCAAAACCTGTCAAGATGTTAGGAGTAACAAGGCTTTTTTTTTTTTTTAAATTGTTCTATTTGGGGATTTCTGTCTGTTTTAGACAATCATGGGAAACTGGAAATCTAACTAGCTTTCAAAGTACTTGAACCATCAGGTTAGGTATATAACAAGAATTCCAGAATGAAACCCACAGAACTGAAGTGACCTCACTAAAATCTCACAACTATGAATCCAAATTTAATGCTCTTTGCACTATACCAGAATTATGCTTTATTTTTGAAATTCCTGGAATTTTCCAGGAAGGCCACAAATCTTAAATCGCAGGATAACAGTGTAGAAAATTAACCTTTATCTGAGACACAGTCCATTGTTTAGGACCTGAAGGCTTCTGGGTCAGGAGATAACAAAGTATTATTTATTTGAGGGTCCAGCAACAAACCAAGACCTAGAACATCTAAATAAAGAAAAACCTGGCAGTTAAATATACTACACATTCTGTTTTACAGAACACCAAAGTACATTCTTTTATTTTAAATCGTTTAATAGAGGTTTAATGGACTTTGACAAGAAACAAGAATTCCTGGAACCTCCCCTTCTGTTGCATTTTACGTTAGTCCAGTCTCAGTTACTGTTTTGTCACTCAAATTTCCATTCCACTAAATGGAAGTGTAGAGACTTGCATTTTCCATCCTACACAAATTTGTTCTCCAATAAGCACACAATTTGAAGTCTAAGGAGAGCACTTTAAATTTTTTATCCTATTTCTATTAGGGGTAAAACAAATACACTGGAATATCAAATATATATTCTATGCTTTCTAAAGCCCTAATTAAAGTGGACCAAGGAAGTCAACCTTTTTCTAAGGACCTACTATAGCGAAGGCTATACTATGCACTTATGATACGTGTATGTATATCTAAATGCATGTACATATTTGTATGTACTTGCCTATATGATTGTGTGTGTACACATACAATTTAAACTGAGAAAACTCTTAGCTTTGGATAGCAATAGCAAATGTCTCAGAGTTACCAATGAAGTCCAACCTTGTAAGTCATTTATTCAAGGCACTGAGTCATGATTAACTGTTCACCAAGAACCTAGAGAACAAGAGACACACACTCCTGGCCCTGATGGAGTTTTCAGTCTGGTAATGCAGAAAATGTATTACTTATGAAAGTGGTAACTCATTACCCTTACTTTGAATATGTTAAACTTTCACACACTTTCAGAGAGAACTTTGTAAGTGCATAAGAAATAAAATGAATACAAGATGTTTAAAGTAGAAAAGATATGTATTCCTCATACAGAAAAACTAACAGTTACTACCAACATTGCAGTATCTTCTAAATCCATTTTTTGGGCACAGAATCACCACTGCAATCAGAAAGAGTTGGCAATTTACACAGGCTTCAGCTTCCAAGTACGGGTATTACAGAAGCATTATAGAAGTTAATGTTTATTATACAGTTAATGTGCAAAAGCCCAATAATCCAAGGACTCTATAACCAAGTCTTTTAACTGTTCTGTGACTAACAGCAGATTTCTGCAATTTAAACTCATTTCTTAACAAGATTCTACTTCAGTCATGAAATCATTTAAGGCCTGTGACAAGTCTAATATTGTTACAGGGCTTACCTTTATAATTTCATGTTTCTTAAAAGATAACGAATAAGTACTTCACTTCCTACTTTTCCTTGTTGAAGTATGAGAAGGAAGAAGGAATTAGGTATTCTAATTCCGGTTATTAATCTGAGTGAAAATGATCAACAAAGTGAGACACCCTGGACTGCAGTTTCCTTATTTGCAAAATGAATTATTCTAGAAATCTTCTCATTACACTATAAGCAATTCCAGTAGGTTTGTATTTGCTAGCTTTCCCAATAAACTAGAGACAATCTTTGGTCTAAACTATAAAAATAAGCACTTATATCAGAGGTTTTAAAATAGATATAAAATCAACTACAGAAATGAAATTAATTTTTTAAAACTATCCAAATGTGAGATCTTTCAGAAGTTGATGACTAAGTACTGCTAATAGGTGGTATTGTAAGTCCCTAAGAATAGTTATAAAGTTTATGTATTTGGACTGCACTTTCATCACTACATCCATTTCTAAAACAATTTTTAAAACATAACCTACTTTTCTTCCACAATGTATGTTACTGTGTCTATTACTGACTTAACAACTATGTTCATTTTAACAATGAACTCTTGGGATGTACTTAACTTAATCATTTGTATTTGGTTTACCTCACCCACCACAACCACCATCCATATACACAGCTCATAGATTATACTCTGATACGATCAAATGTTAATAGAATTAATTTTTATTGATTAAAATCACCTATTTTAATAACTGACTTTACTACTAATTAAAAGCAGTTTTTTTCACCAACATGCAACCTGAAGTTTACATCCATCCTTTTGCACGTCTCAAAATGGGGGGAGGAAGATTTATTTAAGATTTAAGAAAGGTAAATTAAACCTCTACAACCTAATTGTTGAATTAATTGCTTTAACGTAGCAGCAATTCCTTAACCACTTCCCAAGCTTGTCCCTATCCTAAAGCAGTTTACTGAAATATGAAGACTTCTCTTAAGGAGAAAAATTAAAGAGATAAAGGGCTAATGCAACCTGACCCTAGAATCCATTTAACAAATCCCCACCCCCAAGTTAATTAGCCACACAGAAGAGTAGATCTGTGAGATACAGGGCAGCAGCTGTGCCATATTTTTATCAACTATAACCCTTCCAAAACTATCATGGTAATCCTTAAAGTTAGAAAAGACCCCAAGGCAGCATGAAATCTAGACTACTCTCCAGACGAGTAATGATCCAAGATATTCATTAACATCTGTAGGGCCTGGGAGGTCGGTATTTCAAAAGACATGACATTCCATCCTGCCAACATCAGTTCTTCCTGTATTTCACTGTAATGTTGTTCCTCCAGCTCTCTATAAATTACATACGTTTGTTCCTGGTTGTACCCTTTGCATGCTAGCACAATGTGTTTGAATCAGAATAGTAGCCAGGATTATTTTTGCCAACCCTAAATCATGTTATCTTTCCAAAGATCATGTTTTCCAAAATAAGTATTCGAGGAACTAAATGGGCAATTCTTGCCATTTTGCCTATTTAACAGGAAGAACCATAAATTACTTGTAGATATTTCTCAAGATTACTAATCCGCCTGTACAACTTCTTAAATATGGTCACTAACTAGACTGCCATCGTTTTGATCGCGGCTTTAAGGGTTTTCTAAATTTTCTCTAAAATAAAAGAGTCGTTCTGAAAATACGCATTACATCCGCATAATCCTACCAGGAAATAAATCTAAGGGCCCGCCACTCAGAACAGGCCCTCTCAGCCGCGCCCAGGACTGCTAAGGGAAAGTGAAGAAGGGAACAGGATTTAAACACACACACACACACAAACCAACCCTAGGCGAGATAAAGTGCTAGGTCAAACGGAGATCGAGGACGCAAGGGGAGACCTGGTTTCTTCCAGGGAGTCCAAGTGTCTCGGGTGGGAAGGATCGGCTCCGCGCGGGACAAGTTAACCTCCCCAACCCCCACCCCGCAACAACGACCACGGCTCCAGTCCGGAGCGTCGCCGCCACCCGTCACCTTTCTCCGCACTAACCTTTCTCCTCCCGACTGTCGGCCGCCATTGCTCCCCTCCTGTTTCCGCTGCTGCTGCTGCTGCTGCTGCTGCTGCTGCTGCCGCTGCCGCCGCCGCTTCGAAGCGACTCGCGCGGGCGCCGTAGCCGCGGCAGCCGTAGCACGGGCACGTCCGTCAGTCCGGCCGCTGGGCTGCGCGCTTCGCACCTTGGCCTCTACCGCTCACCCTTCTCGACTCACCCTTTTTCTTCCCGCTTCTTCCCTTTCTCCCTTTTCTCCTTTCCTCCTTTCACTGCAACCTCTGGTGCCCTAGGCCCAGCCTTCTCGTTGGGGTTTGGGGACGGGAGGGGGTAAGGGGGAGGGAAGGGAAACAGATGGCGACGGCGGGCGGCGCTAAAATGGAGCCTGCTTCCTGCGCGAAACAATCCCGCTCCCGACAGGCCCTGCGCTGTTTACGCTTCGTTCCTCCCTGGGAGCGTCACAGTGCGGAGAGGGGCGGGGAAGCGGGAGGGGGAAGCAGAGCGGTCAGGAGAAACGTGATAACGTCAGCACGTCGCTCCGTCTCCCACAGCCCGGATGTCTCGGGGCTTGAGTCCTGTTTTCAGTGATTGGGTCGCCGGAGTTGGGGCTTCTTGGACTGCACGCCAAGGTGCGTACAGCGGGGTGGCTCCGTTTTCTCACCTGAAGAGCCTACTGACGGACCTTACTCAGAACAAAAATGCTTCCGATTGTTCCCCGGAACTCCTAATCCAATTCTGCAAACCGGAGATTTAGGAGAAGTCTGGGTCCGTCCCTCTGCAGCCGCCACTTTGTACTCTGGTCGCCAGATACACGCTTACTTGGTGCCCTAGGCTTAGCCAAAGGCAGCGCAGGAAGCAACCCGCTCACTTGTCACAAACGCCTACCAGTTTTGTTGTTAATTGGGGAAATCGGTTCTATTGTATTTTAGTGTAGCTTTGTAATTCATATAATGGCAAATTTGATTTAAACATTTATTGAGGCGCTGAGGTACACAGTTGATTTAAACAGACTACCGAGAAATTGAAACTACAGAAGTGACCAGAAATTACCTAACTACGTAGAATGGTAAAATCTGCAAGGAAACTTTCAGAAAGTTCATTGTCCAAAGGAATGGAAATGTCATTTTGGGGATGCCTGGGTGGCTCAGTTGGTTAAGCAGCTGCCTTCGGCTCAGGTCATGATCCCAGGCTCCTGGGATAAAGTCCCCCATCCAGCTCCTTTCTCAGGAGGGAGCCTGCTTCTCCCTCTGCCTCTGCCTGCTTGTGCTCTCTCTCTCTCTGACAAATAAATAAAATCTTTTTTTTAAAATGTCATTTTGTTTCACTGTTCCATAACTGAGTTAAATATTTTTATTTTTTTTAAGATTTTATTTATTTGTTTGAGAGAGAGAGAGTGAGACAGATCACAGAGGAAAAGGGAGAAGCAGACTTGCTGTGGAGCGGAGAGCCTGCTGCGCAGGCCTGATGATTCCAGGAGTTGAATGCAGACTCAACCAACTGAGCCACCCAGCTACCCCTCCTAACTGAGTTTAAAAGAGAAGGAAGTTTCGAAGGGAAGGTAACATTGTTATATAAAAACAAACTAACAGCATGTTCAAAGGAAGACAAATAGTCTAGAGTGTGCTGGCCATTGTAACAAGTTGAGACCAAGGTAAAATCAGTGGAAAGAGTTTAAGGAGGGCCTGCAGGAAAAAAAGGAAGGAAAAACAGGTAATATAAAACCTAGCTATGTATCAGATGCTTAGGAATGAAGAGTAAACAGAACAGTATTTCTGCCTTCAAGGAATTTTCCAGTATAATATGAGAAAGAAGTTAACAGAAAATTCGTGTGTAATACTAATTGCTGAAAATTGTGTGTTTTTACTGTGTGCCAGGTACTGTTCTGAGTATTTGACCTATACAATCTGATTTNAAAGTCCCCCATCCAGCTCCTTTCTCAGGAGGGAGCCTGCTTCTCCCTCTGCCTCTGCCTGCTTGTGCTCTCTCTCTCTCTGACAAATAAATAAAATCTTTTTTTTTAAATGTCATTTTGTTTCACTGTTCCATAACTGAGTTAAATATTTTTATTTTTTTAAAGATTTTATTTATTTGTTTGAGAGAGAGAGAGAGTGAGACAGATCACAGAGGAAAAGGGAGAAGCAGACTTGCTGTGGAGCGGAGAGCCTGCTGCGCAGGCCTGATGATTCCAGGAGTTGAATGCAGACTCAACCAACTGAGCCACCCAGCTACCCCTCCTAACTGAGTTTAAAAGAGAAGGAAGTTTCGAAGGGAAGGTAACATTGTTATATAAAAACAAACTAACAGCATGTTCAAAGGAAGACAAATAGTCTAGAGTGTGCTGGCCATTGTAACAAGTTGAGACCAAGCTAAAATCAGTGGAAAGAGTTTAAGGAGGGCCTGCAGGAAAAAAAGGAAGGAAAAACAGGTAATATAAAACCTAGCTATGTATCAGATGCTTAGGAATGAAGAGTAAACAGAACAGTATTTCTGCCTTCAAGGAATTTTCCAGTATAATATGAGAAAGAAGTTAACAGAAAATTCGTGTGTAATACTAATTGCTGAAAATTGTGTGTTTTTACTGTGTGCCAGGTACTGTTCTGAGTATTTGACCTATACAATCTGATTTCATCTTCCAAAAACCCAATTAGATGACATTACTAGCTTTATTTTACATCAAGGGAAAGTGAAGTACTATGAAGTTAAAGTGCCCAAAGTCATGAGTAGTAGTAACATGGCTCAAGTCTAGGCAATTTACCTCCATCCCCCACAGAACTGATAATAGTGCCTCCAGTAAACTTAGAATGTAATTGGAACTTTCAGGAGCCCATCACTCAGACTTGAGGGGGAGGGGGTCAAAATAGAGTCAAGAAAAGCTTTCTGGAGAAGGGAAAATTAAGCCTACTTGAGAACTAAAAGACTATTATTAGTCTAGATGAAAGGGAGAAAGGGCAAAGATGATGGGTAGAAGGACGTTTCTCAGGGGGAAAAAAAAAGGTCCTAGGTGGCAGAGCTGCCCGTGGTTCATTCAGGTTGATAGTCAACGATTAGGTAAGAAAAGACGGAATCAAGAAAAGCATTGTATAATGTTCTACTCATTTATTAATTCAGTCAGCTAGTATTTATTAAATTCCTATTCAGTCCAAATATAGGCTCAAAGATTAAAAAATTCATTTAGTATAGGATCTAGTTTCTTCATTGAGTTCAACTCGACATTGTAGTTGGGGACACAAGGCATAAGTAACCAAATTAAAAATCATGATGAATTCTATGAAAGAAGCAAGAGGCTATGATGGTGAGGCAGAGTTGGGGAGGGAAGCTTTTTAAATGGAAAAACAAGTAAAGGCGTTGTTGAGGAGCTGAAGTTGAGACTGATACCTAGTAAAAGGTGGAGGTAAGAGTCTTCCAGACAGAGAACAGCACATACAAAGGCTCTGAGGGAGAAAGAGGCCATGGTATGGTCAAGAATGTAAGGAGAGCACCAATGAGCTGGAGCCCAGATAAGGAGAGGACAAATGACTGAGATAGTGTTTGATGGACAGGCCATGTCTTAGGACTAAGGGCCTAATCAGGACCTAGCCTAAAACAAAAGCAGCACAAAATTTGAGAAGAGACAGAATTTTGAGGTCGAGCCCACTGGAGGGCAGGAATGGAAAATACTTTGGGCTCTGTAAAGATTCACGCCTGTAAAATTTAAAACCATGCATACATAAGTTCAGAGTCATCAGCACTCCTCAGAGGAAGACAATAAAATCTGGAGTCTCTGAAACATATTTTTCACACTACTCAACATTAAATCAGGCCAAGACTAGGTTATATAACATAAGGTTGCAAATTGGTGGCTACTGATCTTGAACCAACACGGTATTTGTGTGCTTTTGTTGAAGTGTAATGCTTTTAATCAAACATTTTTCAATGAGACAGTGCCTCCGTCACTCCTCTCAGTTGCCTTACCCTGGACAGTATTACCAACTGAAGTGTCTATGTAACAAATGTGTGGATTCTGGAGGGTGTTGGGGGGAAGGTAGTTGGAATCTTTTTCCCTGGAAAGGTTATATAGAGTGAGGGGTAAAGAAGACTCAAATCTTAAAGAATATTGATATAGGAAAGGCAAAAATATAATATGAACCTAAGACATCTTGTCATACCAGAAAGCCAGTGATGAAAGAATGTTAGGATCCTGTCAAAATGACTCAGAAGAGTTGCTAACTAAAGTGGCACCCACTAGCCAAATATGAGACATTCTGAGCATCTGTAAAGATAAAACTGCTTTGGATTATGTTTCAATCCATAAATTCCATAATAGTTTAAAAAAACATCAGTCCTCTTTGGATGATGCTAGGGAAGAAGTTATTTTGAAAAATGGTAAACAGAGAAATCATCATTGATCTTGTGTTTCCAATTAGAACTGTATCTTGGGGTTACCAAGCAAAGAGTCAATGAAGGAAAGTTTCTCTAAGAAAGTATTCCATCTAATACATGGCCAGGATGAAGCAATGATAAAACTAGGACATTGCCATTTTACAGCTATTAATGAAATACAGATCAAGGCAATGATTATTAAAGGGTGCTAATTTATATATCAGAAAGACAATCAGATTTTATGTGCATCTTAATGGAAATACATAACATTATGAAATAATATTGCCAAAACACTAAACCCAGGAAAACGTTTGTCAGTGGTTTTCAACCAGGGATAATTCTGCCCCCAGGGGACATCTGGCAATTTTTGGAGAAATTTATAGTTGGCCCAACAGAGGAAGTACTAGTAGCTCATAGTAGGTAGAGGCCAGGGATGCTGTTAAACATCCTATAAGGCACACAAGTCTGTAAAACTAACCCCCCCACACATAGACACTCCTACCCACTAAAATAGAACTGTCTTAGCCAAATGCCAATTGTGCTCATGCTGAAGAATCATGGTCTAGGGAATAGGCAAAGCACAGGTGAATATTTTAAGCAATCCATACAAATACCACTAGCAAAATCCAGGCAATAGGAAACTTTACAGGAGTAAGTAATCTATACATTAAAGTAAACATATGAGAAATGTAAAAAATATAAGCCAATTCTAGTATGTGGATATTATAGATTGAATTGTGTCCCCCCAAAAATATGTTGAAGACCTAACCTGAAATACCTCAGACTGTAATCTTATTTGGATATAGGGTTGTTTTTTTATGTAATTCATTAAGATGAGGTAATAATGAAGTAGGGTGTGCCCTTAACCCAATATGATGGTGTTCTTATGAGGGGAAAAGAGACATAGTGATAGAGACACACAAGGAAACTTGTGACAACAGAGACAGGGGTTTGGTGATGTAGCTGAGGAACTCCAAGGGTAACAGGCAAAAACCAGAAGCTAAGAGAGCCAAAGAAAGATTCTCCGCTATAGGTTTCAGAAGAAGCATGACCCAGTCCACCCCTTGATTTCAGACTTCTAGCCTCCAGAGCTATGAGAATAAGTTTCTATTGCTTTAAGTCAGCTGCTGTACTTTGTTACAGCAGCTTTATGAAACTAGTACCTTGGACCTTATTTAGATACTGATTTGAATACATGAGTACACACACAAACACTCATACTCACATATACCTATCAACAAACTTCAAAAACTGAGTGAATGATGATTTTAAAAACTTGCTATTGATTATTTTTAGTTGTAAGTTATGTTTAAAAAATAATTCTTATAATTTCATGACATACTAAAATATTTGCAGATGAAATGAAACAGTCTCTAGGATTTTCTTCAAAATAAACTAGGTAAGAGCAGGAGTTATAGGTGGGGGTTAGCTATGAAACACTCCTGCTTATGAATTGAAAACGGGTGATGCTTACATGGACAGACATACTCTCCTCTCTACCTTCTTAAAAATATATTTGAGATTTTCTTTAATAATTTTAAAGAAAGAGCAAGAGAAACAGCCAAAAAAAAAATTTGAGGTCATATCAAAGTGCCATTTTCCCTAATCCATGATTATCCTATCAGAGGTAAGCAGTAACTGAAAATAATCTTCACTCATGCCTCCTAAGGATGAGATCTTTTTATAAAATAATACAATCAAGAGGTTAGAGAGGGAATGTCCTCATCCCATCTGAAGTAGGCTTATAAAGATTTAAACATACCTTAATGGCAATCATTAAACATATTTAAACATGTATTCTGCACCACCTTCTGGAATCTGACTGAATTCATGTCTGGTTCCTAGTAAGACTAGGTCCTTTCTGGTAACAAATTGTTTGAAACTTTTCCAGAACTGCCAAAGAATGAGGAAGGAGCACATTAGCTATACCACAGTAAACATTGCTGAACTGTTGAATGTAGTGTAGCAGAGTACTTGGTGTAGCACTGAGTTCCTGCTTGCACAATTTAGCATATTATGTAGTCTTAAAATAACATTTGACTGGCACATTTACTTAGAACTTCTCTTTCACATATATTATCTCACTTAAACTGCACTCCCAGATTGTGAGTTAAATATTTACTATAACAACAAGTAAATTTTTAAATTGAAAAAAGTCAATAGAAATAAGAATTCTATTTAAATATTACCAGGTATTCTTACATTTGGAAATGTATCAATCTTCTGATTTGAAACCAGGTACCTAACCTTTTCTTCTGCATCAAGATATCAATATCAAGTTTCCTTTAGTTTTTGTGTGTGTGTGTGTGTGTGTGTACCACAGAAGGCAGCCTTGCCTCTTTTAACAAAAATTATATTGGTTTAATTCTCAAAATAGGAAACAGATTTTCAAAATATAATTATTTTTTAAAAAACCCAGAGTTTTGCACAGCTTTTAAAAAATAATTATCTACTCTGAGGGTATTTAGAGAATTCTGGGCTTCCGAAGTTATTCTGCTTACTTCTCAATAATATCAATAAATAGCATTTACTGAGTACTGACTCTGTGCAAGTTCTCTGAATGCTGGCAATATTTTACCTCACTTAATCCACCTGAATGCTTTGAATGCTGGCTATATTTTATCTAATTTAATCCATCTAACAACCCCTGAATCCTGGCTATATATTACCTCACTTAATCCATCTAACAACCCCATGAGGCATTATTGGTATCTTTATTTTACTGAGTAGGTAAGTTTCTTTTAAGTAAACGCTTAGCCTTTTAGGGTTTTTTGCTTTTTTTCCCTCTTTTCCTTCTCTTGATAGCATCTTGGTATATGAATGTACTATATATGTCTGGTTGCCCTTACCCATTTTTCACACTCTCCACCCTGCTCTGCACCTTAGAAAGCTGACCCATATAGACTGCCCAGTTGGTTCCCTTCCATGGCTTTGGTTGAGTTCAAACAACGGAAAGCACAAGCAGATCTGAAAGTAGAAGGAAAGTGAGGGTTAACTGTTGTTTTCATGATTCCCTCCCTGTATTGTTACCAGAGGTTGGCTCTGTCCCTCTATCTATAGCGGGGCAACACTATACATTCAACACTACACAGCTCTCTTATCTGGATTCTGGTAATCCCACCCTTAATTTGCTCATTCTAGCCTAGTGTAGTGCTATGTATAGAACTGTTTTCCCCCAAATTCCTATGTTGAAGCCCAAATGCTCCAATGAGTGTATTTGGAGATAGGGCCTCTAGAATCCAAGGACAGCGCCTGCATACCAGTGTCCTTGCTCCAGTGTCCTTCTCAGTCTCCTGCTTGTTTGTTGGGGCTCTAATGGGAATCCAGGCTGGCAGAGCTGGAGTGAGCTGGGGAGCAGGGTTCAGGAAGCTCTACAAAACCAGTAGCAAGTGCTATGAAAGGCACAAGCCAAAAAGTAAAAGGGAGATACTAAGATCCTCTTGTGACCTGCTTGGGCAAGCCCAGCAAAGAAGAAACACCTAGAAACTTATGTTTCCACAGAATGAATTCTGTGAAACAGAAAAGACTCAGGGTTTGATCCCAGCTCAGTCCTCCAGCTCTGAGGTTGCCCAGATCTGGGAAAGCTAAGGAATGTGCCTGCCTGGTGCTCTATTTTTCAGTTCTTAAATAAATAAATAAATAAATAAATAAATAAATAAATAAATAATAAATAAATAAATAAATAAATAAATAAATAATAAATACATGCTCTTTTTGTTCTCTTCTTCCCCCTTTGAAATGGGTATAAATTTAGTTCTCTTTAGCAGCCANCATACATACATACATACATACATACATACATACATACATACATACTCTTTTTGTTCTCTTCTTCCCCCTTTGAAATGGGTATAAATTTAGTTCTCTTTAGCAGCCAGAAGAGATTCCTCCTACCCTTTCCACATCTTGGCCAAAGAGAGTACCCACAAAACAGTCAGACCTGGTTTCTCAGGTATTGGGGGATGTTGGATCACTGCTTGGATTCTGTTTCAAGGAGGGACAGTGAATACACTGCCTGCATGGTTTACCTTCCCTTCCCCATCCTATTCCCATGCCAAGGTGCTCTGGTTATTACAGAGCTTCATTGAGCCCACCGCAGATACCTGGCCATCTGGACATTGTCCTCTGGATAGCCAAATGATACATTGGGGGCTGAAGCCTGGTTTTCTCCTCTGCTCAACAAGATGTCATCATGGGAAATGGTGAAGAGAATATGGTCTCTCTTGTGTCCCTCTACCTCTCACTCTCCTACATTCCCCATGTGTCCCTTTTTTTCAAAAGGAGAGGAAGCGGCAGTAAGGAAGGAAACTTTGTGTTACTTAATCATTTCTGAATAAACATTTGTTACCCTTAAAAAAGAAACAACAGTAAAACAAAACAATAACAAACAAACAAAAAACAGGGAAATGATACTATCTTTAATATATGGTGCTAGGAAAACTGGATATCCACTTGCCAAAGAATGAAACTGGGCACCTATTTTACACCATACACAAAAATCAACTCAAAATGGATTAAAGACGCAAATGTAAAATCCAAACCATAAAACTCCTAGAAAAAAACATAGAGGTAAGCTCCTTGACATTCGTCTTGGCAATGACTTTTTGGATTTGGCAACAACAACAACAAACAAGTGGAACTACATCAAACTAAAAAACCTGTACAATAAAGAAAATTAATAACAAAATGAAAAGGTAACCTATGGAATGGGGAAATCGTATATCTGATAAGGAGTTAACATTCAAAATATATTTTTTAAAAAAAACCCATACAACTCAAGAGAAGAAAAGAAAGAGAGGGAGGGAGGGAGGGAGGGAGGAAGGAAGGAAGGAAGGAAGGAAGGAAGGANTAAAAAAACCCATACAACTCAAGAGAAGAAAAGAAAGAGAGGGAGGGAGGGAGGGAGGAAGGAAGGAAGGAAGGAAGGAAGGAAGGAAGGAAGGCAGGCCAATCCTTGGGAGCCTGGGTGGCTCAGTTGGTTAAGCATCTGCCTTTGACTCAAGTCATGATCTCAGGATCCTGGGATCCAGTCCCACATTGGGGTCCTTGCTTACAGGGATCCTGCTTCTCCCTCTGCCTGATGCCCCACCTGTTTGTGTTCTCGCTCTGTCTCTCTCTCTTTGACAAGTAAAATCTTTTAAAAAATTTTTTAAATAAAAATAAAGCCCAATCCAATAAAAAATAGGCAGAGGAACTGAACAGACATTTTTCCAAAAGAAGACATACAAATAGCCAATAGGTACATGACAATGTGTTCAACATCACTGATCGTTAGGAAAGCAAGTCAAAACAATGAGGTACCAGCTCATACCTGCTAGAAATGGCTATTAATCAAAAGAAAGAAATAACAAGTGTTGGGTAGGTGTGGAGAAAAGGGAACCCCTGTGTACTGTTGGTGGGAATGCAAAGTGGCGCAGCCACCATGGAAAACAGTATGAAGGTTCCTTAAAAAATTAAATATTACCATATGATCCAGCAATTCCAGCAAATACTTCTAGGTATTTATATGAAGAAAATGAAAACATTACTTTGAAAAGGTATCTGCACCTGCATGTTCATTGCAACATTATTTATAATAGTCAAGGTGGAAAAACAACAAAAGTTTCCATGGATTAATGAATGAATAAAGAAAATATGGTATCTGTGTGCATGTACAGAGTGGAATATTATTCAGCTGTAAAAAAGAAAATCCTGCTGTTTATAACAACATAGTTGGACCTTTGGGACATTATGCTAATTTAAAAAGTCAGAGAGAGAAATGTATGATATCATTTATATGTGGAATCTAAAAAAAAGTGGAACCACAGGCACCTGAGTGGTTCAGTAAGTTAAGTGTCTCACTCCTGATCTCAGTTCAGGTCTTGATCTCAGGGTCATGAATTCAAGCCCTGAGAGGAATGGGAAGGTGGTCAAAATAAGGATAGGAGGTTAAAAGTTAAAAACTTCCAGTCAGAAGATAAATAAGACCTGGGGATGTAATATACATCATGGTGACTGTATTTAATAATATCGTATTGCATTTTAAAAAATTGCTGAGAGAGTAAAGCTTAAAAAAGTTTTCATCCCAAGAACAACTATGTGTGGTAGCGGATGTTAACTAAATTTATTATGGTAATCACTTCACAATATGTACATATATCAAATCATTATATTGTACACCTAAAACAGTGTTATATGTCCATTATATCTCAAAAGAAAACAGTAAAGTAGGCAGAAACAGATAGATAAGCCAGAGGCTGTGAATAAAAAAAAATCTACAGGATCAAGACAGATGACTAAAATGCTGCTCGTGGCATAAAAAGTAGTCAAAGTAAAAAAAAAAAAACAAATCAACCCTAACTCCCCAAAATGATGGATCGATTCTGGGAGAAGGAAAGAAGTAATTCCCACATCTGAGAGGCATATGTTAGGGATGCGATTAAGTCAGTAAAAACTGTGAAACAATCAGAGCTATTTTTTTGTATCCTACATTATGTTCCAGTTGTTTATTTTTATTTATTTATTTTTTGTGCATGTCACTTGCCTAAAAGGCTCTGTGTATTGGGTTTCTCCGTGCTCTGTATAAAGAATCCAACATGCTTCCTAACTGTGACATATTCTTTCTACTTTTCTTTGCTTTAATCTTAATCAACGTTCTTTAAGTATATGTACCTTATATAAAGGAAAACTATTTAATATTACTTTTTTTTTTTTGAGATATCACCCAGTTTGCCTCAAGTGACCACAGCCTGCTTTGTAGTCCAAGGAAGCTTGCTGCTCTCCTGTGGCTACTTGCATACGTGGCTATCCAAATGAATAGTCACCTTTCAGTGACCAGTAATTTAGCCTTAAAACTACCACCTTAGGGGCGCCTGGGTGGCTCAGTGGGTTAAGGCCTCTGCCTTCGGCTCAGGTCAATGTCTCAGGGTCCTGGGATTGAACCCCGCATGGGGCTCCCAGCTCGGCAAGGAGCCTGCTTCCTCCTCTCTCTCTGCCTGCCTCTCAGCCTACTTGTGATCTCTCTCTCTCTGTGTCAAATAAATAACTAAAATTTTAAAAAAACCAAAAAAACAAAAACTACCATCTTAATTTTTGAAACATTTTAAAAATTGGGATGCATATAATTTGAGTACCAAAATGGTACCATTCTTTATAAAGTGTTTATGAAAATAAATGGTAAACAATTTTTAAAATCTTTTGGAAAATTAGAAATGTATGATTCTTATGCTATCTACAGCTTTATCCTCCCATAGTACCAAACAGGGAGCTGTTCAACCATTATTTGTTGAATGCAAACAAGAAAACAAAATAAAAAATGCTTCCCCCCCCCCCAGTAAATGAGATTCTTACTTGAAAATCTGAATTGAGTACAGGCCCATCATACTAAGGCTATGGGTAGTACACAGGTAAGTTTTATACATGTACATGTGTGTTGGGAGAGTTAGGGAAACTAGAGATGAAGGCAACTGATACATGAACAATAATGTCCTAAGATGACAATTCAGAATCTACTGAGTAATGATTAGGTGCCAAGCACTATAAAAAGTGCTTTATGTGCACTCTCATTTAACCTTTATTTTACAGATTGCTAGATAGAAGCTCATGGCTCATGTATTACAGAACTAGAGTCTGAATCTGCCTTTTCTGATTCTGGATCTGTGCCATTAACCTCTATCCTTTACTGCCACTGATAATAAGATTAGTAAAATGTTGTAAGTCAATCATTTGGACAATGAATTCTACCATAAAGAATACATTTGGATGAGGGTGTCTTTGAAGATTCATAAACAATTAAATTCAAATCATGCTAACAGGGTACATACACAGTTTTCTTGTAACTTGATTAGAATATCAAAAGTCATAGAAGAAACTATTGTATTAGAATCAATTGTGTTATAGCCAGTTCGAAGGAACTTTATCTTCTAGTACAGTAGAAGTAATAAATAGTAAAGGGTATTTTAACTCCTTTAATCAGTGGTGAGCTGGTAAATATTTAACAAACAGCTCTCCAGAAGGAAAAAAAAACTTCTTTGTAGTGTTTGCCAATTTCTCTGATGTAAATATTCCCGGCATGACTTATTTTAAGCTACAAATGTGACATCACATTACTGAATACAGAGTTGAGAAGTATGCAGTAACATATATATTATTTCCACTCTCCAGATGTAATAGATGTAAATGTAGATAAACTAAAGAACATAGATATTAAATTTTAGTTGAAAAAATTAGGAAATGATCAGTTTTGAAATTAGTATAATATACTTAACTATCACTTTATATAAATCTAATTTTTAATAATCCCTGTGGTTAACAACCAGCTTCCAGAATTTCTGAAAATCTAACAATTGGCTCTTGTAGGTCATTATGACTGCTCCAACATTCTACTGCCCTTAACTGCCCGTCAGATACATAGCTATTGTTAGTCGTTTTTGATTAATGTTATAATTATAGCTAAGGAGAGTGAAGTAGGAATAAGAGTAAGTTCCAAGTCACTTCCCCCAGAACTTGGAATTCAGGAATCAGACTGGGAATCATTTTCTCTGTGTGGCTGAAGCTATAAGTAACACATGAATATTTAAAGCTAATAATTTTTTGACCATAATGCGGACCAAGCAGCAGATCAGATGAAAACATAATGGTCCAAAACCTTTGGGATGGACCAAAAGCAGTCATAACAGTGAAGTATATAGCAATATAGGCCTACCACTATAAGCAAGAAAAATCTCAAATATGCAACCTAACCCTACATCTAGAGGAGCTGGAAAAAAAAAAAAAAAAAGAACAGCAAATGAAGCCTAAAGCCAGGAGAAGATGGGAAATAATAGAGATTAGAACAGAAATAAATGATACAGAAACAACAACAACAACCAAAGAAAACCCAGTAGAACAGATCAATGAAACCAGGAGCTGGTTCTTGGAAGAAATTAATAAAATTGGTAAGCCCCTAGCCAGACTTCTCCAGAAGAAAAGAGAATGGATCCAAATAAATAAAATCATAAATGAAAGGAGAGATCACAACCAACATCACAGAAATACAAACAATTATAAGAGAATATTATGAAAAATTATATGCCAACAAATTGGGCAATCTGGAAGAAATGGATAAATTCCTAGAAACATATAAACTACCAAAACTGAAACAGGAAGAAACAGAAAACTTGAACAGACCAATCACCAGCAAAGAAATTTAATCAGTAATAAAAGATCTCCCAATAAATAAAAGTCCAGGGCTAGATGGCTTCACAGGGGAATTCTACCAAGCATTTAAAAAGAGTTAATACTGGGGTGTCTGGATGGCTCAGTCAGTTAAGCCTCCAACTCTTGATTTCAGCTCAGGTCATGAACTCAGGATTGTGAGATCAAGCCCCTCGTTGGGCTCCATGTTCAGTGGGGAGTCTGTTTGAGATTCTCTCCTTCTCCCTCTCCTCCTATTCCTGCTCACAAGCATGTGTGCTCTCTCTCAAATAAATAAATAAAATCTTAAAAAAAAATAAAAAAAGTTAGTACTCATTCTTCTCAAACTGTTCCAAAAAATAGAAATGGAAGGAAAACTTCCAAACTTCTAGCATTACCTTGATTCCAAAACCAAAGAACCTTACTAAAACAGAGAATTACAAGCCAATATCCCCGATGAGCATGGATGCAAAAGTTCTCAACAAGATACTAGTAAATCAATCCCAACAGTACACTAAAAGAATCATTCACCATGATCAAGTGGGATTTATTCCTGGACTTCAAAGGTGCTTCAATATTTGCAAAACAATCAGCTTGATACGTCATACTAATAAAGGGTAAGAACCATATGATCCTCTCAATAGATGCAGAAAAAGCATTTGACAAAATACAGCATCCATCCTTGATAAAAAACAGCTGGTGATTGGTCTGTTCAAGTTTTCTATTTCTTCCTGTTTCGATTTTGGTAGTTTATATGTTTCTAGGAATTTATCCATTTCTTCCAGATTGGCCAATTTGTTGGCATATAATTTTTCATAAGTATTCATTTGTATTTGACAAAATACAGCATCCATCCCTCAACAAAGTTGGGATAGAAGCAAAATACTTCTAGGCCATATACAAAAGACTCATAATTAACATTATCCTCAATGAGGAAAAACTGAGAACCTTCCCCTATGGTCAAGAACATGACAGGGATGTTCACTCTCACCACTGTTATTTAACTTAGCACTGGAAATCCTTGCCTCAGCAACCAGAAAATAAAAGGACCAAACGGGCAAGAAACAAGTCAAGCTTCCACTTTTTGCAGACAACTTGATACTCTACATAGAAAACCCAAAAGACTCCACCAAGAAGTTGCTAGAACTGATACATGAATTCCACAAAGTCACAGGATAAAAAAAATCAATGTACAGAAATATGTTGCACTTTTTTGAAGATTTTATTTTTATTTATTTGAGTGAGAGCGAGAGAGATCATGAAGAGAGAGGGAGAGGCAGACCCCCTGCTAAGCAGGGAGCCCAATGTGGGGCTCAATCCCAGGACCCCAAGATCATGACTTGAGCCAAAGGCAGATGCTTAACCAACTGAGACACCCAGGCACCCTGTTGCAATTTCTATACACCAATGATGAAGCAGCAGAAAGAGAAATCAAGGAAATGATCCCATTTACAACTGCACCAAAAATAATAATATTCCTAGGAATAAACCTAAAAAAGAGGTAAAAATATGCACTTTGAAAACTATAGAACACTGATGTAAGAAGATGAAGAAGACAAAGAAATGGCAAAACGTTCCATGCTCATTGATTGGAAGAATAAATATTGTTAAAATATCTATACAGGGCGCCTGGGTGGCTCAGTGGGTTAAAGCCTCTGCTTTCGGCTCAGGTCATGATCTCAGGGTCCTGGGATCGAGGCCCACATCGGGCTCCCTGCTCAGCGGGGAGCCTGCTTCCCCCTCTCTCTCTCTGCCTGCCTCTCTGCCTCCTTGTGATCTCTCTCCCTCTGTGAAAGAAATAAATAAAATCTTTAAAAATAAAATAAAATAAAATAAAATATCTATACAACTCAAAACAATCTACGTATTTAATGAAATCCCTATCAAAATACCACTGGCATTTTTCACAGAGCTAGAACGAACAATCCTAAAATTTGTATGGAACCACAAAAGACCCTGAATAGCCAAAGCAATCTTGAAAAGCAAAGCTAGGACATCATGATCCTGGACTTCATGTTATATTACAAAGCTGTGGTCATCAAGACAGTATGGTACTGGCATAAAAACAGACACATTGATTAATGGAACAGAATAGAAAACCCATAATTGGACACTGCTATATGGTCAACTAATCTTCAACAAAATAGGAAAGAATATCCAATGGGAAAAAGATAGTTTCTTCAACAAATGGTGTTGGGAAAACTGGACAGCCACATGCAGAAGAATGAAACTGGACCACTTTCTTACACCATATACAAAAATAAATTCAAAATGGATGAAAGACCTAAATTTGAGAAAGGAAACCCTCAAAATCCTGGAGGAGAACTTAAGCAGTAACCTCTTTGACATCAGCCATAGCAACTTCTCTCTAGATATATGTCTCCTGGGGCAAGGGAAACAAAAGCAAAAATGAACTATTGGGACATCATCAAGATAAAAATGTTTTGCACAATGAAGGAAACAATAAAAAAAACTAAAAGGAAAGTTTTGGAATGGGAGAAGATATTTGCAAATGAAAAAGTGTTGGTATTCAAAATCTACAAAGAACTTCTAGAACTCAACACTCAAAATAACAAGTAATCTAGTTAAAAAATGGGCAGAAGACATGAATAGACATTTTTCCAAAGAAGATATCTGGAAAAGGCAAAACTATGAAGACAGTAAAAAGATCCATGGTTGCCAGGGGTTAGATGTGGGAGAAGAATGAATAGATGAAACACAACATTGCAAGTGGCAAGATTTCATTCTTTTTTTATGGCTGAGTAAAATTCCATAATATATGTATATACCACCTCTTTTTTATCCATTCATTGACCAGTTAACATCTGGGTACTTTACATAATTTAGCTATTGTTGATAATGCTGCTATAAACATTGGGGTGCATGTATCCCTTTGAATCAGTATTTTTGTGTCCTTCGGGTAAATACCTAGCAATATAATCACTGGATCATAGGGTAGTTGTATTTTTAACTTTTTCAGGAACCTTTATATTTTCTTCCATAGTGGTTGTACCAGTTTGCTCCCCCACCAACAGTGTAAGAGGGTTCCCCTTTCTCCACATCCTTGCCAACGTCTGTTGTTTCCTGTGTTATTGATTTTAGCCATTCTAAGAGGTGTAAGGTGTTAGCTCACTGTAATTTTGATTTACCTTTCCCTGATGATGACTGATATTGAGCATCTTTTCATGGGTCTGGTAGCCTTCTGGATGTCCATGATTGCAGGGAGTTAGAGGTGGAAGAAGGATGAATAGGTGAAGCACTGGATTTTTAAGGCAGTGAAACTACTGCATTTGATAATATAATGATAAATATATTTGTCCAATCCCATAGAATGCACAATACTAAAAGTGAGCCCAAATCTAAACCATGGACTCTGTCTATAATGTCAACGTAAGTTCATCAGCTGTAACAAATGTGCCACTCTGGTGCAGGATGTTGATGAGGAAGGCTCTGCATGTGTAGGGACAGGGGGTTCACGGGAAATCTCTGTACCTTTCTCTCAATTTTACTGTGAGTCTAAAACTACTCTTCAAAAACCATCATTAGGAGACTTTTTACTTGAGTAAGTTTGGATTTAAATTGTGCCAGTCTTTCTGAAGCAGTGTTCAAGCCAAATTTCCAGGAACATCTAAGAAATGCTCTAGGCTAACTGGAATACAGATGTGCAGCTACTACTTTTGTTCATGTGTGGCTATGCATGGATATGAAGGACCTCAATGCAAGCTGTGCTCCTACAAATTAATGCTTCCATCCAAAATGATTTGACCAGTAAAACCAGTTCACATGCCAATGCAAGCAGAGAAAGGTGTAATAAAAAGAAGGAAGGAATGAAAGGCATTAAAAATTGAAAGAGTTAATGGGCACCTGGGTGGTTCAGTTGGTTAAGCATCTGCCTTTGGTTCAGGTCATGATCCCAGGGTCCTGGGATCCAGTCAGCATCAGGCTCCCTGATCCGTGGAAGTCTGCTTCTCCCTGTATCTGCCTCCACCACCCACTTGTGTTCTCTCTCTCATTCTCTCTCTCTCTCTTTCTCTCAAATAAATAAATAAATAAAATCTTAAAAAAATTAAAAAGTGAAATAAGTTGAAAATAAAGCTACCCTACAACCCAGCAATTGCTCTACTGGGTATTTACCCTAAACATACAAATGTAGTGATCTGCAGGGGCACGTGCACCTGAATGTTTATAGCAGCAATGTCCACAATAGCCAAACTATGGAAAGAACCTAGATGTCCATCAACAGATGAATGGCTAAAGAAGGTGTGGTGT